>OX421842.1:61940882-62398382 GCA_949127995.1 Suillia variegata | reverse complement strand
AGTCGACTTCTGCCATGACGAAGGAGCAATAATTTCGGTTGCTATTTATTTTGGGTGCTAGCGAACTATGAAAATGTATAATCGTAATCGTCTAATGATCGTTTTGAAAACGCTTCGTGGTCGTACTGTGATCTCTTGAATTTGTATGTGGGGTCATAAAGTTGTTGTTTTGTTTAGCAATATTTTAGTGTGAAGCGTAGTTTATACATATTTATACAATATGTTCGAGTGAATGTTTATAAGACTGTTAACCAAATTAACCGGAGACGAGTGTCTTAAATTTTAAAAATAAATTCTGTTTTCGCCATTTTAAAATTTGGCATGTGATATAATACGTATATATGTACATATACAAATGTACTCGAACAAAATCTTTTAAGTGTTGAACGTGTCTTCCTTGTCGCGCTGAAATATTTTGCCGCTTGTTAAGCGTTTAATTTAATTTGATTAAGTTTTGTGGCATAATTTTATTATATAAATTTCTGTGTACAAATGCGTCACACCAATCGAAAGTCGCAAAGTATCGCAAAGACAGTTTCTGTATGTTGATTTGTATGCAATTTTTTATGTTTACATAGAAATGACAAATTAATTAATTTAATTAAAATCACTCATACGCAGCGTGTGCTCGCGGTACGTAGGCTGATAAATGAAATTCCCTTTTTGTTCTTCTGTCTTTGCCTAATGACGTTCCAATGAAATATTTTAATTTTAATAATTTACAATTGTGACGACTTGCGCCAACTTGTGACATCACATCACAAATAAAACTTCTCAAAATAAAATAAATCAAAGTGAACAACATTTGCAATTAGCGGAAACAAACGCAGACGAAAAATACAAAAATAAAGTGGTAAATTTTTACGATGACCTTTTATGATGGTCGTAATTATTCGCTCATATGATCTGTGAGTGTTGCTGTGGCTGAGGCTGTGCCTAAGTCTTAAGACACGCTTAGCGCACTCGGCCGACAGCTAATGTTGGTCGCGTGATGCAGTTTGCGCGAGTTCAAAGTGTAGCGCGTTTGCTGCGTGATCGCTTTTTGTTTACACACTTTTTAATTACATTAAATATCTCCTACACTCCACCACATTAGTTTCCTTCATTTATTCACAGTCGAAACATCCTTTTTTTATTTTGGAAATAGATTTTATAAATGCTTCACTCTCTCGTATTCCTGTTTTATTGCGAGAGCGCAGCGTTCTCTTGTGATATGCTTCTCAGCAGCAATTCTTATTCTTTTGAGACGGCACGACACTACAAGAGACGAGACGAAACGAGACGACATGAATTTGTTGTTTGATATTTAAACCAATTTTGTTGATTATCTACGCGCGTATCTGTTTGGCGCGCGCTCTTTGTGCTCTTTCGCCGGCGGATACAAACACTTCGTGAGTACGTCGTGTTCACTGATCGTGACGATCATCGATCGGTCACTGTAAGAAGAGCACGCGAAAATTCGCGAGACAATAAAAGCACAGAAAACAAACAAGAAAATAAAATACGAACAAATTCTTTGAGGCGAAAATTTCGCATATAATTTGCCGCGCCGCTCAGGAAATAAGTTTATTAGTGATTCTGATTTTGCAAAGAAAGCAACAAAACGCTTGAAGAGTAAAAAAACTTCGTCAACGACAAAGTTCAAAATATTATTTTTGTAAATTTTTATAGTTACCGTTTGTTGAAGTGATAAATTAAAACGCGCGCGTTTTCGTTTCAAGTTCAAGTGAAAAAAAAGAAAGTAGGAAAGAAAGAAAAAATATAAAAAATCACAATAATAAAAATAACGCAAATCTTGTGTATTTTGAAGTAAAGCGAATTCATATTTTTGAATTTTTTGAATGCAAAATTTTGCAGACATACAAAAACAACAAGAAAACCAACACCAACAAAAGCATTTGTTTGAAATGACGCCAAGGATAATCACTTACTTCCTGGTATGAATTTGTTTTGAGTTTTGAATGTGTTAATATGTGGATGAAATCTGATTTTGTTCTTTCGATTTAAATACTCCTCATACGTCATGTTCAACGTTAATCAACGAAAACGTCTGCTGGGCTGGGGTTAATTGTTTAAGTTAATTAAGAATGGGGTTACTTCGAAAAGATCAGCGCTAAGATCAGATTTTATAGTCGCTGCAACAGTTTCCATGTTCCTATTGCATTAATTATGATTGGAAGTCGAGATAAAGTTAAGAAAATCCATAAATTTATATTCGATTACATGTCCACATTTTTGATTTTTTATGTAACGTGTGTTGCAAATATTTGCTTGTTTAATTTGAAGATAACGTTAATTGGTTCAAAGTAGAGTATGATTGATTTAAATTTAAATATACGATTTTTGTTGCTGTTGACATCTACTGCGTACATTTTTTATTTTATTTTATTTTATGATGAAATTCACCTTTCTTAAAAATAACGTTGAAAAATTGATTTTCAACTGAATTGCAATGACCTACGCACTTTTAGCGAGCGTTAATCAAAAGCGATTGTTTTTCTATTTAAATCAAAGAATAATTATCGCATTACTCATATGCCCCGTGATAGCCAGCACAATACTTGGGCTCTTAAAGTGCAAACGCTTGTGTGAGATATCAAAAAGGAAGAAACACAAACTTTTTTAATTAATTATTGACAATTTTAAATTATAACTACACACACACACACTCTGCACAACACAGCATTTGTTGTTGTTTTACAAGTTGTGCAGTTTACATAAGAGACAAGCGTAACAATTGACTTTGCTTTCCAGCACAAATTCTCTCAATTCAGCGCAAAAATCTAAAGATCCAATTTCCATTATTAATGTGTCGTCAGAGCGTTACAAAATTCTTGATATTCCGCAGCGTTTATTAGGTATGACAAAATTACAACCTTTGTGCATTCGATTAGCGAACTCATTTTTCACGACTTGGGTCGTAAGACTTAGAAAAAATAATAAAATATTGTAAATTTTGTAATTTTACAACCTCTCAAAAAATAATAAATTCTGATATATCAACAAGGCAAATACAGTTCACTACATTCGGCTAAGCTGAAGCTCAAATACCCTACACCAATGTTTTTCACGTATTCTCTTTAGGTTTTTCGATGTTCTTGTTTTAGCTATTGCCTTGATTTTTTAAAATATTAGGATACAAAGCTTTATCTTTTTTAAACTTTTAATATTATTGAGCTTCTTTATGAACTTCACTTATTTCTAAAGATAACTTAGCATGTTATTAATTCTAAGCTTAGATAATGTACAAATAAAAAAATGTTGTTTTGTTTGAATTTCCAGTGCGGCATGCGCCATCCCACCACTGGTCTAAGTGAAGACGACCTCAGTCGTCTGACTGGTTCATCCTCATCGACAGCATCTTCCGGTAATCACGGCTCAGTAGCAGCAACAGCAGGAGCCGACGCGTCCTCATCATCATCCTCCTCAGCATCTTCAGCCGCGTCGACAGCAGCAAATACTCCCGCACACCTCAAAGAGGCTGGCGCCGGCGTTATAGACGACGCCGACGAGAAAACTACTCTAACCTTACAGAAAAGCAGCCCCCGCACTAAAAAGGCACACATCGATAAAAATTCACACACAAACGCGCATGCACATACACACGAATCGACGACACGGTTCAGTTCGACGTATCTGCCCGAATTCATCAATCCACTGGAATGGCAGAAATCGCGAAAACGCAAGGAACGACTTGACAGTAGCTCTTCAGCGACACAGGATCGCAAGCTACCACGTTCCAACAGTGAAGAGCTTCTGCCACAAGAAACAAAAGCGGCAATAGACACTGTCGCCGTTGAAGGCGTGATCGCTGAAAACGCGCTAAAAGCGGCATTGAAAAGTGGCTCCTCGAACGACGTCATTAGACGCGTTTCATCCGAGGACTTTAAGCGTACAGCTTCATACGCTGCCTACGAACAAGAGCTGCTGCAAGAGACCGCCGCTGCACCCGAAGAGAAGAAAGACAAAGAGAAGCGTGCGCACGTTTCGACTGAAACGTCGTCGTCGACAGCTGCCGATGAGAACGATGCCTCCTTGGCAAATCGACAGTCGCAACAAAACGATTCGCAGCCGCCCGCTTACAGTGAAGCTAAGGCAATGACGCGTCACACAACACGCTTCGAAACCAGTCCGGCGCGCTCACAGCGCCATTCGCCGGTACGTGGTGGCGGTGTTTCTAGCAGCAATGGCAAACATCGCGATAGCGATGACAGTGATGTCGAACACGAACGTCGACGCAGCAGCGAACGCTTTAGCAAGACGCGCGCACCGCCTGGCCGCAAGGCATCAGGCGTAACCAAGAAAAGTGCCGGCAGCAGACGTAGCGCCGGCACCGGCAATGAAGAAAACGTATACAAATATGATTTGTCAGCGTTGAAATACGAGCGACGCGGTTTTATACCCAAGAAAGGCAGCAACAGCGGTGGCAGTAGCAGTGGCAATGGCAGCACAGAGAAAAACGTTGCTCCCGATGCCGCAGTCGTGACAACCGCGGCGAACGATCATAACGACAATAATTTAATTGATTTTCATCAGTCGCAGCAACAGCAGAAAAACAGCGAACTCCCACAAAATTCGGGCGATGAAAACGTAGCCACACCCTCCAGCACCAAGTCAAGTGGTTCGACACAGAACGTAAGATTAAAGCGCTTCTTAATGAGGCATTTATTTTCGATTTATTTTTTTTAAATGTTTTTTTTTTGCTCCTACAGTCAATTCCACTTACTTCCGCGCAAGCAGCACTGCCATGGGATCGCTCCGCAGATTCTGCGGATCAAACCGAACCCGTGCTCAGTCGTCGCTATGGCGCCGTGCGTCACCATCCCGTCGACAACATCGATATTGACACCGCCGCAAAACTCTCCAAGCTGATGCCATATCCACAACAATTCCACAAACCATCTGCCGCAGTAGCTCAGCTGATGCTCGGCGATGACGACATGGACTGCCTGGCGCCGCCCATCAACACTTTTCGTGCATTCAGTTCGCTCGAGAATTTACGTACGCGCGAAGTTATGCAGCAAGTCATACCGGCAATGATGTCCTTCCAATCGCCCGAAGAGCGCCTCAAGCAGGTGAACAAACGTCTGACGGCAATGAAAAAGAAGCTCGCTCAACTGGAGGAAGCGTACGAAACGCGCATGGGATATCGGCCGTCGCAAGCAGAGCGCCTAAACGACAAATACATGAAGAACATTTTGGCCGAACTGAGTAAGCTGCGCAAGGAGCGACATGAGCTCAAGTCGGATCCAATGGGTGCACTCGGACTGAAGGTGAGCGGTGGCATGGACGCCACCAAGAAGTTGGAAAAAATCAAGGCGACTTTGTCGGAAATTGAACAGGTGAGAACGTAAAAAATTTGAATCCAGATATTCAAATTAACATGATAGTCTTTTGGTCCTTGGCGTTGTTAAAAAATAGAAATTATTTTTTTTAATGCTGAAGTTGGGAATTTTCTAAAATTTATGTTAAGCTGCATAGCAGTGGAATGTGCTAGGATTACAAAAGAAGAAGAATATGCTTGTGCTAATTGTAGAAACAAAAACACACAAAAAGGAAAACATAGCTACATTTAAATTTCACAAATGTACGAAATGAACGAACGAACGAACGAAACCAAGTACCTATATACGAGCATGTCACGTGCGTCGCCACTGCCTCTTTGGCCCAAAAAAAAAACAAACACCCACAACAAAATTTCAAAATGTTTTTTTTATTTATTTTGAAAAGTGTATTTAGTAAAACGCGTCAACGAACAGATTGAAACACTCGCAACAAAAATACTTTCAAAAAATATCACAAATTTTTATATTATGAATAGTCGCTCAAATGAGTCGAATCGCGTTTGAGCGATTGCCAACAATTTGAATTTGGTAGCAAACTTTTTGATACACATACATACATACATACATACATACATACATACATACATACATACATACATACATACATACATTCGTTCATACATACACATATATATTGTTTGTTTACCTTCTTTATTTTTATTTAAAACTAGCGAATGCCCGGCATGCGTTGCAATGCCACTTAAAAAAAAATGTTTGCAGAACTTCCCGGTACTCCCGTTAGTAACGGAACTTCCCAGCGATTCTGAGTTACGGCTGTGAAATTATCGGCATACAAACTCAGCAACAAAATCCCAAATTTTTTAGGAGCAATATTATCAATGTCATCGTATATTTTCACTTAGTTTTACAAATTGTGGGCGTAGTAGGTGGGCGTGGCAAATTTTTCTTTGCCCTAAACCCAAATTTTCATCACAATCGGATGAATGGTTTAGACGCCTATTTGGTACAAAGAAAGAAAGAAAGATAGAAAGATAGAAAGAAGAATTCATTTTTATATATATAGATGTTAAACAACAAAAACAAAAGCCGTAGCAGCTCATTTTTATACTTACTGAAGGGTACATTGAGTTTTTTCTTCCATTTGAAACGTCCAGAAGGGAGCGTATAGGTATGACAAAGTGTATATATAAATGATCAGCGTCGGAATATGTCCGTCCGTCTGTCCCAGCGACTACACCGTAGTTTATGAAATTTGATATGTGAGCTCCTATTCTAAATGCCGAGGCTTAGTTCAAAGATAGGCAAGATCGCACCAAAACTATATGAGTTTCGGCATAGTCGAATTCTCTTACTGGTTTAGTTTAATTTATTATAAATATATTTATTATTATTATTATAAAATATATTTATTTGTTTTTACTAATCATCAGTACTGATTAGAACAAACACAAACGCGTGTGCTCTATGTACTTCGATTATTTGTTTTTGTGAAGACATATATTTGAGCTTGAAGCAGTTGGCGGTGAGCGGCGAGGAGCACCTTAAACCCCTCTTCACAAGTCGCACCTTTTGCTGTCAATTAGAATTTCGCTGATTTCGCTGCTAATTGATCGCTTTGTTTACGTTTTGTTCGTTTTGGCAAGCTTTATTTTCGTTTTAAATTTTTGTCCGCTTTCGTAATTGTGAATTTTCTGTGTTTTCGGCAATTTTTATGCACTTTAGAAATGCCTTTTCTCGTATGGAAGACAAAATTCGATGTTTTTATTTAAATTTTAATTGAAATTCTTTTTCGGTTTAAATTTAAAATATTTTCTTTGTTGTTTGCAACGAAAATGTTTTTCATATTTTCAAAAAGTTTTTCTTCATATTTTTATATTACGTGTAAATACTCGAAGTTTTTTTAATATAAGACATGCAAATACATCGATAAATTTATGTATCTACGAAAATATGTACATATATTTTAATTTATATACATGTTATTTTTTAAAACTGAAATTTTTTTAAAATTTTAACTGATTTTTGATTACGTGCGTTTGAATTGTGTCGAAAGTGAATTAAGTAGTTTAAGAGCTTAAAATTTGAGTGTAGATAACAAAAACAAAAAAAGGATAACAGATACAAAATTTAAAAATAGTAAAAAAGACTATCTTCGAATATGGAATCCGACGCTGATATTTATATATACTTTGTCATAACTACCACGCCCCTTTATGGGCGTTACAAATGGAAGAACGTATCCTTCGGTACGTGCACTTCACGTTGTTGTTCGTTAAAATATTTGAATTTTGTAGTAGTACGTAAAGTGATTTTTAAAATAAATTATTAAACAAATTGTATTTTTTGCAGAACCTAACCGACAAACGAGAAGACGCCAACCGATCTGAGACTCTAGATGAACTTACTCCTGATCAGCTGGTGCAGGAGAAGACCGCCGTTCAGCATGGCCTGCTCTACTTTGAGTCCATGTACGGGCGGCCCGCCAGCAAGGATGAACGCGATGTTGCACGGCCGCTTTACGATCGTTATCGCCAGCTAAAGCGACTTGTTTCACGCAGTGTACTGCTCTCGGGTAGCGTCATTGCCGGAGCACCAGAGTTGCCCACCATACTCGAACACGAAGCCATGGTCTTTGAATCGCTGCCGCAAATCTATTCATCAAATAACAGCACCGAAACGACCAATTCACCGAGCGAATCAGTGGCGCCGACTGTCGGCTCCTCGGATGATTCCACCACAACAACGACAGCGATAACGCAAGAATCAGCTTCTTCTGCGCCGGCGCCCGATGCCAACGAGAATATTAGCTCGCTGAACATCGAACAGTTGTGGGAGCAGCTCGACAAGACGCGCGAAGAGAAGAAACTGCTCAAGCGTACGATACGCGAATTTGAAACCGTCTTCGAGGAGCAAAACGGACGCAAAATGCTTAAGAGCGACCGCAAGACCATCGAGGAGACGTACGCCCAGTACAAGGAGAAAAAGGCAAAGACACGCCTACTACAGGCGCTCATCAAGAAGCACATCTCGCGTTGAGCGATGCGTGATAGGCGCAACAAAGTTACAATTTTCGATTTGGTGAAAGTGCGGCGGAAAGCAGCACAACTTTAACTAACGGCAGCGGTGTAAGCAGCGCAATTGAGAGAAAGGCAAGGGCAAGAGCAAGAGCAAAAATAAGCGCGAGCAAGCAAAGAAGAAGAAGAAGAGAGTGTAAACTTTTTTAGAGGCAAACGCGCTGTTTTGTTTTTTTTTTGTGGCTCGGTGTAAGTCCACGAATAGTTTTAGCAGCAAATTCAACAAAAAGCTTTCTACTTGAAAGATGTATTTGAACAGTTTTGAAATTCGTTTCGACGATGACATGGGCGGATACAAAAAAGCTTAGCACCAGTACCTAGCAGAAGCACTAGCAGCAGCGGCGGCGGCGACGGCGACAGTCTGGTCATGAACCCAAGGGAGCTTTTGACTTGTTTATATGTTAAGTTAAATGAAAAGTGGAATTTGTTTACTTTTTTGTTTGTTATTAGCAAATCCACATAAATTTAAACTATGTATGAGAAATGTTTTTTAGGTATAAGTTTCTTTGTGCTGACTACTTTAATAATAGTTTAGTTGTGTTTGTATTTGTATTTTTGTTTTTATTCACACATGAGTTATTCGCAATTGCACTTTGACTTAACTATTCATTGTTATATTCCGTTTTTTTTGTTTTGTTTTGTTTTTATATTTTAAATGAACATTATTTATTTGCATCTATGTGAACGTGAACGCAGCGCTGTGGAATAGGCCAGAACTGTGTTAATTGTATTATAAGTTTTTAAGTTTTCACACAATAATTACATACAAACATACAAACATACAAACATACAAACATACAAACATACAAACATACAAACATACAAACATACATACATACATACATACATACATACAAACATACATACACATATACAAGAAAACCATTTTAAAACGCTTGTAAAGCAAGAAAATAGCAATAAATTTGTTTAAAAATGCCTTTTACATGCATATGTTTAGAATTATAATTTTATGTTTTTTTCTTTATATTTGTGTAGTGCCAAATTTGCATCAAAAGTCATTTAATAATAAACTTTTGAAATCGAAATAATTTTTGTATGACACTCTGATCAGAAAACAATTTAACGACAGCTTTTGTCCAACAAGAAAATACTGTAATAGTATTCAGCGTATACTGCAAAAGAACAAAACGTTACGAAATCTGATCGAATTCAGTCACAGGATAAAAGCAAAAATAAAGCTTCAAATATTTTTGTAGTGATTCTCTGCATATAAGCATACATGCGTACATGCACTTTACGTAAGATTCCCATACATGTATGATAGTTTTTTATCTTCCCAAAAGTGTCCATTCAATATGCCAATACATTGCATATTGATCTGTGATAGTTTTCAGTTGGAGCTTTCTGATTTCAGATTTTCCCATTTTCTCCATTTTTCACTATTGTTTAATTTGATTTGTGTTCTTTGTAGTTCGTGTATGTATTTTATTCAACTATCAATTAACAAATAACTACACAATATACATATATTTAAATGTTGTTGAACTCGTATAGTTTATACCAAAAATACTAAAATAATTAAATACTATAAAATAAATTTGCAGTTGATTAGTTTAAGCCAATATTTACAAGGATCCAGAAAAAAAAGCATTGCTTATCAATATTGTTTAACATTAACATTAAAAATGACATTAAAATTAACCGAATTAACTGAATTACGTAATATAAGTAGCAGCTCAAAATGCAAAAGAAACCAATGTTATAAAATAATTAAAAACAAATACATACAAACAATGTTCTCAAGTTATTTCATAAAGAAACCTTCAAACGTTTTTTCTCCGACTTACATGCATATTAAAGTTATTAATTTTATAATCAAGCTAACATTTTCAACATACATACATACATACATACATACATACATACATACATACATACATACATACATACATACATACATACATACATACATACATACATACATACATGCATACACACATACATACAAACATTTATATTGACATATTGATGTTATACATGTTTACTTATTACATTAATACATTTAAATCGCATATACATACCTACATACATACATACACACATACATACATACATACATACATACATACATACATACATACATATGTATATACAGCAAAATATTTTTAAAGGCTAATATTCTTAAAAAAATTAACAAAAAACAAAAACATTTATTAAAAATATATTCCTGCATATAAATGCTTAAATTACTCGCGTTTTTTATTTTTGTGCTTTCTCTTCTAGGCAAACATGTTTTTTTCATTTTGCTACAATAAACAAAAATACTTCTAAAGTGACAACAACAAAAATGTGTTGACTTTTTTAGGACGGGTCGAGTACAATACGAAATCATATCGTAAAATGAATTAGTTCGTATCTCCCCAAAATCGGATTATATAGTCGAAAAGAGAAAAGTTCGTAATTTCTAAAGAAAGTTATTCGAAAGTTAATTTTGATGAACCTTCTCCGGTAGTTCGTCGTGTTGTACTCGACCAGGCCATTCCACCCTATGCCACTTAAATCTTAATTGCACGTTTGCATTTCTTGTTGTAGGGTGTAACGGTTCTATCTATCTATCTATCTATCTATCTATCTATCTATCTATCTATCTATCTATCTATCTATCTATCTATCTATCTATCTATCTATATATCTATCAAGTGAGTGATAATCTCCTTATTCATTCTTATTCTTAATATTAATAATTGAATGTTTATAAAAATGGAGCACGTTTAGAAATGATTTTTGTATGATGTGCACATGGCCTCTAAACCGGTTACCCATTACCAGATTATTGAATAAGCTCGAATGCAGTTTCGGCAATTAGTGAAAAATTTTGAGAAATAAACAAATAAATAAAAACTGTACAACTTTTCTCTTTTAAATTACGAATATACGTAGAATCTGACAAATTCTCGAAATAATTTTTTGTTAAACTTTAAATTGGAATTGATTTTAATTAATTTAAAAACTAAATAAATACAAAATACAAAATTGTGCTCCATCGTCATTGATGCTAAACAATGTTTTCCCTTATTAAGTGGAAATTGTCTTGGTCGAAATTTAAATTAAACAAGTAAAAATTTTATAAATTTTATAAAAAAATGTATATACATATGTGACTGATATTGAAATTTTCTCTCTCTCTCTCTCTCTCTTTTTCTCTCTTAAAAATGTTACGCAATATTTTCCACATACGAGCATAAATAAAATAATGAATTGAATTCTTCTCTAGTTGAAATTACACAATGTTGCAAAACTAAAGGCTCTTTATAAATGTTGTACTTTAAATGTTTATTCTGTCTTTTTCTATGTTATTTTAAATTTGTTTTTGATTTTTTTAACATTTTAATGTATTTTAATAAAAAGTATTTAAATTGCTTGCATTCAAGCAAATAGAGATGAGCACATGAGACCATAAAAATTTACTGGAAGAACCCAACATAAGTCAGCCATCAAAAATAAACAAAAACAAAAACCAACAACAACAACAACAACAAGTCATTTAATTGGGAATTATTATATTAAAAAAGACTTTGCAATATTTATTAAAAAAACAAACAAAAGAAAAACAAATAATTTCGTATTGATTGGATTTATTGAAGGAAAACTTTCTATATACAATACAAGAATAAAAAAATACAATATATAATATGCATATGACATACACAATTACAACAACTGTATTTAAAGAATTATTATTGTATTTATTAGAATTATTATTATTAAAAGAAATAAAACAACAAAATTAAATGTATTTAAAGAAATTTATGTCTTAAATGATGGAAGTAATAGAAAATAAAATAAAACAATATCAATGTTAACACCGCACAACAAAAGTGTTCTTATTGCAGTCCTCATAGTATTATGCAAACTTAGAAGAAACGAAAAAACAAAAGTTCGTGTTCGTGTTCCAGTTTGTGTTTGTGTTTGCATACATACATGCGTACATGCATACATACTCAATATGAATATCAAAATGTTAGTGACATTTATGCATATTAAAAAAAATTAAGCTCGCCTTTTAACCTCATAGAAAATGAGACGAGCGACACCAGCCGGTCAATAGCATTGTTGAAATAGACGCTAATGCTTCTCAGCGGAAAGACGGCGCTACTTGAAGCATAAAATCTCCTCGTCGTATTAAGCGTTTTATGGTTCTTGTTATGTTTAAAAATTAAAAAATAACAATAAAATGTTCTCCAACAAAAGGCGAGCTTTTTTTTTAATTGTATTTTATTAGAACTCAAAATTCAAATTTGAATACCAAATCCTTCAGATACAATTCAAAATGTATTCAAATTAAGTCTCTGATGTCGTTCATTTGTATGCTAAAACTTTAACGTTTAAGAAAAGAAATGAAGAAAAAAGTTGTCTGGACTTTAATCTAAATTAGTTAATTTGATTTTTAAAGTCGATTTAAAATTTAGCTGAAAGTGTAAAAATTTTAAATAAAATCTTCACAGTCAACCATTTCACGAATGGGACAATCTCAGCCTCCGACGTCTTCTTTCTGCTTAGTGCTTCAATTAGTTGAAGCGCATAAAAAGCAAAAAAAGTGTTTCTGCCGAAACGAAAATAAAATGTTTCTCTTCGCACGAGTCGCTCGCAGCAAATGCGGGTCAAACAACAAAAACACAAAACCCAAACGGCCCGTGCTTTTGTTTGTGTTTGTATTTCTTTTTCGTATGTGTGTAGGTGTGTGTGTGTTTACATACCCAATAGGCAATTTCAGGGGTAAAAAGCGCTTCTAAAAGCACTTCCTGGCACAGAGGAGGCCTTCCTCTCCCACTTCCATACTCCTTTTTTTTTTGTATGAAATGTCCCGCTCTTGAAGACCTTCCTTAAGGTGTACTCGTAGAAGCCCTTCTGAGAAGGGCTGTTACTAAGCCTTCCTTTAGGTTTACTCTTAAAAGCCCTTCCGGTGGAAAGGAAAAAAGAAGGCGTTCAAAAGCGGGACATTTCATACAAAAAAAGAAAGGAGTATGGAAGTGGGAGAGGAAGGCCCCCTCTATGCCAGGAAGGGCTTTAGTTGTTACAATTAGTTTCAGTTTAAAATTTTACATAATTCAAACGTTAAATTTATTTCATTATTATAGTATATAAGGTTTCACAAAAAAGTAGTTTGCACAAAAATAAATAAAAAATTTCACTTATTTTAATTATTGTACATTATTTCAACATCGATTAATTCAATTGACTTAAATTGCTTTGCATCATTTAATTTAGACCTTCCATTACGCATTCTGTAGAAGGCTTTCTAGAAGGGTTTTTAGGTCTGTGCTTCTTGAACTTCATCTCTAGAAGGCAAGTCAGAAGGGCTTTGTCTAAAAAGCGCTAACGTAAATGCCGACTGGGTAAAACACCCGCAGCTACCACGAGACTCTTTCCACTAACAAAAGCAAAAACATACACATTCCAACACACACATACACAGCGCTAAACTTTTGCAGAAAGGCGAAGAGAGAGTGGCAGAGCGAAAGAGCGAGAAACCTAATAAAATTCGAGAATGTGTTGTTTTCCTTCAGACCTTTTTGCCTGTGGCATTTGTTAATCAACACCAACAACAATACCAACAACAAGAACAACACAATAATAATCATAGGATAATTGTAACCATTTTGCATAAACAACCATTATCATCGAATAATAAATAAAAATGTTTAATGCAGAATTTTAATAAACGTTTTGTCTCTGACGTCAACGTTACAAATAAAAAATTGAGAAAACTCTGTGTTTACCTCATTTGATGGATACACAAAAAATTTTATAGTTGAGTGAAGGCCCCGTTCCAATGGAAATCGGCAACAGACATGTTACAACCGACAGATCTGTGCAAACATCGGTTTTATATGGAAAGTGGTCCATGGAAAAGTACGTGACGTATGAAGTTTGCCGCAGACCAAAAAGTTGATAGACTTTTTCCTTTAAACATTTGCCTCCGGCACAGCAAGTACATTCTTGGCTCGATAAAATGAAACGTCAAACAGCTGATTTCATATACAGCTGCAATGTATTATATTTACAGTAAGCAAAACGTTAAATCAAATGTCAAAGTCGTTGGAAAATAAAAAGGCGATAACATTTTTCGGTGTTAAAATTTAACAGTTGAAACATTCAAATTAATTTTACATATAAAATTCATTAAAATTTTAGAGATGCATGTGTTTGTGCATTACCATACAATGCAGATTTCATAATGAACGAAAGACAACTTCCCAAATACCGAATTTCTGGGTATTTTTTGTTGTTTTATTTTCCTCGAATTCTTCCTTTAAGCAGCGGAAATATTAGCGCCGCATTTACAAAACACAAAGGACAAAGGATAAAAGGCGGACGGACGGAATAACGGACAAAAGGACATGGTCATTAAATTGACCTATTGATAAGGACTTGTGCAATAACAACAACAAATAAAACCTTAAATTAAATTCGTAAACGAAAATGCGACCCAAACTGAAAACTGAAATGACACAAATTGAGCAAAAAAAAAGCAAATCGAATAACAGTAGTCAAAGCAGAAGACGAAGAGAATGCTGTCAAAGGAGACGGAAATGACAACACAATACAAATACAATTTAAAGTTCCTTTACGCATATTCACGATTCTTTAATCTTAAATCTCAAATCTGAATGCAGACTTTACATTTCGCGTCCAAGTAGACACATTTCCACAATTTCGTATATTCGAGTGCTTGCTTGTGTCCGTCCTTCTTTTGTTGTTGTTTATTGGGGCATAAAATTCGCAAGACCTTTTTCTACTGTTTGTATTTCTATTTCCGTTTTTTTTTTGCGTCATTTTAGGACAGTTAAGAATTGCCAAATGGGCGCTTCTTTTGTGTCTTTTGTGTGTTGAGCACATTTGTGCACACAGCCTCAGGTGAGATTTGAGCAATTTAATTTAACTAAAAAAATTACTCAGTTTGTTTTGATTTTGCTGAAATTTGTTTTGGCATATTACAAATTTTTGCTGCACACGTCATAAAGTAATGACATAAAAAATCATCTCGTTGATTTTCAATTAACTTAACCGAAATATAATTTTTGAATTTCTATAAACGGACATTTTAAAAACATACATACATATGTACATACATATGTATATATTTTTTTAAACAAAAATCTTAACAAAGTCTGGTAAATAAATAAAAAAAAATGCAGTGGTAATTGTAATTGCATTAAGTTTTTTAGTTAATTTTCTTAAATTCAATGGCGAACATTTTGTCGTATAAGCGACTCCAAATTCCACTTGATCCTTCTTCTGTTCTCATCTTTTCGCGCGTCATAATTTTATTATTTTTATTTGAAATTTTTTTTTCCTTTTACAATGCAAATTGCAAACTTTGGTAAAATTGAATTTGCGCGCGAACGAATTTATCGGATGCTGAATATCGTTTACGTCCGTCCGTTCATTCGTATGTACGCCAGCCTGCCCGATTCAACCCTATGACACTGATGAAAGCAGTATGTTCGGATATACTTGTATATATGGGTGTGTGTGTTTGTGTTGATACTTCGCATTCATTTTGCCTCGCAAATTGTAAATTGAATTAAAACGTTGGAACATTTTTCAAAATGGTCGTTAAAAGCTTTTCGATGTTTTTCGTAGCGGCACAACAACAACAAAACTGAAAAACCGAGAAAAAAAACAATAGCACGCTGACGATAACAACAACGACGACTTAATTTGCCTATCAATTAAAAATTTAATTGCATTGAGCGTTGCAGAGCGCTGCAAGAGTGCCATACAAAATGCAAAAACTAAAACCGCTTCTGGCTCTTCTTCTCTTTCGTACTCGTATTTCTGTTCTTCTACACGTTTATATTTTATATAGGTTGTTAGTCATAATTTTTTCAATGGTTGTCATTATCAGATCGAATCATCTCGTCGCATCGTTCCGTTTCGTTTCGTTTTGCATAGCTCTTCAGACTCTTCAGTGTTTGGTGTCATTTGAAGTATTTTGCAAGTGCCGCTCGAATTGCATTTCCGCCGGATATAAATAAATGTCGTTATTCTATCAACTTTTTGTTCATTTTGTTTTTTCTCTCTAACTCTTTATCATTGCCGCGCTGCTGTTGCTGTCGGTGTCAGTTGTCCAGAATGATTTTGCTATGCAAATGCTTCGATTGATTCGAATGCTACAAAACATTTGTCATCTCCAGTCTCGTTTTTTGTTATCGAATTCAATTTAGCTTCTAACAAAGTTTTACAAAACTTAAATCTCATACGCAGAATTTATAAAAAATATTCTTAACGATTTAGTCGCTTTTGACGGCAATGCCGCCGATTTCAACCAGACATCTTCATCCTTAGATTCGACTTCTCTTGCAACACACCACTTCCGGATGGGCAACCTTCGATGCTGCCGCTGATCAATTTCGCATTTACTTATACAATTGCAATTGTTCCTGACAGCGCAATCAGCTTCAGAGGCCCTTGGTTGAACAATGTCGGCGAGAGGCTGTGTGGGCGTAGTAGGTGAAGTACTTTGATGCATACCAGAAATTCATTCCCCTTGTGAAAAAGAGTGACTTCGGCTGTGGCAGCATAACGTGGCATGCCACTGTTGCGTCATGCTTTAGTAATGAGCTGAGCAGAAAAGTAGCGACAGGGGACAACAGCAGCCGCCAATTTGAAACAATCTGCTGCTTTCGGTTCTGCGGTCAGGGAACTCTTGTAGGTAAACAAAAAAGTCAAAGGAAACCTCTTTATGTTTTGAAAATAATAATATATTTAATTTTTATCTGGACTATGTCAAGCAAAATGATTTTTCTAGATTTGGCCTAAAGCTCGAAACTAAAGTTGAAGGTTTTCTCGTTGCCTCAGAAATTATGCAAATCCTTGGGAACAGAAGTTTTTGATTTATCTAAGACATTTTCATATAAGTGACAAACGATTCAAAATGCAAAATTGATTTTGTTCCTTCAATAAATTTGCGCAAATAATTTTGTATTTTTTTTTTAAATTGAGATAATACTTAGAGAAAATATAGTCGCCAAAACTAAATGACTCTCATTCTGTAAGATGCGTTTTTTGAAATCCAAATCGAATTCAATCTTATCCACATGAAAATCGACGCCCATCAAATGCCTCCGTTAATCGGCCATTGCGCTTCTGAATTAATGTCATTCTAAATTAAAGTTTTGCTTTGTCTTTTTTCGTGTGTATTTTGTGGAATTTATTCTTTTTTTACATTTATTTGGACAGAGAAAGAAGAAGACAAACGAAATGATTTATGACCTTTGCAAAGGATCCGCTTAAGTATTTCTGCACTTGTCCTTTCGTTTCGTTTCGTTTCTTTTCGTTTTATTTTACTTTTTGCGTTTTTCGCTTTCCACTGCCCTCATAAATATGAAATTAATCATTTCGAGCGCAGCGTTACAGAGACTTAAATTTAAGTTGTCCTTTACAAATCCTTTGCTTTTGTCTCTGGGGCCGGTGGAGCAAGGCATCATCCTTCTTCGCGGTTCACCTGCAAAATTTTTTGCATTTTGGTAACGTCCTGCCGCCGCGTGTTGTCGCGTTCTGTTTCGGTTTCTGTTTTTGATGGTATATATATATATATATATATATATATATATATATATATATATATATATATATATATATATATATATATATATATATATATATATATATATATATATATATATCAATTTCATCTTTTTAATTGGAAAATTTTTTCTGCATTTAATTTATTGGAACAAACAAGCTTCCTAATTTTAACTATGAAATAATTAATTTGAGAAACATTTTCCTGCAAGCGTGCGGCGTTTAGCGTTTTGCTTTTGAATAATTATTTTGAAGTTTAATTACTGTGACACGCCATGGCTACACGCTGCACACAAAACACAAACTTATTTACATAAAAAACGTGCGACTGTGTGAGTGTGTATGTGGCATCGGTTTCCCACCGCGTGTTGCAGTTCATTTGCTGTTTCTGTTGCTGTTTCTGTTGCTGTTGCCGACACGCTGCGCTAATTAATTGCTTTCATCAAAGTTGTCCTTAGTCGACTCAAGTTACTTTTGCGGCTCTTCGTTGCAAAATCGCTTCCTTTTCTCTCTTCTGTATTTTCCGGCTCGCTGACATTTTGTGCTGTCTCCACGTAGCGGCAAACACAGAAACACTTTTGGATCGTCGCTTTTTATAGTGGCAGCAAATGTGCAGCTGGAAATTTAATTAAATCCATAAGTGGAAGACAGCGAGGAGCAGTTTTTCATTTGCATAACAAAATGTTATTAAGCTTAAAATAAAAATTGTGAAGCAAATAAAATATTAAAAAAAGTTGTTATATTTTGAAATATTCCTTAATTTAAACAAGCGATTTAAGGGATTTATTTCCTGGTTTAGGCGGTTTTTCCTTTTGCTGGATATGGTCACGTTTTTGTGAAAAATGCATTTTATAGTCAATTTACAAAATATTTGAATACCTTGACAGTTTCACTTAATTCATTTAAAAAAACATATAAATGTCCCCAATAATTATTCCGCTGATTTTTTGTGGTTATTGTGTAAACATCTGGTCAACTTGATTATTATAAATCATCAACCATTAAAATCTTAGCCAAATATTTCTTAAAAATCATTTAGAACGCAACAAACTAAACCGGCCAAGAGGCAAGCAGGCAGGTTGCACGTGTCCATCAAGAATATTTAATACACCCATCGAACCATTGTTTCCAATTCCTTCCGATTTAATTATATGAACAAAAGCACGAACAACAACAACAAGTAAATTCAAAGTGGTTTTAAAACTACAAACGACTTTAAATTAAGTCCTAAGCGTTTAAGCTGGTAAATTGCTTAGCCAACACACACACACAGCCAAACACAAGCATACACAAATTCACATGCAAATAATAAAGCAGTTTCTTTCTTTGCTGTCGGTCGTTGGTCGTCGTCTGCCGATAACTATCAAAATCAAATTTACATAAAATCCAAATACAAAATTACGCACGACAACAACAACAACAACAGGAATAGCAATAACAAAAGATTCCCAGTTGCTTATTTTGTATTTATACAAAAACAAAATTTCAACAAACCAAACCGATCCGAATCGACTCAATGTTAAAGCCATTTTGTATTTGTGTAGCATTTATTTAGGTGGAACAGCATAACAATGCATACTAATACTAATAGTCGCACAACAGCTTACATACACATACTGTCTGTCAGTCTGTCTGTCTGTACATCCGTCCTGCGCACTTAATTTAAATGACAAGGGTACAGAATTACAAATACGTGTCGACTTACCCAACAAATACACTTGTAGCATATGTATAAGTATGTATGTATGGATATCTGTTATGAGTATGTATTTTTGTATTCTTACACACTAATACACTGCCACAGCGTGCATATGGTGGTTGTTATTACTCTGTATTATTATTAGCAGTGAGAAAATTGCCACTTGGGCGAATATGCGCCAGCCTAATTAGAATAAATGCTTTGCCCTAACTTCGGGATACTCCCTACCTTTCTAACTCCTACTCACTGGTTACTGCAGGATCGACTTCTGATGGTGTTGGGCAATTTGTTTGTTTTCAAAATTGGTTTTTGAAAAAGGAAGACAAATTAAGCTCATAAACAAAATTTGAAAAAATACGTTTGATTAGTATTTAAATTTTGTGTACTTCGCCCAGCTGCTTGCGGGTGTGTTAAGCATACTTTTAGGCTGCTCCGGTATGAGGCTAATTTTTAAATAGAACCGCAATTTTCGCGCGCAATTACTTAACAGTCATGCAGGACGAAACTTCAAAGAAGTTGTTCCTTAACATCTTTAAAATTTAAATACAAAAAACTTGTTTTCTTTTGCAGTATAATTAACGCCTAAATGTATACAATGCAAGAATAACTTCAAAATGCTGGCAACTGAAATAGACAGCAGCTTTAAGGCGTGAATTTTGTTGGCTGCGGGAGGGCGACATGCTGGTTAGCTTAGAATGGTGTCGATTAAATTACTTCTTACTTTTCTTGACATTGTATAAAAAACATTAGTTTACAAAAATATGCCAATCTCTTTTTTCATATCGAAACCAGTCTAATTAAGATGACAATATATGTACCGTTAGGTATCTGATTATTTTTACATTTAGTTCCATTCAGTGTCGCACAAATAAGATAAAAGTATCTCGAACTTCGAAAGCGGCGCGACGGCATGTTAAACGTATGTGTGTGTGTGTTTGTGTGTGCGAGATCACTTGCTAATGGCGACATGCTTTAAACTCAAGTTGAGTCACTTTTGACAGCGAAAGATTCACGCAATCATTAACATTCGCATTCACAAATTCCGTTCGCTCGGATGTCGACGCTGTACATTTGCCGTTGGTGTTGGTAAGCTTTTTAGCCGCTACTGCCGAAGTCTTACTTCAGTAGCTCCCAACGATTTCTACCGCAGTCACAGTATGCTAAGGAAAAATCACATAAAAACAAACGAACGCGTCAAGCGGCATTGAAGACGCTGCGCTGCGGTGCGCGTCAGACAAAAGCGACAAGTGAAGCGCCAAACTTGAAGGCAAAATAAAAAGAGGAATGGGCGTGATAAGTAAAAAAATGGCGGCGATGGTGGCGACGACTGCGCCAAAATGTGGTAAACAATTTCCTTAAAAGTATTTGCCCAAGGCCACTTCGAATGTGCCCGTTTTTTTTTTTTTTCTTCTTTTGTGCATTTTTGAGCAGAGTAATTTATGCAAATTCGACAGGTTTATGCTTTAATTTTACTACAAAAAGAATGCAAATACAACAAAGAAAAAATAACAAAAACAATAAGATTAATGTTCACTTTTTGGTTGGCCAAAGTCAACTTTTTCCGTAGTATAATCATCTGTTTTTTTGTTTGTAATTTCACAATTGTGTATAAAAAAAACAAATCAATAATTAAATTAATATTAACTATTTATTTGATTTAAAAAACTTACAAATATAATTTAATCTTTTAATAATAGTGCTGCGTCAAAGTACTGTGCACCGCCGCTGCAAAAGCCAAAAATTGATTCGAACATTTAGAGCTGAGTTGAGGATCGTCCGCGTCGAATGAAAGAACGTATTCATGCTTATCTAAGTTTAGCTGATTATGATGGGATGTTGTCGATGTTGCCGATGCTGTCGATGACACAGATCCTTCTGTGCGGCAATGTGTTTGTGTGTAGTAGTTGTTAAGCTCTTGTGGATGTGTGCTGTTATCATATATGTCACATGATGTTGTTGTTGTTGTTCTTGTTGCTGTTTTGTGAATTAATTAAAATTTCGTGTTGTATCAAATTAGGGCACTTGCGTCCATCCGTGTTGTGCATGTGTGAGACTAAGAGCTAGTGCGCTTGTGTCTGTTTGTTTTTTCTTCGCATTTTAATTAAATTTAAAACAAAATGAGAAAATTTTATAAATATTTTTTTTTAAATTTTTGTTTTGCGAGTCAAATAGATTTGAATATGGTTTTTCTGCATTAAAGACAAGTCACGCGGGTAAAAAAAAGCAACAACAACATCAAATTATGAAAACAATTTCCTATAGAAAAGTGTTTGGAGTAGTTAGCCAATGTTGACTTACAACAATGATAAATAGAAAAAATCGCCAGCGCTTTTTTTTTCCTGATACACAAAACAAAAAATAAATACATACACACATACATACATACATACATACATACATACATACATACATACATACACACATACATACATACATACATACATACATACATACATACATACATACATACATTCATACATACATATGTACATACATACATACATACAAACCCACACAGTTGCGCCTAAACAAAACTTTTCCAATTAAAATTACATAAATATAAGTTATTGAACACAAACACTGCGACACTTTCGCTTGCTTATGTACTCAAATACACACACAGGCACATACGTTGTAAACACTCACACACAAACTGGCGGTGTACATTGAGCATGAAATATTTCCAAGGATATTTCATTCCGTCTTTACAGACAAACACACCGGTAATTGCTTCACTTATTGCCAAACTTTTCGACATAATTTAAAGCCACGCCTACCGCTTCAAAAAGAAATGAAATTGTTTTTGTAAAATTCTTTTCTGTCTTTTTAATTTTGAGTTTGTTTTTGGACGCCTCGTCTCCGTTTCGTTTGCTTAGTGCAGGCATGTCGGGCTATTAACGGAATTAACGGTGAAACTCATTCAGCAGAAGTTATCTGTCATTAACCGTTACCGTGGCTCTAACGGAAATTTACCTCCGGCCACATCTTTTTATGCACCACTCAGTGTATTTATGTTGTGTTGGGGCAATTGTTTGTAACGTAAAAAAATTCTGCAATTTTGTGAACTGGTTGCTCCTATGTCCTATGCACGAACACGATACCTTGAGAGAGTGACATTGCAACGCATGCCGGGCATCGATTCTGATTCAGAAACAAAATCCCAAATTTTTAGGAGCAATATTAGCAATGTCATCGTATATTTTCACTTTATTAAATAAATTGAGGGCGTGGACAATTTTGTATATCCTGTTATTCTTCCCGGTGCATCCCGCTACATGTTTTCTATATAGCACATCAAGTTTCTAAGCAAATGGTGGTAGGCGTAAAAATGATCCACACTTTTTTGAGAGTGTGCGTTAAATTGATCCAACCACGCCCATTTTTGGGGAAGTTATCGACAGTGCCAATACAAACTCAGATACCAAATTCCAGATTTTTGGGAGCAAAATTAGCGAAATAATCGAATATTTTTACTTAGTTTTACAAATTGTGGGCGTAATAGGTGGGCGTGGCAAATTTTTCTTTACCCTAAACCTAAGTTGGCGCGAGCACAGCAACTCCATAAAATCATCATTCATCACAATCGGATGATTGGCTTAGACGTCCATTTGGTACAAAGAAAGATAGAAAGATACATTCATTTTTATATATTGGGTGATCGGAAAAGTCTTTTCGTATTTTGTCAATAGATGTCGTTGGAGTCGTCTATCTCCAGTGCTACCAATCACATTGTGTCATACCATATGGTGTTGGAAAGGTGACATTTTAAGCTTCATTTAAGCAAAAAAAAAATTTATTCGCAAAAAGAGTAAAATTTATGATATTTATAAGACTCTAACTTACAGACTCTTAGACTCTAATATGTGCTCTTTATGAGGGTAAAAGCTTAGAACAAGGTGTCGAATAAGAGGCTGAATAGAGTCAGATTGTCCGCTGGGATAATTGCGTCGTGCTCTTTGGGGCACTTTCACTTTAGGTTTGGTTTGCAGATATTTTGTATTTGCTTTCTGAATGTTTGAGTCTCCGTTTTGTTTGTGTGAGTTTATGTACACTCGGTATTCGGCTGTGCTGACGTCACTTGACAATGTCTCTGCTGGTAGTAACTTCATCAATTTATTGTGGCTCATTTGGGCTTAGCTTTTTTAATTAAGGAAATTACTGGATTTTGCGTCTGAAGCTGTTCGCTAGCTTTTTGTTGGTAATAACTTTAATTTTGAATATGTAAATTATTTAAATAAATTAGACAACTTATTTATTAAACAAATTTATTTAGTGAACTTTTTTTAATTCATTTAACAAAATAAGTAAATCGAAAAACTTTGTGGTTCTTCTTCATTTTTTATTTTGTTTTGAAATTGTTCGTTGATAGACAAATTTTAATTTCCGACAATTTTGGCTATACTAGAATATCTGATGAAATGGCGACCACAAATCGCAAATCAGAAATCGGAAATTCAAATAAGCTAGAGTTGCCGCCACTGATCGATGACATTTTGATTTGTAAATTTTGCACAAATAATTAAGGGCCTAATTCGCTGAATAAACGCACAAAATAAATTCCCAAACGAGTTCTATTTAATATTTGCTGCCTCCTTTCGACATTGCTTGCAGCTCTACTAATGACGGCCACCACAAAATGCAACTGCAGCCAACTTCGGCGCTTTTGATTAGCGACCGAAAAGTTCAGTATTATTCTAAGGGGGCGTGGAAAAATTAAATTAAATTAGAAAGCCACGCCATACTATATATACGCTTACCATTAAATGTTTTTTTTTTGTTTGCGTGTTTTTGTTCACGAATGTGGGCGGGGAATAACAAAAAAATATCCACTCGTCATGTCGCATTTCTGAAACATGTCTGCAAAATAACTCGTAATTTATAACATTTGAGCCGACTGAAATACTCACAGACAGACAGACAGCAAGGAATTGAATACGTTTCCCGAACTCAACAGTATAAATTTAATAATTTCATACTCAGAATTTTTAAAGATTGCTCGGTTGGTGGTAGCCTAAGATGTCATATATTAAAACTAAGTTGACATTTCAGAATTCAAAGACGAAAATGACGTCATAAATTGGCGTTCACACACGCAATAAAAATATAAAAACTGATAACTTGTTAACGAAACTATTCGCAGCTCATTACGAAGATTTAGCGTAAATAATGTACAGATACAGTGCTGTCCTAAAACATATAATCAAAAAGTTCATTTGGTATTTTATTAAAAAAAAAGGTGCAATTCAAAAATAAATAATTTGTATACCCTTCGTCAAGTGTAAGTCCATTTACCGATATTTAGCTCTTTAGTATTAACATAAAACTGCTCACATAAAATAGGCGTGATCGGATAACCACGTCCGCCTCCCATACAAACTACCCCTTTCCAGTAAAAATAATTAGTTTAAGTTCGGTATTTAACACTTTGGTAGTAACATAAAACTACTAACCAAAAAGGGGCGTGATACGATATGAACAATGCCCACTCATAATTGAGACATGTAGAACTTATGTTCTAAAAGAAGCACATTTTTGGGTTCACTGAAATGGGGTATATGAGCTTCAGCATAGCCGAAGAAAATTCTGATACTAGGTTAATTTTACTTTCTATTCTATAATTTTTTTGTATATGTTCGAATATTTAAATAAACGGAACCACTTTTAAAAACAGGATATTTAAATTTTGAATGTCCTTTTTCGTTCTTAACAAACAAACGCAACAATAATGACTTGTATATACGAGTTAACTATATCGATTGAAATTGCATTGTCGTGGTAGCCGAAGTTCGATTTTGAATTACTGCTACCCGAAATTATGGATGATACCTTTTGAAATTAAATTAAATAATATTAATTACTTGAATGTGAATTATGTTATTTCGGCCACTACTGTCGGATGCAGCATTGCGACCCTCATAATTCTTGGCATTTTCATTTTTAAATTTCCACAGCGATATTTTTTCTTTCCTTTGCAGTTCTTTTCTTTCGCTTTTATTACATTTTTCTAAAACGTTCGGATATCGACCGAAATCGAATCGCTCGTTATTTCAAGAGTGTGTGTGTGTATGTGTGTGTGTGCAATTTATTGCAACACTAAAATCGTGAAAGCCATTTTCTAGTTTAACGCCAGCAGAAAAAGGAAAAGGATAACAAGAATCTTGTGATTTGCTTGAAAATATAAAATCAAATAAAATAACGCCTATTTGCAGTGATTTGAAAATTGATAAAAAAAAGAAATCGACGAATAAAAAATCACTTTAACACTTGAATAAAAAAAAGGATATCTCGGGTCATAATTTTTTAAATTAATATTGCAGAAGAAGCTTATTGGCCTAAAAGTTACGCTTTCTCATATTGATTATTTAAGTTTGGCAGATAAATCTAAGTAAAATATAACATCAATAAAAAGTATGAAAATAAATGGAAAAAATAAAAGTACGACAGCGACATTAAGCCAACATTTTCAGTAGCTTCTGCTTTTCTTTCTTATCACTTCCATTTCACTATTCTTATTATCTTTTATTGACAACAAAAGCGCCATACCACCAATACAATTTTTTACACGGAAATGACAAAATGAACGCTGACCAGCGGAAAACAAGTGGTGGATGGAGATGACAACCTGCAAAATTGTCGGTTGAATTTGCTGCTTGTCATGGCTCGTAAATCGTAAATGTCAAAATTTGTTACCTCACGAAAATAGCACAAATAAAAAAGTGGTAGTTTTTATGGGAGGGGGTAGTTGTTTTGGTCCGATCTCGCCCATCTTAGAACTTACCTGTTTGGAGAATAGGAGCTCATATACCAAATTTCATCTCTTAAACTACGGCTGTAATCGGTTGGACAAACATACGAACATACAGACGGGCGGACATCGTTAAATCGACTCAGATCCCGACGCTGATCATTTAAATATATACTCTGTCATACCTACCACGCTGGGCGTTACAAATGGAAGAACAAACTTGGCGAAGGGTGTTAAAAATATGACGAAACCGAAACGAAATAAACACAAAATGTCAAATATCAAATGCAAAACTTCCTCATGGAGTTCAAGTTTGGTTTTTGTTTTTGTTTTTGTTTCATTTCTGTGTGCGTTGTAATTTTTTTCAAGGAATTAGAATCTGACTGATTACAGGAGAAGTCTTCGTTTATTTTTAAATGCAAGATTTAGCGAAATCGTCAACTAAAAAATGTGTTAACAAAAAAAATATGATATATTAAAGTGTATTTAGTTTAGTTTGAAATAGTTTGAAATTTTACTAACAATACTCTTAAATTTCTCTCTCTCTCTCTTTATCTTTCTCTTTCTATTTGTATTTTATTCTCTTATGTTTTTGCTCGTTCAAATCTTACTGCTCAGCGGCGGCAGATGAAATTTTCGCCTGCTTGTTGAGCACCATTTTCTCTTTAACAAATTTGCCCAGAATATCAGCGCCCTCTTGATTACTTTTCTGATAGTACGGCAACTCTGACATTCGCACCAACCATGCCGACAATTTGGGAAATTTGTTTGCATTGATCGGCGCAAAGATTTTCGACGTTGAAACCGAAGCGACGCAACACAAATCGGCAATGGTCAACTGCTCGCCACACAAATAGTCGCCATGAGCGTCCAGGCAGTGCTCCAATCCGTCGTAGGCCTTTTGCATGTAAATCACGCGGTCCGGTTTTATCTCATCGCAGTCACCGTAAATGATCGGTTCGACGATCATGCGCGAGCGTGGAAACAAGTGGCCACAATCGAAGTAAAGTCGCGCATCGACTTCGAGGCGCTTGAGCTGTTCCTTCGGATAGAGTGTCTCATTTGTAGAATATTTGTCGGCGAGATACGCGCAAATGACATGCGAATCGGTTATAATAACGCCGTCGTCATCGAGCACGGGAATCGTATGCTGTGGATTCATTTTTAGAAATTCCGACGTCAGGTGATCGCCCTCCTTAAGATTCATTAGACTAAAGACAAACAAATTATAAATATTTGCTTTAAGTTAAATATAAAATTTAATAGGAAAA
Organism: Suillia variegata; assembly: GCA_949127995.1. NCBI lineage: Eukaryota > Metazoa > Arthropoda > Insecta > Diptera > Heleomyzidae > Suillia > Suillia variegata. Next base: position 62,370,735 of record OX421842.1, on the reverse strand, counting down.
TTAATTTTGTTAAATACTTAATTTTATTATATTTTATTTTATTTGTTTTGTTTTGTTTTATTAATTTATACCAACTTATTCTTATACTTTTGACTTTTAATATTTGTTTTTTTTTGTTTTTGACTTTTTCACAAAATTTTAAATGAAATTTCAAAACTCACTTCAAATCCAATTCAAGGCCTAGCGCTGCCGCGGTCAACAACACCGCTCGGCAGGGCGGGCTACGCGGCGTATAGTAGAGAACTGGTTTCTTTGACATTCTGCCTCTGCTGCTGCTACTACTGCTAGAAACGAACTGGTCGATAATTTAACTACGTAAAATATAAATACAATTAGGAAAAAAGTCGAAACAGCAAAATGTAATGCAAAGAAAAAAAGAAGACTCTAGAAAACACCTTCAACACTTGTCGGCTATGCGAGAACTGATCAGATCAACAACCGGAGTCACTGAGTGAGTCGATGTGAAAATGGAATGCCAAATTGACAGCGTCGACAAGAAATAAAGATTGGATTAGTTCCAAGAAGAGAAAAAAAGAGAAGAGAAAGAAGAGCTATTGGAGAGACTACAGTTTGAGAGAAACGAGTAAGCACCGATCAGAGGCACCCGAAAAGTTGGCTAAACCCAACTGAAAATTAGATTCGTAAATTTTATGTTTCTATTTGTATTAAAATTTTAATTGAAAACAAACTTACAATCACAATCAGAGGTGCCACTAAAAAAATCTACCGAAATGGACAATAATCTTCCAAATTTTTATTTGTTTGTTTAAAATTACTAAAATTGTGAAAATGTTCGAAAGGGGATTCACAGTTAGGAATGCGAGAATGAGAAGAAGAATTTCCAATTATTGAAGTGTCTGGAAATCAGTTAAATAAAAGAGAGCATAGAAAACAGAACTTGACCAAAGCGTTCGGAAAAAAATACAAAGAATATTCAATAGGTACTTTTTATTTAGAGTTTCAGCTCACCCATCGGCAGGGTTCGGACCATAGCATTGCGATGGCGTAGTGAATAATGAGCAAAATCGTAGTAAATCTTAAATTTCCGTAGTAAAAAAAAGTGCAATAGTGTTTCTCCATCTACTTTTTTTTTTACTTTTACCTCTTTTTTCGCTTCTCTACTTTTTTTAATTTTTTCCCATTAAATAACGCATAGCATTAACAAATAATAGCTTCTTTATTATATTGTATATAATTTATATAATTAAAATCGTAGTAGATTTCAGTTATAGCGAAGTGGCGAAGTAGATTTTAAAATTTTTCAAAAAGCGCAGCAATTCTACTCCGATCGGAGCAAAGGTCCGAACACTGCCCATCGGCCTGTAAATTTTCTCAATATCTATATAGTGAGTAAATCGACATTTCGACGGAAATCAGTCAAGAAAGGCTACGGAAGTTAGTTTTTACTAATTATATAAGATAATTAGCTGAGAAGTTCCTAATTTCATGATGATTAGGCTCTGGTGGACTCGAATAATATATTCGAGCCATTGGGAGCTGAAAGAGCAGAAAATGGTTAGTGTGAATATAGTGAAGAGAGGAGAAAGTTTCCTTCAGTACGTGGGAAAGATATCAACCAGCATCTACCCAAAACCGTATGAGCATATGGTGAAGAGAATGAAGTATCCACTTCACACGCACTAAAAGAAACAGCGTCTACAGTTTTTCGTCTTTAAGTGAATATATTTAATAATCGTCCAGACCATTCTTAAGGTGGTAACCCTGATCACAATTTCATGAACAAGAAACAAAGTATTATCCTTAAACTGAGAAAGAGAAAAAAAACAAATCCCAAATTAATAAGCGATCAATTATTTTGAGAACATATTTTCATATTTCTTTATTTATTTATGTATGTATGTATGTATGTATGTATGTATGTATGTATGTATGTATGTATGTATGTATGTATGTATGTATGTATGAATGTATTTATGTATTTATTTATTTCAGTATTTCGAGTATAAATCAAATTAACATTTTAATTGAATTAATTCCACAAAACAAAGAAATAAGACGAATAAATCCTCGGAAGCCAACCCAAGACAGACAAAAGTTTTGCAAATTCTTCGTTTATAGATGCCCTTGTCTCCTTTCTTCCGTTCTTTCCATTTCACTGTTCCTTTCATAACAACAAAGCAAACCCGAGAATCGCCGCAGACCATGAAAATGAGCCAAGGTAAATGCCAACCCAAGAGTACGGAACAGTGTGAGTGTGAAGTTACTGGATTGTAAATAACACAACAACAACAACAATTCAATTGTTTTACTTTGCATTTAATGACATTTTTAATTGGGAATGTAAAACGAAACGGAAACGGAAATGAAAGCGAAAATGAAAATGAATAGGAAAACGGAATAGTGATGCTTGGTATTTTCAATGGATAGTTACTCGTAAGTCTATGTACCACACCCAGTAGAAAAACGTTTAAAATTGTTTGGTTTAGGTATTTTTAAAAGAGTAAAAACATTTTCTTGGGAGAGTAAGCATATTATGCATTTGCTGTCAAATGGAGGAAGTACCAAAGTTAAGTGGAAAAGTCAGTTTGACTAAAAATATAGCGAGCCAAGAAAATCGCATAACTCCAAACACCCTGACACTGTAACAAAATCCTCATCCACATATGCGAATGTGTTAACGATTAGGTTTATAGTGTATTTGTATTCAATGTATGTATGTATGTATGTACGTATGTATGTATGTATGTATGTATGTATGTATGTATGTATGTATGTATATCGCTAATACTTCCATTCGAAATTGGCATAACTTTTTATTTGAATTTTTCATATAAAATTTAACCAATCGCGGAAACGAAAATCGTAGCGTTGCTTAAGGCACCAGACAGCCTGTCTCTTCGAATTGCAAAAAAAAATATGTCGCCAGTCGAGAACAATTCGAATCGACAGTGAGTGACACTCAGTGTGGCCATCTCTTTATTTAAATATATTTTCTTTTAAGAATAACAAAAAATCGATGAAGATGTTTGAAAAATAAAAAACAGTTTTAATAATGAAAAATTGCCATCTTATTTCGAAAAATAATTTAAAGAATACAAAATGTATTACAGTTATCGAAACGCATAAATAATATTTTAAGAAATGCTTTAAAAATATAATAAATCTACATTGAAAACCTCCTCTGCTGGCAACACACGAAACAGCGCACTTCAAGTGCCGCAGACGGTAAAAAGTTTTCAATTCAATCACAGACACAGGAGCACATGAGTAAACAAGAATCCTTAAAGCACACACACACACGCACACTCACGCACGTACGTCCACACGCTAGAAAAGTAACGCAATCACCTTCCATTTTCATTTTAGTCCCCCGATGTTGCAGCATGGCACTAAGACAAATATGACAAACACAACAACAACGAAACAAAAAGGAAACAAGGAAAGACATCACAAGACAAAACAAGACAAGAAGCAACGAAGAAATCGAAACAATAACGAGATTTCAAGCCGGCTTCGAAGAAAGCTTTTAATACTGCTTGCTTTAAACGTAGCGCAGCGCACACAAAACTAATTACTTCGAAAAAAAAAAAAGAACGATTCGCTCACTCCCGAACGAAGCGTTAATGAAAAATTGCCTTTTTGGCGGGTAAATCAGCGAAAATTTTGTCATCTCATTGCAACGCTAACAGGTTTACATACTTTACTTTACTTTACTTTACTTTACTTTACTTTACTTTACTTTACTTTACTTTACTTTACTTTACTTTACTTTACTTTACTTTACTTTACTTTACTTTACTTTACTTTACTTTACTTTACTTTACTTTACTTTACTTTACTTTACTTTACTTTACTTTACTTTACTTTACTTTACTTTACTTTACTTTACTTTACTTTACTTTACTTTACTTTACTTTACTTTAATTCACTTTACTTTACTTTACTTTACTTTACTTTACTTTACTTTACTTTACTTTACTTTACTTTAGTTTACTTTACTTTAATTCACTTTACTTTACTTTAATTCACTTTACTTTACTTTTCTTTGGATGCCTGTCTGTCTGTCTGTCTACCTGCGACTCGTCGCCATTTTGTCCGTAAACAATTTAGCGATCATCATCATCATTTCCGGCTTCGGGTGAGGGTAAGTGCCTACTTACGCGTATTTTGAATTTTTAATGCCTTGCAAAAGTGTACATAAAAATAATAAAAATTCGAAAAGAGTTGGCAACCGTGGCTTACGCTGAGATATTACGACCGAACGACCAAATAAACAAACGGCTGCTTTGCATTTTATGCTGCATACTTGAAGGAATTAAACATGGGGTTTTTGTGTGTGAATTTGCAAGTAGGTATTTTCTTTAACGCCTGAAAATAAATTCTTAAATAAATTTTAAACTGAAGGTGACGTTAATTTTGGTTGATTTAAGAGGGATTTTAAGAGAGCGCATTCTTCTGCGCTGGTTAAAACCATGTCTTATTTAACGTATGATTTCCTGTAAGGAATTCATTATGCTTTTAGGCGCCACTCGATAAGTGACGTTAATCATCATACATATTCTAAACTGATTGAAAAGTTTTTAGGCGACGCCGATATAACCTCAAAGGACGCAGGACATTGTTAGGTATTTCGCGAATAAAATTCAGTAGACGACTAAAAACTTCTGAAAAACATTTGAAACAATGCGCAAAATGAAATTCCTTAAGCGAGTCATAAATAGAGCAGCCCGGATTCATGAAAGCATCCACTTCTACTTCCACTTTTACGAAGTAAAGCAACAGAATATGAAAATGCAGAGCAATTAATCGCTTTAATGTCTTTGCAGAACTTTACAATTTCAAGGCTAAGGGTGTTGAGAAAGCAGAAGAAGCCATCGAAATATGCTCGAAATTACGCTGAAGTTTTTCCACTTGACTTTATCATCAACTGCAAACTTAAAGCGCCGAGCAAAATTAATTAAATCTAAATCATAAGACAGAGATAGAGCCTGGATATGGCAAAAATGGCAACAAAGGACATTCACGGCAGATGGAACGACGTTAGGCATATTAAAATGAAATAGCAGAGAGTAAAAAAAACAGAGCTCGAAATATTTAATACCAGACTTGCTGCCCTTGCGCCAGACTGTCGGTTTTGGTTGGTTGTTTCCGATTGTTGTTGTGGCTTCATAAGAAGATTATATCTGTACGCCGTTAGGGATTAACATGCACTTTTGGTTTTGCTTCTGCCTCTGCTCCTTACGTTGCATAGCTTAACTTATTTGCGTGTTTTGATGTATTTATGTACGAGCGTGTATGCGTAAGCGAAAGCGTTCTGCTCGAATAAATGATAAACAACTGCCGAATTGTCAATCAAAATTTAAAAGTGAAACCACAATTTTAAACCGATTGTTGTAACGAATTCAAAAGCCAACGACATTTTTACCCATTCGAGTCCTTGCAAATCGACAAACAAGCAAGTTGTTTAGCTTCGAAAAAATAACTTTACGAATATAAATCCTTTGGAAAATTTTAATATTGAGTGGAAACACGAACAAATATTTCTATAATTTTTTCCTCCATTCAAAACTATATTAAATAAATTATTTGATTGGCAAACCAAGTCAAACAAAAACAAAATGAGAATTAATTTCAAAAGGGACATAAATTAAATTGCTCACATTTAATTCTTTTATGAACACACACACACACGTATCCTTGCCATGTGCGACCGAAGGCAATAGCAACAGCAGCAGGAGCAATTAATAAAAATTACTGCGGTTTGATTATTTCCTTTAATATCAATTAAATTGCACGGTCAGGATAATAAAAAAGGAAACCATAAAATAAACACACACATAGACGCGTACAGTTGCACACGCTCATACACATACAGGCATGGCGAAAACGTTCACGAAAAAATTTCTTTGTTTTCTTTGCAAACTTTTTATACTTCTTAAATCCTTCTCTCCTGCTTTAATAAAGTGCTTAGGAATCTTCAGTTCCTGAATATATTATGCTGTAAAAATCATTCACTCCGGCCCTGATTGTACATATAGAGAAGCCAAGATACACACACAGACACAGAGACGATGCAACCAAGGAATGCATCGCTTCCTTGGGCAACCGCACAGGTGGCTTTTATAGAGACATTCAAGGATATCGTACGCAAACAAACTTAACATTACAACAACAACAACAACAACAATAACTGCCAACAAGACAGAAACGATTTATTTTTAGAAAATAGAAAATTCTTTGGAAATAATGTTTAAAGTCTTTTTTGATATTAAAGATTTGTATCTTAACGACATGTTTAGAATTTATATTAAAAACTTTTAAAATTGTTTTTTGGAAATTAATATGGAATATCTGCTCGTTTTTATTTTAATTAATTGTTAACGTTTGTTTATTTATGACCTTTTTTATAAAAATTAAATACTGTAAAGTTTGACTTTTTTTAATAATTTTATTTCTAAAACCAATCTTATAATCACACGCACACTTACCCATTTCTGGGTGATATGCCACAAATCCTGTTTTTTAATAAAAACACATTAGCTGCAACACATTCACACACACACATATACAGCAAAATGGCGAGTGACGCCGCAGATATGAACAAACTTCGTATTAATCCTTCGACAGCATCCTGGGGAAAATTAATTCTAATATACATTAAGAATGACGAGGGTCTTATTTGCAACAACAACAACAACAACAACAACAACAACAACAACAACAACAACAACAACAATAAAAGTGGTAAGGAAATAAAAATGTATATCGAGAAAAGCAAAAGACATATCGAAAAGCGTTTATTTGTCAAGGATACACACACACACCAAGACAAACAAAACCTGAACAAGGACATTTTTATTGCGAAAACTGTTAAAGCACAAAATTGGTTGAGGGCGACTGGTAGCGATTATTCCCAGGTGAATACTTTAAGATCGAACTGTTGAGAGGCCGGGAAGGGGCGGAGCGACTCCTTATGTAAAATTCAGTCTTAGTTATTTGCGGTTTTAAAGGATGCACGTAAGAGAGAGATGCATAAAACGTTAATTTAAGCAAAAAGCAAAACGACGAACGAAAAGACGAAGAAAATTGTTTTAAATATTTATGAGATACATCCAAAACATAATTTGTTGTAATCCAACTTGAATAAAATATAAAAATTCTACTGCGCACACACAGATCGTTATTTTTATTTTTATTTCTCATTTTGTATGAATTTGTTTGCTTTTGTGCTGGCGCTGGTGCTATCCTCTGCTGTCACAAACAAATGTTATACTCGAAATATGCTCGTCCATTCATTCCGTTGGTTCGTTCGCTCCGAAGGGGACTCTTGACCTTTGACGGGTCACCTGCCGCATGCAACATTGACGACACTCGTCATCGTTATTGTTGTTGGTGTCGCTCTGTATTGGTATTGATTCCCTTGCATAATATGTCATCGCTGATGACATTCAGCGAAAGCACTCATTGCAAATACAGTCAGTCACCTTAGCTCAGCACGGCTCCTGTTTACTGGTTCTACTTTTTTCCCCATATTTTTATGACAACAAGATTCCGCCATTTCTGTGCGCTGTCTCTGAACTGAGTGCATCATCAAAAATTCATTTGGTCTCTCTCTGCCTCCTTCACATATGTAAATCCAAATTGAATATCTCGACCATGGCACTGAATCATATTCTGTTTGGCATTCGTGCGCATGTAGTTCAGTTCTTGTCCTTGTCGTCCTTGTTAAATTGCCTGTTCTAGCGATGATGGCCTGCTGCAATCGATCAAAGAGTCTGACGGAAAATGCGCGGAGTAATACAGAATAATAATATTGTTCGATCACAAAGAGAGAAGCGAAGATGTCTCCTCTTAATTCTGAGCTATGTATTCAACAATCACTCTTGTCGATTTTACAAAGAAGCCGCATTTCTTAACTTCAAAGAATTAAAATTAGTTCGCTTGCTGGCAATTGCTGGCGTTTGAGTGTCATAACGTGTGCTCTGCCTTTTAATTAATTAACTTAAAACACTTATATAATCCAATCAATCCAAATTTGGTCCATGTTTAATTTCTTTGCTCTCATAAATCAAAGCAGAGAACAAAAAATCAAAATGTACCAAAAGCACTCATATCCAACTGAACACTGCTTCCACGTTTCTGTTGTTGTCACATTTCATATTTATTTACAACAACAATAACAACTACAGTGCTCGCTCCCTCACAAGGTAAGTGCTATTAGTAGAGCAGCTCAGCTCAGCTCAACCCTGAACCTTGAGGCTTGCGGCGCTGTTTTCCCTTTACTGGCGCTTTAATGGACATTGTCGCTTAGATATACCCACACACACACACACACACACACACACACACACACACACACACACACACACACACACACACACACACACACACACACACACATAAAATCGAGGCATAGACACACAGCCACAGACAAATAAACAAGCATAACTCTAGAAAATGACATTCGACAGCCCCCAGCGGTTGCACTGAGTTATTCTCGCTCGCAAACATTTATTATGAAAAATAAACAAAAATTCAAATTCAAATTTCTGTTTTTGTTTTTGTATTTGTTCAAACCAAAAAAAGAACAATTTCGTTTTCGTTTTATTACGATCTTTGTTTCAAGTCTTGTGCTTAAATTTGCTTGGTTGCTGCTGCTCAAAAAAGTGCCAATAAAAACTCAAGAAATAAAAGAAAAAACAAAAAGTTGATTTAACTTGTTTAGTATTTGTAAAAAAATCAAACATAGAAATGTTGAGTATTACAGGCACACGCACACAAATATTTACAAAAACACACAAACACACACGATCAACTCAGACGACACATCGCAACGTTTTTTCAATCGGCTTTACGTGGATTTCATTTTTAAAATTGTCACCGCCGAATGCGTTTGTTGGGTGTCTGTACGTGTCGCGTTTGCAAACGCTCGCTCGCCCTTTAAATGCAGGCATTGCCTCAGCTTCTGCAGTTACTTCTTCTTCTTCTTCTCCTTTCACTTTTAGTTGTATCAACAATTCAAAAGAAAAAAGTTCTGATCCAGAAATGACCACAAAAACTAGCGAAAAATGAGTAAACCAAATAAATTTTCTATTCAAAAATCTCCAATCTCGAATCTCCTTCGTATTTCTCCAATCTGAATCATTTTTGCTTAGTTTCGCGGTGATGTTGTTTTGAAAAATAAAAATGTATTCATTAGCAAGATGACATTCTAACTTCCGCATATTAAAGTATAGCTTACGCGATTTTACCGCTTTGCATAACATATTTATGTTAATTTATACACTTACATACATATTTATTGATATGTGTTTTTTACAGAAATATAATTTGAGGAAGCACAAGAGCGCTCCAATAAAATATTCAAGTGCTTTAGAAGCGATCATTCTAGTCGAGTCGGATTCTAAAATGCAATTTGAGGATTTAAGTGAATCCAATAAAAATAAGATAAAAAAAGAAAAGAAAAGAATAGAATAGAATCGAATGGAGAATAAATGTTTCCATTGATATATATGAGTTAATTTTATTTATTTTTATTTATTTTTATATGAAGGCAAGCGATTTTTTACATACTTCATTTAGATCTAAGGAAAATATATTCATTTCAAAGACAATTAGTCGAATTTTTTATGTATTTTATTGTTAACAGTTTCTTTCATAACTAGCCAACAGTGCGTTAAACAGAAGACTTAAAAATATATTTTAATTCACTTAAAATTATCTTTTGATTACGAAAAAATGTTTATATAAGTGCCGATTGTTATTAGAGTAGTAGAGTAGTTGTTATTAAAAAAAAGTTACTGTAGTATTCCCTTCAATTCTCTTTAAGATACCAAAATTTGGATTTATTATCTTTTATGTTTTAGGCCTCGTTTTGTTTGGATCTTTGCGTGCCATTTCCTGTTTAATTAAGTTGAAGTCCTTGCGGCATGTTTTTAAAACGAGCGCTTTAATTCTTGTGTTTGTGTGTTTAAGAGTTGCCCTCAAGCCAAAAAGGCACAGTGTTCTTATTCTTTTGCTTCTCTTTTGTCTTAACTGAATCTCTTTCATTTCTTTCCCTTTTCTTTTCCAATTCGCCTTCCTATAATAACCGCAAGCCTCATGTTTATTTTGTTGTGTTTTGTTAGACTTTTTGTTTGCTACTTTGTTTCTACTTTTTTCCATTTTGTAGCTACAACATTACAAAAAAAATCAATTGCCGCCGCACCACGTTCCGCTGCTTATGGGTCTTAAATTTTCGTGTTTGCTCCTTCGGCTAATTTCTTGTTCATAATTCGGTAATTGCGACAGTTATGCAAATGAGCAAACGAACACAAACAAAAATACTCAATAATAATTCGGACACCGACAGTTTTTTTAGTTACCCCAGCAAAGCTCAATCAATTTGCCCAGCTTAAATTATCTCAAAAAAGCTATTCAAAACCTATTCAAGAATTGTTTAATCTCCATACTAAAAAGTTGTTTTATTTTCAATTTTGTTTTCACAAAAATAAAACGAAACTTGTTTTTGAAAATTGAGAAAAATAAAAAAATGGAAAATATTTCAAACTATTTCGCACTTGTGGTCGTTATTTGGGACGGGACAAAAACTACGTTAATAAAAATATTCACACGCTTTCTATTTGGATTCAGCTCGTAACAGACTTTCATCGCCCATCCTGTGTACCTTCAACGAACGCGCCCAAGTTCTCTGACTTGACAATCCTTTAATGACATTTCGGAGCTTGTACACGTTAAATGTTATTACGTAAAAAAAAGGTAAGAAATACTCGTAAAACGGAACATCATACGTCAGCAGTAACGCACACACTCTTCCACTTAGGCACACAGACGCACAGACACAGATACAACACAAACAAAACAGCAGCTTAAGCACCTTTTCGACTTGAATTTGGAGGGAAAAAGCGTTTATAGTACTTTCGGCCTTTCTGCTTTTAAACTCATTTCTCGAATGTAGTCACACACATACACATACACATGCAAATGATCAAAAAAACACACACAGACACACACTGAAATGCTCACACAATCACAAATCGCAGCGCAAGGCAGATGCCAAGCGTTTTGTTTTTGTTCGGACGCAAATTCGCATTAAAAATGCGAAAAAGGATTTCAGTCGAGTCCTTTTAGTTTCTTCTTCTTCTTTACTTTCTTGTTGCTCCTGTTGTAGTTTTTGTTTTTAATTTAATTTTATTTTGTTTCGTTTGCTTTTGGTGTTTCACATTTGTATTGTTTTTGTTTATATGCTGTGAGCACACACGCACACTCTGGCTTTACTTTGTTGTTGTTTTTTTTTTGTATATTTATTTATAATTTTTTTATGAAACTACGTTTTACAATATTTTTTATTATCTGAAAAAAAAAATGTTTTTATGCGTTTCATTATTTTTTATAAAATCCGAATCAGTATTTGTAACAGTAACAGTAGCAGTAGCAGTAAGCACCAAATGAAAATGGTGAGCCAGTCTAATGGCCTTGGCTGACATGCTTGCGCGCGCTCAAAATGTTTGCAACATATGCCAACAGAAAATGAAAAACACATTTAAGGCCTTAGTATAGGATTAGCAGCAGCGGCAGCCAAAGCAGAAGGCAGGAGCAGCAGTAGCTGCAGAAGGCAGCGTCAGTGCGTAACGAAAAACTGTGTGATATGGGGTGGGGCAGAGGGAAATCAGGGCAGGCGATGAGTGTCAGTGGCACACAGTGCTCGTAATTATCTCTGCGAAATGTTAGGGCAGTCACGTGATTTCGGTGAAAGTGACTAATTAGGCGGAAAAACAGAAAACGAAAGCCAACGAAAATAAATGAGATTCTAAAGAAATGTTTATCACATACTCGTGTTAATAATGCAATACTTTAAACAAAATTCGCAGGGTCAACAAATTTACTTTATATTGTAGTAAGTCTAGAAATACTTTAAGTCAATGTATAAATTTGTTAATCTCACAATATATCAATAAATCAATAAATCAGTATATCAAAATCTTCCGAATTATAAATCCATCAGTCCATCAATTAACACAGATTTGTACATACATACATACATACATACATACATACATACATACATACATACATACATACATACATACATACATACATACATACATACATACATACATACATACATGCATACATGCATACATACATACATACATACATACATACATACATACATACATACATACATACATACATACATACATACATACAAACATACATACATACATACATACATACATACATACATACATACATACATACATACATACATACATGAGAAGATGAATAATTGTATAATTGTAATGTCAAAGAAAAAGACAAAAAATAATTTATTTATCTAACAACAAAATCGAATCGAGCACAAAAGCCATCAGTTGTAAAAATAGCGACACACATTAGTATTAGCAACAACAACAACATTTAATCATTTGACAATTTAATGAAATTATCATTATTAAATTAAGCTCACTTTTTCGCCACCCTCCTCTCCTTTTCCCCTCCTTTTGATCAGTCATTGCTTGGATGCCAAGTCCCAGAAGTAAATAAATCTGAAAATCCCAAAATAATTTGGGTACAGGTGGGTGCTCTGCTCTGTTCTGCTCTGCTATTCTGAACACTGCTACGAAACGATTTGGCATTAGAATAAAGCTTTTGTGCCACTATCCACTTCCGTGCTTTGGCGCGTCGAGAATGCGTCTGCGTATGAAGCGTTCTCTCATTCTCTATTTTCTTTGCACTGTTCGGCCGTTTGCTCGGGTTTTGCAACGTTTTGCGGCATTTCCTGCGGTTTTCGGTTCGTGGCCCAAATGTCGCTTTTGATCGCTCCAGTTGAGTTCTGAAGCTGCCAGTCGTGGACATCGTGCCGCGTTTTATTGCCGCCATTATCGTTCGCTTTTGGCAGGTTTTTAAGAATTTTCTCTTGCTGTCGCGTTGGTTGAGCCTGTTGGTTTCACCTGTTTCTGTGTTTGGTATCTACATTTTTTTTTCTGTTTGTTCGTGTATTCTTTGGTTGGCGCGCGTTTTTATGGATTATCTTTCGTCTGCTTTGTTTTCGCTGTTTTTTAGATTTTCTTACCGAACGCTCAAAGTGAAGTTTGTGTTGTTGCTTTCCATAGGCATGCAGGGTGATGGTTGACGTTAAAGTACACAAAAAACGACTTCCTACTAGCGAAAAGCCTTTTTCGAAGAGAAGTTCACTTCTTTTTTGCGGGAAACGCATTTGTTCTGGAATTTTTCTGAAATGTTTAATTGTGATTTTTGAACAATGTGATTATTAATTGAAGCAAATGTAATTAATTCTACTTTGACTTGGCAAAATCAAAACAATGCCCACAAATTAATTAGCCGTACTCATATAAACTCCATCGTATGCCTTAACTTATTAATTGAATGGCTGCCAACGAATTGTTAAATCAATTTAAGACGGTGTGTGTGGGTGTGTATATGTGCTGGAAACGAAGTTTGTGCGATAAATTTGCCTGAAAAATCTATAAGCAAATTGAAAACGGCTGATTTCCGAGTCATACATTTCTAAGGTAAACAAGGTTTACGAGAAACGAGCTTACATGATTTTAGCTATTGTGAGGAGAAATCGATCACATTCACGTTTAGAACAAATTTTTTTTAGTTATATTGGTTCTAAAAACACCCAGTATTCACTTTGTGTGTATGTATGTGTGTCTGTATCAGTTTGTGCTTGTAGTGTATTTGTTTATCTTATCTTTTTTGTTGCTGTGGTTGCACTAGTCTTTTTATTGTTGTTTTTCCATCTCGTGTTATTGTTGTTATTAATGTTATTGTTGCAGGCGGCTGATCACAGCATTCCGCGTTCCTGCCAAAACGGCGCCGTCACGCCTTAAAGTGTTTTTGCTGCTTTTTCTGTTCTGGTTTAAAAATTTGAAATTGTATTTCAACAAATTTTATTTTGGAATGTATGTATTGCATGCATGCATGCATGTACGTATGTATGTATGTATGTATGTATGTATGTATGTATGTATGTATGTATGTATGTATGTATGTATGACTGGTTGCGGCGCGTTGTGCGGATATCAACAATTCAATAATACTTCTATACACTTTTCTTCTTTTGTGTATTTATAGAAAACGAATTCTTGGCAATGTTTACAAATTACTAAATTTGGTTTTTAATTTGAAGTGCTGCAATGATTTAATAAAATAGTTTTCTTTAAATACATTTTTTTGTTCGCGCTTAGACATAAATAAAGATTTGCATGCATGTTTGAGTCAATTTTGCATGTATTTAAGTTTATATCTATTCGCAATTTTTTAATTATTAATATAAATGCGAAATATTTCGGATTTGGACAATAAAAAATTCATACTGATGCATATGTGCCTGAAGAAGCCGAAATTTTAAATGTTAGACTTACAATATATGAGTATTCTAACCATATACTTCAGCCAAAATTCATAGGAAGCACATTTCAATTCGAAGAAATTAATAAACCATGTTCGTTTTATAATTCTCGTCAAATAGACCGCAACATGTTGCGGCACTTGTTGCCAACGCTACAAGTGTCAGTTTGGCAGCAAATCTACATTTTTGCCTTCTTTACATTTTACAAAGCCACACTTAAAAGTAATTTTAAAGGCAGCAGTTTAAGGAGCGAGCCCAACAGATGTTTCACGTCCGTCTCTCTCTGTCTTTGAAACAACAAGTTATCTATTCTCAAACGCACTCATACATCCGAAGTCTCGCTGTCAATCGCTCTCCCTATGTCAGTGCATTCCCATTCGGCATTCCACACCGTTTGAATTACTCGCAACCGGGAGCTTTCGAAAAGGCTCCGAATTTTCCCAGCGCGGCACAGTTTCGATACGAATCGAATCAGTCTTTCGGTCACAGTCAAAACGTTCAGTTCGGCAAACAAGATTTTAAAATCAAAAAAAGTGAGACAAAAAAAAGCTCAAAATGGTGGCAAAGTGAAGTGTGAGAACGGGCGCCTACACGGTCGATTTTGTTTTTTTTTATCGTATTTTTCTCGCCTAATTCGAGTTAAGCACTTTGATTGCGGCACCTGTATTTGTCTGTCTGTTTGTCTGCAACAGTGCTTTAATTATCCCGTTCGATCCTTAAGGATGAGCAGCGGAAACAAGGCGTGGAAATGATGCGCATGTTTCGCGATGGTTTTTGTTTTATTTTTATTTGTTGTTTTTTTTTTTTAATTATTTTTGTTACGTGGCGCTCTTTTCATTTTAATTGTTGTTGTTGTTGTTGTTGTTTGCATTAATTCAATTGCGCTTACACTTCCTTATTCGTGTCCATCAAAGTTTTTTGCTTTTTATTAATACACACGATTTTTGTCTTTTCTCTTTGTTTATGTATTTTTTGTGGTTGTTCTATGAATGTATGTGTTAGGTCTGCTGGCTTCGTCCTTTAATGGTTTTGACATTGTCCTCTCGGCAGGATTTCGTTAGAATTTTGATATTCTTTTGCTGAGTTCCTTTTGAGTAGTGTTGCATTGTTTTGCAATTAATTCGTGTGTGTTAATTTTTACATTCATAAAGAATTTAATATCCTATTGCAAAACCAGAACTTTAAATTTTTCAAAAATTTTCAGTTTAAATAACACCCAAAAAAATAACATCCTTTAATTTATTAGCTTTATTATTTTCATTATTTACAAATCTATCAACCATTTCATGTCAACTTGCTAGTTATAAAAATCAAAATTTTTTTTGTTTTGAATCACAAAAAAATTGCATTTTTCTTAAATGTTTCTCTGCTTAAAAACGGTTTTTTTTTTGTAAAATTTTGATATAGTTTATATTTGTGTCAGAGACACGTCGATGCAATGTACAATGACTTCAAAACCCGGTATGTCCATAAAGTTCACAAATTGCAAGCAAGATTTGGATATGTCGGGGCTGCAAAAAGTGTTTGTATTTAACGGTTTTTGATATCAAAGCCTACATTTTTTTTGGATTCTTATTACGGTTTAAGCTTCAAGAAAATTCCTTTTTAGGATCAGGAAAGACTTACTTTAATTTAATTAAAACTTCAATAAATTAATTTTGTCTGAAATCGGTTTCATCGGTTATCGGTTTTTAGGGCTCCTCTGTTCAGTTCAGGTTTTCTTTTGTTTTTTGTTTAAAATAATATCATTTCCTTCTTTTCACGCTTAGAAATTTCACGCTTAGAAATGATTTCATAAATTACAACATTTCGCTAATCACTTAAATATTTTAGCTGAAGTATTTGCCATAGCATAGTCAAACAATTTATCTTGTCAATGGCAAACTTTTTTTTATCCGAGGAGATGTCAATATGCTGTAAATAAATCACTTAACATATTCGTATAAGAAGGGAGCGTGTGGGCACACTCACTCTCTTCGCCAAGAATTGTTATTCCCCAAATATTTTCCAGAAATTGCTTCGGATGATTTTCAGCACAAAGTCTTGAGCTATTTTCAGAGAAAAACTTATATCTTAAGTAACTTTTGTAGGGGAAGAATGGGAAGTATGACTTGGATTTTTAACAATTGAACATTTGTGAGCAAATCCAAAAGCAGAAAAACAACCACACAATTCCAAAGCCACTTTCCGTTTTGTACATCTGCGAATTTCGTACATTTGCTTACATTTCAGCTTGTTTCTAAGAATGTTGCATTATACTTATTTATGGAAGGACTAGAGCATGTAAATAAAGTACTAAGCCACCGCTAGCTTAACGCTTAAAAGTACAATTCAATGTTGACTTGAATTTAAAGTTAAGTAAGAAATTGCTTCGCATTTTAAGTAACGAATTTAATTATCTGACACAACATAAAACTTTTACATTTATTACATTTATTTTGCATACGTCAGATACTAAAATTAAAATGTAAAACGGCACAAAGGATAAACAAAAGATATACAAGAATGAAGTAATTACGGAAAACAGCGTACCTAACCATTTTGCCACCAAAATATAAAGATTTAGCGAAATTTTTGTTTATTTTTTATGATTTTTTAAGCTTTTCTGCTCTCTCATAAACGCTTTCAATATTAACAAAGAGATTTGGCGTACGTAGCCGCCCTGAAAAGAAAAATACAATAAAATAGGAAAATTCGTTTATGAAAAAACAAACAAAAGAAAAACGATTTTAGTGAGGTGGCCAGATTATGTGAATTTAATTATGAATATTTGTTTGTGCGCGTAATGCAATTTTAATTGAGCCTGCAACTTTGCTCTGTTAAAAAAGTGACAATTGAAAATTTCGCCTTTCTACGAAACAAGAAAAAACGCAAAGGAAGATAATTTTCCAGACGAAAAAAAAAACAACCAACCTACCAACACAATTTAGCAGCGTCATTAAAGCCCAAAACCTAACGAGGCTGAAACCGCAAAAATAAAAACTGAAAAAATGAAATTAAGCACGGATTTCTGAGGAAAAAAATCGAAATAATGGCGCCCTTGTATAAGTGAAACAACAGCTCATCAGTTGCGTCCATCTCAAAATAAGAAGAGAAAAAAATATCCGTAGCCGTTACCGCGAAACAGAAGTGCGTCCAGGCGTAGCAGCAGCTACGGTCTTCCTCCTTTTTGGTAAGCGAAACATTTAATAAGCCAGCCGACCCCATGCGACCACAGCCTGGTCACTTAGCTTCTACTTTGCTTAGATTTTGTTTTAATGGTTTTACGGGTTCTTCGGTCGTACGCACAGTACGTTGTAGAATGCACAAAACACAAACAAAATACACATTTGCCCACACCTGGCTTGACAATAATTTTATACAAGCTTCACTCGAGTATAACGGTGTAAAATGTGAAACACCGATACTTTTAAGAATCGGGTATTTTCAAATGTCGATTACTTTGTTTTTTGTTCAAAATCCTATAATAAATCAATGAATGGGCGTATCCGGGATTTTAATTTGAACTTTTTTCTATCAAGTCCCTCCAGATTGGCGAAATGTCACACTGTGCGACAGGCGCCTCATTACAATGATAAATCTTTTTCAGTAGGCTGTTCGTCGCGGTTTCTTCCATTTTGTATTTGTCGCGATAACGTTAAGCGTTACTGTGCAAAGGCGTGGAAAATGTGAAGCTGGAGCAACATCGTCCAACTTAATTGGGACAGATATTTTTAACTGAATAAAAGACGGAGCAAGCGTTTATCCTTCTTCCCGGTCGTCGTATTTGCAATAAGCGCAAAGGACGCGCGTAAGCAATGACGCCCTCCTCCGCTACCCTGCGTTTTCTAATTCTGCTGTTGCCTGTGAATTTGTTTGACCAATTTAATTTAATATTTTAATGCATCTGCAATTATTTTCGGGAGGAAAGTTGTTGGTAACGCGAATAAATTACTTTTCAAATTCAATACTTTTTTGAAAGTCTTTGGGATTTGGGTTCCATTTAAGGTCAAATAAAGGCGCGCAACTTTAATGTTGTTTTCCGTTTTGACAAACTACAAACAACCACACATAATTAATTTGTTTGCGTTTTACGCGAATTTTAATTCGGCGAATTTAAATTTTTATATTTTTAAAATTACTCTACGTATTATCTGAAATTGGTACAGGTAAAACGCTGTGCTGAACTTATTTGAACGCCTCTTAAAGACAACAGACACCACGCCACGCCACGCCCTCCGCTAAAAATTTGACACCAGAATTATTCACAAGCAATAAATTGCAGATTAAAAAGAAAACTACTACAGGTGCAGCTAACTACACACTCTCCTACGGGGAATCAGACCTATCCCGAGTCAGGCACGAGACTGTCCATTTGTGATAGGGACCTATCGGGTATCGATACTTTTGTATGAAACGGACCTATTCCTTTTACATGGGCTTGTCATTGGAGGGGACAAATTGCCACCCGCTAGATATCTTTGTACCTATCCTAGGACCTGTTTCTAAAAAACCTGTCACAGTACCGATCGAAAACAACTACTCTTTCACTAATTCAAAAAATAAAAATTTATTTGTTTTTTTTTTATATTATTTATTTTTAAAGTATATTTTGTAATACAATATATTTTTTTAATAATTAATTTTCTCACTTCTGCCTCCACATCTAAGTCCTTGTCATTGGGACCCACGTTATATAAAATTACAATAAATATACATCTGCAGATTAGTTTATATACGAAGTTAAGTTTACATTTGAATTAATATATGTACATAGCTTACCATTAAAACGTCGTAAAACTTTTAAAAATCCTTGAGGCGTTTTTTCCATAAGCTCGTCCGTCAGAACACATTCCAAAATGTTGAGAACATAATTGCAGATAATTTCTTTGATCGTGATAACCTTTTCATTTTGGAAGAAAGATTTAAGAAAGTTAATAATAATAAAAAAATGGATTCACATTCAATAAATTTACGTATAAATTCTTGTTTAATGCCATCCTCGACCTCTTCAAGCCATTCCTCATTAAAAACCATGTTTCCTTATGTAACATTTTCTTTATATATGGACTTTTCGTATAATTAAATATCTTTTCAATTCAAAAAGTGTTTCATTCAATCATTAATTAATTAATTCGGTTAACGTCATCAATAGCGAATCTTTTTTTTAATTTATTTCGTGTGGAATTGTAATTACTCGAAATGATTTTAATCCAAACATCAATTTTGGGCGGCACGAAGTTAGCCGGGTCAGCTAGTATACTATAAAGCTAACGGTTTTCACAAAATAATAACATTTTAACATATCCGAGAAAGAAAACAAAAATATTTAAATGTTTAAATGTTTCGTAAGAAGCCTAAACGATTTTATGCAATGCATCCACAGCCAAACATGCTTGTAAATTTATACATTGTGATAAAACAACAAAAAGTGAGGGTGAATTCACCATTTGCATAAATTGTACGAGGCAGGCGCAGCGGCGACTGGCTGACTCCTTCAAGATTCTATGAAATGCCAAAGTAAGCGATTTTTTTCTGCATGTATGTTTGTTAATTTCACTGAAAACAAATGGGCGTGGTCGACCACCTATAGTAAAATTCTATTTTATGAAAAATATGCTACAGTGTTTCTAAAACGGTTGACGTTATTGTGAATAACTTTCTACCTGGTTTTTATCGTCAAAAACCATTTTTATTTCTAATTGACATACAATATTAAATGCTTTGTTCTTTTTACACTAGGCAATTTTAGGAAGAGTATTTTTATGATTCTCTTTTGACACCGTGCAACCGCAAAGATATTTTTTAACTTGGCTTCGCAGCCAATTTCACTTACTGGCGAGCCGTGTTTTTTCCTTCCTTTGAGTATAAAAGCCTAATTTATTTTAAAATTTTTAAGATGACATATACCTCAGTTCCGGCCCTGTTTCGTGTCTGTGTATATGCAAGTTGAAACATTGTTGAATTTGGCAGCGACAGGTTTTTTATGAATCATCATTTAATAAATTTAACATAAAAAATTTTTAGTTCAAAGTTTAAATAAAATGGAAGCTGACAAACTGTGTCGATGATTTCCGCTGCATTCTTATTTAAAATTGCAATTGATGAGTTTTATTTACAAGAGAAAAAAATTTGTGTAATTAAAACCAAAAAGCAACGAAACATTTTTTTTTTTAAATAAGAAAAAGAAAAAAAACTAAAACAGAGAAATTCAATAAAAAAATTGTATTGAAGAAAATCTTTGCTTGCCGTTTTCCGTCTCATCGGCATCAATTAACGTTTCAATTAATGTTCTCAACAGAAATCAGCCCACACACATACGTACTAACAAAAGAAACACACAAACATACATAACATCCCAGCAGTGAAAGTGGTAATGCACGAAAATGGTAATTAAAGAATTCTCTAACGAATTTGGAGTCAATGAAAGTATTGGTTACCGTGTAAGCGAACGGGTAATGTATCAAGTAAAATTGATTACCGCGTAAGCGAAGAAGTTGCGTACATTTCACAAAATTTGTAAATGTCTAAAACATAAAGCACCGCGTAAGTGAACTGGTAATGTATGCAATTATAATTTAAAAAATGCCAAAAATATAAGTTACCGCATAAGCGAGCAAATGTTCCATGGTGTCAGAAAAGTACCTTACTGCGTAAGGAGATAAGTTGTCATATATGCAAAGCCGAAGAAAAACGAGTGGAAATGTTTTTTATGCATTTTTACCTCTTATGTATTTGCAATAACTGAACTTTAACGGCATTTTTTTTTCATTATTTCTATTTGTTCTATTTTATTTCCTCAATTTGCTTTCAGTTTGATTTTGTAATTCGACGCGAAAGAAAGCAAGGTGATTATTTGTTAATTGTTTTAAAATTTTTTTATTTTTTTGACTATGTTTTTTTTACAGATTCCAATTATCTCTAATATTCTAGAAGAAGGCGTGTCAAAAAGATTGACAAAGCTCATATCGACAGATTTGCTTTTGATTGTTAAAACTATTCAATAAGACTTTTATGTGAACATCTTGTAACAAAATAAACTATAAAATTAATTAACAAAGTTTGCATTCATTTTTACCATTACACGCTAATGTATAGAGTTGACATTATTTTAACATTACTTCTTATATTACCAGGTAATTGATAAAATTGATATTAATTTTTCTCATTACCCGGTAATGTATAAAGTTGACATAATTTATACATTATTTTTTCCATTACCAAGTAATGCACAAAGTTGACATAAATTTTTTCTATGCACTATTTTTTCCGTTACCAGGTAATGCAAAAAGTTGACATTTACTTTCTGCCTTACTTGGTAATCTATGTGGTTGCATACATTACTTTCCTAGGACATCGCAACGTTAAAAATAATGGGTTACGTAATGTATAGCCCATAGTGTAGTTTGACAACTATATAGATTACCAATCGCAACTTTCACTGCTGGGATACATACATACATACATACATACATACATACATACATACATACATACATACATACATACATACATACAAACATACATACTTACAAGCATAAGAAAAAAAGAGAAATAAGCAGGAAAGAAACTTGTTAATTAGGCGAAATTGCTTTGCGAAATTAGCGCAGCCAACTTACAACAACAGCAATAAAAACAACAACAACAATAATAGAAACAAGAAAATGCCAAGCAAATCGTGAATTTAACAGGAAAACGAAAGAAAGCTTCCTCAAGCACAGGCAAAGACGGCAGCGAAACGTAAACAAGACGAAAGCATGAAATGTTGTTGCCAGTCTACCAACAAACCAAAATATACAAGATACTTGGTCCTGCTGGCAGGCTTTGTACAAAAGTTCAAATGCGAAAAAAAATATACGCCAGTTTTTTGGTTTTTGTTGTGTGCTTCTGGCCAAAATTTACAAATACAACAAAGAAGGCATTTCTTTCACGCACACATTTTTAAAGCGTACAAAAGCCGAAACTGCTTTTCCTATTTCTCATTTAAAGTTTTGTTGTACCGGAAAGTCGGTCGAAACGTTAAAATTGTATTTCCCAAGCATTTATCGGCTCCCTTCCTTATCGTATTGCAAACAAAGTGAAAGCGCTAACCAAAGAAGAAAGCGTTTTCTTTCGCTGGTTACTAATTTTTTATTTTTATAACGCCTTTTCAATGAAATTTAATTGATATTTCGCAAAAAACAACCATTAACAACAGTATTCAAAATTTATAAATTCAAGAAAACAAATTCGAATTTCATTCAGAAAAGAAAAATTGCGTATTTAACACTTTTCACGCAATTCAAGTGATTAACAATTTTCACATTCATGTGGGAAATTTGATCTTTCTATCTAACGAGAAACTTTTGAAGCAAATGATATTCCTCAGAATTATGCATCGCATATTTACTCGTATCACTTGTCATACATGGTTGTGATACACACATGGATACAGCAAACAGGGCGAGTTTGAAACTATTCACTTTAGCACCAGCGGAACTTTAAAAGGGCAAAATGCTAAAATTCAAACAGACCAACAAAATGAAGCAAGCACCTGAAAAGTTAATTAAAATCCCAGCTAACTGACGTCATAGACGAAACATTTTACGAGCACACTACCAGCGACAACAACAACGGCGCATAATAACGGTTTGCCAAAGCGTTAAAATGAAATATAGTGAACATAATTTTTAAGCGCTTTAAATAAGAACGCTTGCGGCAATTACAAAATAAATAAAATACCGTTGTTTAAACAAGCATCGCAAAGTAGAGAAAGAACAAGAATAAAATTAAATTAAATGAAATGAAACGAAGAAGCAGGAAAAAATAGAATCCGCCAGTTAATTTGTTTATGCCATAAACGAGGTCATTCCGATATCAGCAGATACTCAGGTACAGATACAGATACTTTCCGTTGCGAGCAAGCCGATGAATTCAAAGTGATTCAGGTTAATTCCAACGCTGAACACTGAGCAGCGTTACCTGCCGTCACACAGTGAATCGTTCCCATACAAATTATGGAAATAAATAGAAGGAGTCACACCATCCTCGAGAACTTTTGCAATTAACACATTTCGATGGTGGTGATTTTAAATTTTTAAGCAAAACTATTATGGAAATATTTCTCTTTGTGGAAATATTGGCCGTCAAATGAGACCAGGTTTGCGTAATTCGGAGACACAAATTGTTGCTTATACACGCTACACTGTGCGTCGTCGCTTGACGCTTTAACAAACAAATACAATCGCAAATACAAATACAAATAAAAAGAAGCGTCGGTTTATGAATATAAAATGGTTGCGCCGGCGGCGGCACATTCTTGGAAATTCACTTTCGATACATAATTTTTTTTTTGTGCTTTTACTTTTTGTTTCTTCCTGATTCTTTGTCCGCGGAGATGGATGTGGTTGCTGCAGAGGTGCGCCTGTTAAATGCCGCTTAATAACTGTTGGGTGTATCACTCAGCTTAGTTAAAGCAGATGAAGATCAAGCTAAAAAAAGTCTCAAATATGCCACGTCACTTGTAGTGTAAATTATTGTACATTAAAATTGGTTGGCGTCTTTACGTGCGCGAATTTGATCTTAACTTTTGTATTCAGTGCACCGAATTTTGTCTCGTTTTTTTTTGTTTTCCTCAGTTGACTTTTAATGTACAATAAACATTGGAAAATGTAAAATAAGAAATTTAATGTTTTAAATAAACTAAACTAATTAAAATTGACTCTTTAAAAATTCGAAAATGGAAAATGAAAACTTTACTTTTCAAAATTTGCCAAAGAGACAGAAAATGAATTTCCAAATATTTCCATAGCAAAGTCACAATTTTTGAAACCGCAATTCTAATCCCAGGATACCGAACGAACTAGCAAACTAAATAGATACTTTGCTGGGTAGTCGGGCTACTCACGTTTAAATTGAAAAACTTTTCATTAACTTGGATAAAAACCCTTCGGCCCAAATTACCACAAAACCGTGGTTTCGTGCGGTACATACAAACACAACGACATGTAAAATAACATACACATGCGTACATAAGCACAACTACATAGAAGTACATATTCGTTGAGCAGCAGTCATGATATAATGGCGCTTTTAAATTATTACCGACAAACGATGACGACGAATTCACTTAAAGCAATTGAAAAAGTTTCGCAGAACACGCAAACACAAACACACACGAAAAACTACTGACTCCGAAAAATTTGAGACAACTGTATGCATGAACTACATCACACACATACACGTATAGTCAAGCGACAGACAGGCAGACATACACACACACATTTACTATCTAGAGAAACTTAAACACTTGCTTCGTATTTTCTGCAGCTTCACATTGAAAATTTCTATGTTTGCGCAAGAAACACGCGAAATGTCGCTGAGTGTTTGATCCTTTTTATGCACCACACAGTGGCGTAAATTGGTTTTGGTCCAATATTTGTAACGTAGAGAAATACTCAAGATATACATATATGTATATATATATATATATATATATATATATATATATATATATATATATATATATATATATATATATATATATATATATATATATATATATATATATATATATATATATATATATATATATATATATAGAAAATGCGTTATATGTGTATGTGTATCTGCGTGTGTGTGTGTTTGTGTGTATGTAACATTTGTATCTCGTTTGTATTGAGTTTAGCTAAATTTGTGCAGTGATGCGAATTTCATAGTAAATACATTATTTCTATTACTTCTAGTTTTATAAATCGTCGAGAAGCGTTTTCCGTTTCCCGCACTCTTCATTTAACAATAAAAACAAATAGGAACAAAACAAACAAACAAACAAACAAACAAATAAATAAACAAATGGTATCCTTGTTCGCGTAACTTGCAAAACAATTTGTTTGTTGTATTCCCCAGCGCTGTAAGGTTGTTTTTGTGCGTTTGTGTGTGTGCTGTGATAAATGGTGCACTTTCTCGCCCCTTCGTTTTTCGTTGTTTCGTTGTTTTGTTGTTGGTGTTGTTATTTTTCTTTTCTTTTGCTGCACTCTTGCGTGCATATCCTTACAAGAATGTGCATCTTTATTTTGTTCCTTGTTGTTATTTTTCTGGTTCAAATACCCTGTCAGCCAGTAGTGCTAATGGCTTTGGCCACGCCCATCTTGCTTCTTCGATGGTGGCCATTTGCTTTTATTAAGTGCTGCGCGTGTTCATTTATGCTGAGTGCTTAAACGAACGAATATATCTTCAAATGTTCGCTTTTGTATATGTGTGTGTTTGTGTGTATATATAATGAGTTTTTGCATATGTGTTGAGTGCGAAATATTTTAAGTTAATTTCCGCTGAATTTTTTTTGTTAACTATAAAAAATAAACAGAAACCAAAAGCGAATCCATTGGTAGAATTTCTGATTGATTTTTTAGCCTTGCAATTTTGATTGAATTTTCATGCTTTCATCGCTTGCAACAAATAAATCCCATTAAAAAGTTGGCTAGCTTTGCTTTGCAACTTAAAAAGCCACAAAAGCACACAAAATAAAATTGAAGCCACATCAGAAATTATTCACACAATGAAAACTTTCGCTTCCAGTCGACCTCCTCTCCAAATGCTCCACTTTTCCCCTCTATGCGCCCTTGTCGCCACGACCAGCAGCAGCAGCAGCGTTTTGATGCAGCAGTTAGAAAACAAAATTCAGCGGCTTAATTCGAGAAAAGGATTAAATAAGAAAAACTGAACAAAAACAAAAACCAAAATAATAAAACAAAAACGAAAACAAGAAAAATAGTTTGAAAAAGTGTTCGACCAACTTCGAAACAAGTTTTTGCGGCTAATTTATTTTTGTTGTTTTTTGTTTTTACCCAATTTAAAATGTGGGCTAAAACTGGATTCACTTTGGTGCTTTACTTTTTATTATTTCCTCCTACCTTCGAGGGTTTCTTTATTTGAATTACTCAAATCATGGAATTTAAGTGAACTAGATTGACATTTAAAAATTTGGTAGGCGAACGTATCATTAATATATCGCTCGCGCCTGTCTATCGTAGCGCTCATAAGTCGGCATTTCATTTTCGTAACTTTTGTAATTGATTTTGCATTTGTTTTAAGTGTTTTTGTAATAATCGAAAAGTGAGAATTTCATTAAAAGATTTTTGTTAAGCTGATTTCAAAAGCACGTAATCTGACGTAATCTTCTTGACTAAAAAAAAATTGAGTTTAAATTGTGTATTTGAGCACAATCAGACTACAAAGTGTAACCACAAAACGAACCGAACCGAAATGAAACATAACGAAACGAAACGACCGAATTTCATTTGATTGAAGTGAAAAAGCGATTCGGCCCAAATGTGGTTAACGTGTTTTGTCTAAATGTGTGTGAATGTGTGTGCATATGTGTGTATGTATGGAGACAGCTTTTACGGCATGATGTAAGCCGGAGTAACGCACACGTACAAAAAAAGCAAATTTTTTAGTGACCGCATCAAAAATGCAAAGCAAGAGCGGTGGCGGTAGCGTTGCACCAACAAAAGTCGGCAAATTGAAATAACATGAGTTGCATCGAGTATAAAGCGTACAAGTACAGTTATTATTATAAAAGACAACTTTTTTGTTTTGAAAAGTTATTCTGGCAAATAGATGCAACACTTTTTGGCCTTTCAATTGCTCAGCAAAAATCAGTTGCGGATCTTCTCAAAAGTGAACATTAAAAAAGCTAGTCAGATTATCTCCGGCTATGCCAAAGCACAAATACCCTCAGCCATTTAAGAGATACTAATAAATGTGCTCTTGTAGCACATATGTAGCTTTTACCAGTAGACTGGGTACGTGTTACCTCTACTAAAGTGCTAAATATTGAACTTGAACTGGAACTATTTTTATTATTGATTATTTTTAGAAGAGGTGGTAGTTTTTTCAGATCTTGTCCATTTTAAAACTTATCTTAGGATATCATGTATCAAGTTTCAGCTCGATATCTCCTGAACAACGGCAGTTCAGGCAGAAACACATCGTTAAATCGACTCAAAATTTGAATAGATATAAAGATATATATATATATATATATATATATATATATATATATATATATATATATATATATATATATATATATATATATATATATATATATATATATATATATATATATATATATATATATATATATATATATATATATATATATATATATATAAAAATATAAAAATATTCCCTATATGGGCGTTACAAATGGATAAACCAACTCAATATACCCTTTGGTAGGGGCACTTGGACGTGGCGAAGGGTATTATAAAATATTACGAAATTGTGCGTCCGGGCAGCCATCAATCCTGGGCGATATGTGCACTCGTGTGTGTCGAACATGTTCATGTGTGTTAATGTGGGTGTTTGTATGTGTGTACGGAGCACGCAACACGTACGTATCGCCACAAGCCAAACAAACACAAAGAAAGAAAAAAAGAAACGAAATAAAATAAATCAACTAAAAGTGAAAAGTACAACAAAAACAACAAACAATTGGAGGGTGAAAAGGAAGAAGAAGAAGAAGAAATAGAAATAGAAGGGTCTTCTTCTTCTTCATTTTGGCATAAATCATGTTGAGCATCCTTTTTATATCCTTTCAGTGATGGATAACGGCTTTAAAATACTATAGGAACACGCACACAGTGCCTGTTAACACACAATCACGTAAACGCACACGTACAAATACCAATGTAAACATATTGAGCTGGTTTTAAAAACAATGACAAAAACATGTTCGAAAAGTTTCCTTACAACTCTTAATAAACTATTTAAAAATTTAAGTGTAGAATTTAAAACAAAAACAATTTTGTAAATGTTTATATAAAAAACATAAAGTTTTTTTTATAATTTTCATGAAATGACTTCTATATATTGTTAAATTCTTTTTTAACCAGTCAAATGATACAACTACTTACACGCATACATACATATAAATACACACAAACAGGAAGCATAGATGGAAATTTTGTATGAGTAAAAGTTGAAAAGTGCGCGTGACACGCAAAAACAGAACAGAGCAGATCAGAGCAACTTTGCATGTCAACGTCAGCGTTTGTTAATTCGTTTGTTTGTTCCCCAGTAGACAATTTCAGAGCTAAAAAGCGCTTCTAAAAGCCCTTCCTGGCAGAGAGGAGGTCTTCCTCTACCACTTCCATACTCCTTTCTTTTTTTGTATGAAATGTCCCGCTCTTGAAGGCCTTCCTTAAGTTTTACACTTAGAAGCCCTTCCGGTGGAAAGGAAAAAAGAAGGCGTTCAAAAGCGGGACATTTCATACAAAAAAATAAAGGAGTATGGAAGTGGGAGAGGAATGCCTCCTCTCTGCCAGGAAGGGTTTTTAGAAGTGCTTTAAAAAAGCATTTTAAAAGGTTTTTTTACCCTAAATTAAAAATTAACACGAATCGTTTTTTAATGCAAGTTGTTACAATTAGTTTCAGTTTAAAATTTTACATAATTCAAACATTAAATTTATTTCATTATTATAGTATATAAGGTTTCACAAAAAAGTAGTTTGGACAAAAATAAATAAAAAATTTCACTTATTTTAATTATTGTACATTATTTCAACATCGATTAATTCAATTGACTTAAATTGCTTTGCATCATTTAATTTAGACCTTCCATTACGCCTTCTCCAGAAGGCTTTCTAGAAGGGTTTTTAGGTCTGTGCTTCTTGAACTTCTACTCTAGAAGGCAAGTCAGAAGGGCTTTGTCTAAGAAGCGCTAACGTAAATGCCGACTGGGTCGTTACACGTATGTGTGTGTGTGTGTTTGTATTTGTATGGTTATGTTGAAAAATGTGTGACGCATTTATGTGACAGACATTGTTGTTTTTTTTTTGTCTTGTAGCTTGTTCCTTGTTTCGAATATTTTTATTTTTAATTAGTTGACCTGTCAAGTTGGTTGGTTAATTTTCTTTTACGTATGTATATTTTTTCTTTTTTAGTTATACACTTCGGACACTGAACAGAACAAAATATTAAATTCCATTGTAAAAAGTTTCACTCTGTCGCATCGTGTGGCCACTAATTAGAGTGGTTGCACACAACCATTTATACTTCAAAATGAAGCGCACCAAATGAAGTCCCCCCCACTTCAGCGTTCTCGTAAAGTGTAAACCGACGTTTGGAAAGAAAGTAGTTAACTGTTAAATTGTCGCTGCAATTTTCGATCGTCTCTTAAGGAAGGATTTTTTTCTATTATAAAAAGGAGAGTGACAGATGCTCTTTTTATTTTTCGCTTCTTAACATTCGTTGAACCCGGCGACCACCCGCCAACCCGCCGTCAATTTATAAAATTTAATTCGCATTCCGTTTGCCGCTGAATTCGCAATCAAATGTGCTGTTTTGTGGTTTGTTTTTGTTTTTGTTTTTGTGTTTTTGTACCACAGCTTTTGGCATTTTTTATTGTTTTGCCACATGTTGCAGCGTCGACGATGCCGCGTTATGTTGATTTGCTGCTGCTGCTGCTGTTGTTGTAACTGTTGTCGTGACATCTGTTTTTTATTTTCAGCGGGCGCAATTTACGCTCGTTGTTGGTGGCTTTTTCGTCCGTGTTGTTGTTGTTGTTGTTTCGGTTGTTTTAAAGTAGTTATTTGAAGTATTTGTATTGCTCTACTTCGAGTTTGTCAAAACTTTTGAGAAGTGCGCAGCCAAATTACAAAAAATAAATAAATTCTTACTCCTTAATTCTTAGTCGCGCATTTGAAAAGTTATTTCAATTTTGTTGTATTGGGTCTCTCCTTTTTTTAAATGAGAGAAACTCGAACTATTATCATGTTTTTTTTTTATTTAATTCAAAAAGAAAGCCAATCTTTTTAAAGAATATAAGTTATTCAATATTTTTATAAAACTTTACTATTCTACAATTTTATAACTTGGAGTAAACGAGTTCACTTTGTTAATGGCAGTTGTAGTTTTTTTACACATATGTAGGCAAACAGTGGAACATACGAAGATCTTTTCGAGGCTGTGATTGCGACTAAATTGCCTCGCATATTTGCAAGGCACGTGAAAACGATGTTTCATAAAATTGTTTTCCGGTCTTATTTTCGAGGCATTTTCGCGTTTAAGGGAATCCCCTTATTATATTTTTCTACAGCTTTGCGATTTGCGTTTGGTCATTAGAAATAAGACGACCGTTTTCATTTCTGGATGGACTTATACACAAAATTGTGCTCGTTGTTCGTTCCTTTCAAATAAATTATTTTTTCCAATCTTATCGTTCTTAAAATACCTTCCGACATTTTATATTTTTTTACTTTTAAAATTGAAATTTTTTTCTTATTCAATTTTTGTACTTTTCCAAGTTCTTATTTTGGTTAATTAAATTGTTTGCTTTAGAAAATTTTCCTTTCTTAAGGAATGTGTGAGCTCGGTTTGTTGTTGTTATTATTTTCTTTATTTGTTTTTTTTATTTATTTAATTGTTTTTTTTTTGTTGCTCGTGTTATTCAAACAATTTGCTTGAAGTGCGGAACTGCGCGTGCTTTTAATTATTTTTAACAATTTATTCAAAATAACCAAAGATGCATACATACATAAATACATACATACATACATACATACATACATACATACATACATACATACATACAAACATACATACATACATACATACATACATACATACATACATACATACATACATACATACAAACATACATACATACATACATACATACATACATACATACATACATACATACATACATACATACATACATACATACATACATACATACATACATACATAAATACATACATACATACATACATACATACATACATACATACATACATACATACATACATACATACATACATACATACATATAAGTATTTATAATTAAAGAAACGTGACTCACTCTGTACGAGCTTTGCTTCAATCTGAATAATTTCCAGAAGAGTTTTTCGATGTTATGCCAAAGTTAAGAAAATCTTTGAAAATTCAAAAATTATAAATTCTGTATTTAATATTTGTTTGTTTTGTTGTTACTTTTCAATCCCACAATTTAATGATTTCGAAATGAGCTTATAAAAACGAAAAGCAGCCGTAAAGAAATGCTGTAAATCTGCTCCATAATTTTAGCAATTTGAGTGGCAACTGCTAAACCGGAAGAAACGCTTGTCCTTCCGTGTAAATACGCTCATCAAATGGCGGAATTATGACCACTGCTTTTGTTATCTGTTCGTGATTTTATGACAGCGATTTGTTGTGGTGTTTTTGTTGTTGTCATTTCGTTGTTGACACTCATGTCACAACAACAACAAGAACAATAATAAAAGCACAGACAAAAGAGTTTGTTTGTTTGTTTCTTCTGTTTCGTCTGTTTTACATCCGTCAATTCTTCTTCTGTCCATTTGTCTGTCCGTCCGTCCGATAATAAAGTGTTGCAAGTTATTTGGCGCCGAGCATTTTATTAGCAGCACGCAAATTAGCAGCGAGCGCCTAATAGACAACAACAGCAGAAACAAGCGCATTTTTAACAACACGTCGTAGCAATAAAAATTCGTATTTTACGATTTTCACGTTGCAATTGCATTTGGCAAAAACACCAACAACAACAATAAAGTACAAGTTTTATAATTTCACTGCAGGTGCAAAGCTCTCTCACAAAAAATCCAAGCAAATTTTTTTCTATTTCTACTTTAATTAGAGTGCAAAATTTTTGGGAGAGAACAAATTTACTTCCTATATAAAATGTGACGTAAATTCCATCGCCAATGAATTTAAGTCACGCAAAAGGCCAACTCTGCTTCACGCTACAAACTAAGAATAACTGTGATTTTAGTACTGACTACTAAATAATACAAAACGGTTTTGTACGAAATATTTTAAATATCCTAATGAAAGAGCTGGATGAACTGATTGGACTAAATAAACTGGATATTAACGCTGCACTTGATCAACTAACTATTGAGCAGATGAACCAGAGTTAATGTATAAACTAGTTGTACTTGAAGAAATGGTTTGACTTAGAGGACTGAAAGAACTGGATGGACTGTATAGACCATCGGGTTATATTAATCGATTAAAAAAATCGAATTTCCAGTACACACTAAAAATGTTTACAGTGCCAAATGCAAACACTCAGTATGCTACAATGTTTGGAATTTAATATTCGCGAATTTTTACAAAAAAATATTATTGAATTTGGAATGTGTTGATCCCACACCACATATCTTGTGAGTATTGATTGGAAATAAGAATATCTCAAAAGCAAATTATCGAATAAAAAAGCACCTTATTATAAATCCGATTGAAAGCTTCTTTGAAAAGAATATATCGCTTATTCATAACTACCGATGAGTGGAGTCATTTGCGACAGCTCATCCCTCCCGCCCTTCGGCAATTATGGTAAATGAATTTCCATTCCAACAAGAACCATTTATTTTTTGAAGCTTAAAGCTAACAAAGAAGAAAACGTGGATGAGAAGAATCATTAAGGCGTCAAGGTAACAGAAGTACTCGTATACTCGTATGCTGGAGCAAGCACTCCTAAGCGTTTATCGATTTGTTACAGAAGAACAAAAAGCGAACAAGAACACGTACAGGTACAGGTACAGCAACGGTTGTTAGCAATCACGCTCAATTGAGGGACGAATAGACACGAAGTTAGAACAAAAAAAGGACACTTTCACTCATACACTAACAGAAACAGAAATATACAAAAATAAGAATATTGTCTTGCTCAAGCATAAATAAAGCATTTAACGGAACACAAGAAAAATAAGAATTTTCGTTTAGTCTATATAACAAAACTTAATGTTTTTTTCTTACTTTTTATCTTTCCTTCTTCCCTATGCGCGTCTAAACCATTCATTCTATTGGAATGACTTTTGGGGATTGTTGTTCCCACGCAGAGGATGGTTTTGGGGTAAAAAAAAAAAATTTCACACCCACGTGTTTAGATCAATATTACGCCCACTACCATAGTTTGAACTTGAAACATATATAGGACTGCACCGGGAAGAACAATTGGCTACGCCCACAATTTGTGAAATTAAGTGAAAATATTCGATTACTTGCTGATATTAAACTGAATTTTGGTATCTGAATTATTAGTGTCACTATCGATAAATTTACCAAAAATGGGCTCAGTTGGATCAATTTAACGCCCACCATCATAACTAAGAAACGGAGGTTACGAGAAAATTTAGCTAACTAGTTGTCTTACATATTTGTTAATTCAAAACAAAACCCG
Organism: Suillia variegata; assembly: GCA_949127995.1. Lineage (NCBI taxonomy): Eukaryota > Metazoa > Arthropoda > Insecta > Diptera > Heleomyzidae > Suillia > Suillia variegata. The sequence goes on along the minus strand of OX421842.1, from coordinate 62,337,226 downwards.
AGCAACGCAGGGTACCATAAGATAGTTTTGATATAAATATATATATATTTTTGTTGCTATTTTGTCAATCAATTTAAACTTAAGTTTCTTCTTTTTTCTTTGTGTACGCACTTAACGCTTGAATTGAGACATTTTCTGCTCCGTCTTTATTACTTTTTTATTTTGCAACTTATTACGAACGTATTTAAGGATACAAAATAAAAGTCATAAAAAGAAAAGAAAGAAAAAGAACAAGACAGCATACTGAAAGATTACACAAATCCTCTGTCGATTTGCACTCGACCGATGAACAAATGATTTCAAAGAGTAAGCAAGAATGTGGCGTGGCATTTGTCAACTGCTTAAAGCGATTCCTACTACTTGAAATTCCGGACAGGAAGCTACGTGCGTTGCCGCTTCATTTTGCTGGAGAACTCGCTCGCAATTTGGCACAGAATTATATTTCGCAACTTGAAATTTCAAGCAAAATCATTTCCGAAATTTATTTGGAATACGCGCCGAAGACATGACGAGATGGGGAGGCTTGAAATGATGACTAAATTCATACTTTAAACTGAACGCTAAATCAATAAGCGCCTTTCTTTCAATTCGTCAACGAATCGCAACACAAAGCATTACAAAAGCAAAATAAAATATATAAAATAAAATAAATTAAATTGTGAAAATAAAGCAAGCAAGCAAGCAGGCAGGCGAGCGAGCAAGGATAAAAGGATAAAAACGTAAAAGGCATCATTTGGAAGTTTAAGTGTATTTACACGTTATCATTTGATTGAATTTAATAGAATTGAATGAGTTTGTATTGCTGTGTGTGTAAGTAGTGCACATGTACGAGTATGTGCGACGTTATTTTCATTTCTAAAAGGATTTACGCGTGATTTTAATAAATAAAAGGGATTTCACAAAACCAAAAACAATTTTTTTTAAATTGTCTAGATATTCTCAGATATAAAAATTCCGTCGTAGCACTTAATAAAATGCAAATTTTTACATTTCGTTGTGCACTTTATGCTGTTAATTCACAATGATTATCACAATTTTAAAATTTAAATGTCAAAAAAAAATACCAACAACTTACACCCATTTGTCAATATATAATAATAAAATATATAGACCAAGCGATATTTGCATGGACTTAAATGGACGCAAAAAGTTATAAGAATTTAAAAATGATTTCTTTGGAACATATGAGTATTATGAACCGCAAGTCCATGTATCATACTTATGTATAAGTATTACTTTTAATGATCTTGAAATCGACTGTCAATTCCAGTAATTTCCTAAAGCCTTCATGCTAATTAATATACTCTAAAATGGCGTTTATTAATTAAATGTCACTTATACGCCCGTCGGCGCTCAGTTGATATCAAGTCAAATTAATTGTTTTGCTAACTGAAAAACTTCTCGAATGCCGAAAAACTTTATAAACGCAAAACGCAAAGTTATCGCGAAGTAAAAAAGTCAAAAATAGACCAACGGCAAATTCAAGTTTAAAACTAACTGCCAAAAATAAACAAAACAAAATGAAAATATCGCACAAAACATTTCTATAAATTCGACTCACACTTGTTGAATTCCGATCACACACAAATGCTCACAATGTACACACAAAGCCAAGCGAGAACGTATTTATTTACTGACAAGGGTCAACAACTTATTTGTGAATTTTTTGTGTATCCGAAGAATGTATTTGGATAGCATTAAGCAATGCTCGCACGCCTTCTCAACACGCTTGAATGAATTGATGTGAAGTGAATGGATGGATGGGTGGATGGATAGACGGATAGACGGACTCAAATGCAAATTTATCGCTTAAGTTTGTATAGGAAATTGACATCCATTGACTCGAAGTCAGCTCGCAACAACAACTGTTGTGAAAAGTAAATGAAGTTTGTTTGTTTGGCAGCTGACAAAGGTGAGAGCTGACTGGCTTTAAGGTCAACAAGCGAAATATACGACATTCAATAGAAAAATAATAATACAAAAATGTGTACATCAACAAATGAAATATTTAAGAACACATACATACATACATACATACATACATACATACATACATACATACATACATACATACATACATACATACATACATACATACATACATACATACATACATAGAAAAAGAGAAATGCGTTTAATGCTGATTTTGTAAACGCGCGCAAAGATGGAAAAAGTTTTTACAGCACAAGACTGCAATAAAAAAAATTATAAATTATATATATACAATATTAAACTACATGAGTAAAATAACAAAAGCAACAAAGGACAATATCAAAACTTTCTCGATAAAAATGTCGGCAGTCGCTGAAGTTTGCATCCCGAGCGTGCAGAATGAAAGCAGCGCAATTTCATTTCCGAGTGGGCGAATGTATGTATGTATGTATGTATGTATGTATGTATGTATGTATGTATGTATGTATGTATGTATGTAATAATGTCATTTTTTACGGCTGCTAGACGTCCTTTCGCCTCAATTCGTACCGTCGCTTTGAGTCGTCTCATCGTGCGTCTCTTTCTTGAGTGCTTGAAGCCATTTTCTCATTTTATATATATATACGTGTGTGTGTGTATATGCACCACTTAATGGTGTGTGTATATTGTGTTTGGCCAAATGTTTGTATATATTCTTGATGTAAATCAAAAACTGTGTCGATCTGGCCATGTCCGTCTGTCTGTCTGTCTGCATCATTTCTTGTTAACACAATAGTGAGAGATCCGTTAGAGATATTGAGCAGTAACTTTGTACACTGGTTACTCTTATGGCCTAGAATTGTTTAGAACTGATTTTGGAGCCAATCCGCTCATGACCATGCCACTATATTATACAAATATTGATTTCTTGTTAACATGATATCTTGAAAATCATTGGAGATATTGGATTCTCACTTTATGCAAAAATTTTTATATGCTTGAAAACAACTGATTAAATTTTTGAATCGATTGAAATTTTTCTCTATTTTGGTACACAAACGATTTGAAATAAACATAATGACATAATCAGGGTCGTTCAAATTAATAAAATTATACCAACGAATTTTATTGAGATATTTAGCGACGTGGTTCATTTATAAGAGTCAGTAGGACCGACTATAATTTTATACTTGTTTTTTGGAGTCTGCCTTCAAAGGCATTAAACTAATTAAATAACGCTTAATTTGATGGACATCATTTTGTTATGGTCGTAATTGACAAAATTTCATTTTTCCTCTTCTTCTAAGTGGTATAAAGTGAAAACTTTGCGCTTGGCACTTGTGTGAGTGTACATTAGTTCTTATTTTTCTTATTCTTTTATTAAATTGAAAGAAATTGGTACGAGTTATAATAAAAAGTTATATTGACTTGCTTTAAGGCATTTAAAAAAACCGGAACTTCTTGACGTATGAGCAACTTTTATGTATTCCTACTTTACAAAAATTATTGCAAGTTTGAAGCTAAGTCATTCGCGTGAAAATCACTCACAACAAAAGTTAAAAAAAATTCGAATCATGTAACTAATTTGCGCATTTATAATTTAGTGTAAAGGTGTTCTATTAAAAAAACATTACTATTTAAAAAAAAAAACTAAGGTAGCTTTTACAAAGTAAACGCACAATCAGTTCCAGATTGTTTCTCTAGCAAAACTGCCATAACGCAAATCGTGCGCTGCGGTCCAAGCAAAAATATGCCAACACTAAAATTTGCGGTTGTGAAGAATGCTCTTCGCTCTCCCTGCACGAACTTTAAATCGAAAGCCACAAATACAGCTCATAAATTCCAACATGCCTTGCACGACAAATCGTATGCGTTGGGTCTGTGCGCCAGTCGGAAACTTTGATAAAGACGACTAGACACGTACGAATGCATGCACAGATGCATGCTTGTGTATGTGTGCTTAGCATTTGCATATGTGACTGACGCAAGCACTGCTGTCTTCCAGCATGAACAAAAACAAACTTTTATGTTCTGGCGTAGATTCAATCTGTGCCAAACCAAAATATTAACTACCAAATACAGTGCAAAAACTTTGACTGCACTCCTCGACTCAGGAATAACTTAAAATCTTGCCATGCCATTTTTTTCAGACAAGAATTCGATTTAGCGCTCTTTTGGTGACTACTGTCACACAAGGAAATTACATATGAAGACTTTTATTTAAATTTTTACATCAGAATACATATAAGTAAACTCTTTAAATCTTAAGTTTTCAAAACAATTTTCTATGCAATCGCAGAGATTAATTAATTTGTAACAAAATCAAATATTGGAAAAGGGTGTAAATACGTTTCCGTTGCACATGGCACGCCGCATAAATTACCACAGCAATTGGCGACATCGGGACGCATTTACTCTGAAATAAATCAATCGCAGTCGCTCAACATGCTGCACATTGTCTCGATTGATGTAATTCGGTGTGTGTAAATGTAAATGTATGTGTTTGCTTATCATCGATCACTGTTGCTACGATAGAAGAAGTTTCTGACTTACATTAAAAAACACACAAAAAAGCAAAAATTTCTAGCAAAAAATTATTTAAAAAATTGTTTTTTTTGTTGATTAAAAAACTTGTGCAATCAAATCGATTTTTATCCTGCTTCACTTGAGCATTTCATGTATGCAAAACGCACTCACAAAAACACATACATATACATGGACTGTGTGAACACAATTTGGCACTTTCTTTTATTAAAATGCAGCAAATATGCTTTTGTGCAAATTGTGTTGTTTTCATGTTGTTTTGTTGTAATTTTGAATTTTCAATTTAAATTTAACTATTTTTGCATAAATTTAGAAATTATTGAATTGTGTGTGTCTTTAACAGAAGTTCGCCTGCTCTAAGGTACAACAACATAGCCCACAAATACAATAAATATGTTCTCGTTTGTTGCTTCAAGCAAATTGCTAAGTAAATAACTTGAACTGTAAACAGAAAATCAATTTTATCGCCAAGACATACAGACAGGCAGACATACGGACAAACGTAGGAACTAATAGATCTAGAGGAAAATGTGGCTGCAATTGTTCTGTGGTGGTTTTTATATATCTGTGTGTGTTGGTTTATTCATATGTGTACATGGGTGTGCGTGTGTGTTTCGCTACTTGAACTTTTGCAAGAGCATCATCATTGAAGTAGAATATTTTCATTGCTCTTGTTTTTGACTTGCTACTCTTTGATTGTGTACATTTGCGTGTGTGTGTGAGTGAGTGTGTATGCACTAAAGTTTGATTGTCGGCTTTGATTGTTTATTTACAATGACGAATGATTTGTATACGTGCATAAATTCTATTACAAGAAATTATTTATTGGATGGCCTGCATTGCGTGTGATTGACTGAAATTGACTAAACTCTGCTGCTGGTTATTTGTACTATACATAAGCATACATACACTTACACAGATACAAATTCAATTCTAATAAACGAACTAAGTTTATATATTCCTTTTTTTATTTCGCCGAAATGTAATTTTTATTTTGATCCAAAATTTAGTTTGTCATAAAGAAATGTACATAAACATTTATAATTTTTTCATTTATTTAAAAAGAAGATATGTTTAATAAATTAAAAAAGTTTTTGTGTATGGAAATAAAATCGTAACTTATTCCAATTTAGAAAATCCTTAATAAAAAATTACACAAAACAATATAACATATGACATCGTTCCGAACTAAATATTTCAGGAAAATGTATTAAAATTTATTTATTAAATATTTAAATAAATTTCACCTTCTGTTACTTTTACATTTATCCTACGCAGCACTTTCAAAAAACAAGAACGAAAACAAAAACAAAACAAAATAAATCAATACTCGGAATTCATTATATGCACGAAAGTACTTCAAAACTTTTTGATCAAATTTTAAATTTAATTGGTAATAAAAAAATCATGACTTGCTAAGAGGCACGCACTCCCCTCACCAGCCACTTAAGCAATCTCAAACACTACACAACGAACACATTCAACTGTCTCTTCTGTCAACCGTTTAATTTGTTTTTTTTTTTTTTTGATAATCAAAAATTCTTCCCACCCACGCATGTGAAGCGCAAAATCGATTGTAAATATTATCAACTTCTTCACATCCGCTTGTTCGTCTTCTTATCTCTAATATCATAGTAACACTACGACATGCCACGCCTACCGCCAGTCACCTACAAAAATATTAAGTTTTTGTTCGTCACAAGAATTGCGAGAACTTTTCAAAAGCGCGTATAAAATGCGGGTTTATTCGTTTGAATTCTTTATTTATCTACCAAAATGCGACAAAAGTACAGCATACTTTAAGGCTCTAGAGACTTGTGTCATAAGAACGCCAAAGGTAGCGTCGTCTTCGTCTCCATTTCCGTCGTCGTCATCAGTTGAGCGCGAACGTAAATAACCGAAAAACGCGAAAAAAAACTTTGTATGAGTTGTCGTAGTTCTTGCTTCTTTTTTTACCTCAAATTTTTTTTCTTTGTTTATTTTGCAATTTTGTTCAGCATATATTAAAAATAATAAAGCAGAAATAATAATCATAAAAACTCAATAAAATAAAATGAACAAAAAGAAAAATTGCACTAAAATATAATTGAAACAAGAGAAAAAGAAATGTGACATTCTGTTTTATGACAAAAGGGAACAAAATATAGACATGGTTGCGTCCGTATGTATGTTTGTATGTATGAATGTTTGGATGTATGTGTGTTTGTGTATGTATTTATGTATGTGTAAATGTAAATGTATGTGCTTTGCTTGCAGATGCGAATCATTTATGTGTTGTGGGGCGTGAAATATGTGGAGGAAAAACACAGACAATAAAAGCACACAAATACACACAAGCCCTTATTTTATTACACCACACCAAGAAAATCGATTAAATTGCAAAGAGTTCACTTTTTTACAAGTTATATTATTAGATCTACCGAGTGCATAGTATTAATTGCAAACTTGTATGCGCTGTAATCAAGTCGCAAAACTTTTTCTTCGAAACATACTTTGTGGAAGGAGTAAATGTCTTTTCTGCGTGTCGCGATGATATGCTTTGATGGCATTTATTATTAACCGAATATCTGTCGACTGTCAATTCGTACGCCAGCATATTTTTGCGTTGTTTGCAACTGACCGCTTTTTGTTCACGTTGCTATGTTACTTATCTTCTTTCTTTCTTTCTTTCTTTCTTTCTTTCTTTCTATCTTTCTTTCTTTGTACCAAATGGGCGTCTAAACCATTCATCCGATTGTGATGAAATTTTGGGGAGTTGCTGTGTTCACGTGAACTTAGGTTTAGGGCAAAGAAAATTTTGCCAAGCCCACTTATTACGCCCACAATTTGTAAAACTAAGTTAAAATATTCGATTATTTCGCTAATATTGCTCCTAAAAATCTGAAAATTGGTATCTGAGTTTGTATTGGCACTGTCGATAACTTCCCCAAAAATGGGCGAGGTTGGATCAATTTAACGCCCACTTTGAAAAAAAATAGAAAATATGCGATAAAGTGGTTAATATTGCTCCTAAAAATTTGGGATTTTGTTTCTGAGTTTGTATGCCGATAATTTCACAGCCGTAACTCAGAATCGCTACAACGGTGAATACCGAGAAGTTCCGCTAACTAACGGGAGTACCGGGAAGTTCTGCTACCATATTTTTTAATTGGCATTGCAACGCATGCCGGGCATTCGCTAGTATAATGTAATTTGTTTATCATCGCTTTTAAACCATGTTAGCTGATGACTTATGAAAGAATTTTTAGTCAGTTTTGTTGTTTTTACGATAAAGAAGGCAACCTGTACCGCTGGCAATTATACATACATACACACAAACATACATACACACATACATACATACATACATACATACATACATACATACATACATACATACATACATACATACACATACATACATACATACATACATACATACATACATACATACATACATACATACATACATACATACATACATACATACATACATACATACATACATACATACACTTTAACAGCAGAATGCATGCGTTTAACACTTCAGAGAGACAGTCGCTGCTTTCTTAAGCGTAATTCGATTTTCTGAAGTAAAATCAGTATCAGGATAAAGTGAAAAGGATGTTTTCTCGTTTTCAATTTCCGTTTGCGATTTAAAAGTGATGCGCTTCGCTGGCAGAAGTGCAACTTGTAAAACATTGAAAAAAAACAATTTTTAAAAATAGGTAACGAAAAGGAAGACGTAAATAAGGATGAGGGGAAAACACACACGCCTTCAAGTATTGTGCACTCACTAAATTGTTGTTGTTGTTGGGTGCTGATATCGATGTGACACACCACATCCGTCATCAGAGCTGACAGTTTGTAATAATTGCAGCAATTTGACACCAACAATGCAAGGCACGAACGAATTTACTAAAACACGCAAACACACACACAAATACACACATTCACTAGACTGGTTTTGAAAGGGAATTAATTCGTTCTTATCATAGTTTTCTATTAGAACAAAGTGCACTGTACATTTAATGGATATTTTATAATTTATTTTAATTTTTATTTAATTTTACTAAATAAGCGAAAAGGATCGCTTTATTTTTTTGTTTGTTTTTATTGCATTAAAAACATAAAATAAAACATATTTTGTTTTCAAAACCAGTCGAGGAGACTGTGAACATGTTCGACATGTGTCTGTCGTCAAGGGAAATACACACAGCTACAGCAACAACAACAGGAGTAATCTAAAGTCGGTTGTCGTTTCTGACAGGCGACGAAATGTATTGCCATTAAACGGAAATTGACTAATAATCGGGTTAATCGGTGGCGTAATCATTTTTAGCCAAGGTAATTGCGTGGCAAACTAAACGCTATCATCCATCGCTTGCTATGACAGTTGTGTGTTCGAAGTTATTGTTGTTGTTGTTGTTGTTGTTGTTGTTGATGTTGTTGGGTTTGTAAGTGATGTTCCATTTCGATGACAACAACAACAACTAATATATGCTTATTTAGCTGGCTTAGCGATGCATTAACTTTATTTGACTTTAGAATATTTTAGTCTGTCTGTCCGACCGTCCATCAGTTTGTCTGTCTGATGTTTATGAGAATCGATTGTTGCCAATTTTTTGTTCCAGCTGTTTATATCATTCGATGTGTCGTGAAACTGTAATTGACATGTGGCATGTGGCACGTTGCTGTTTTGTGATGATAACGAATGTCAAGTTTACCGAAATTAATTCGCTTTAATATTCGCATTCGATATAATTTTGAGTTAATGATTGAGAAATGAATGCATAAATAAATATAAAATTGTACTTAATACTGAATTGTTTTATGAATAAATTCAATAATTTAATCATTAAATATATCAATAAATTGCCACCATCCAAAATTTTATCCAATTTAAATATTTTTTGGTGGGCGGGTATCTCTTTATAAATCGAAAAAAGACTTATGTGAGAAATTCGAATTGGTAGTATAGAATTTCAAAATTTAAATTGGTTGTCTTTCTATGTGGATTTAGCTTGCTTTATCAAAATTTTTAGAATATACGGTCACATCAGTTTTTAACATAAAATGGCAAATATCTCTAAAACTAAACAAGTTAAACCAATTCATATCAAAATGTTTTCAGTATTACAACAAGAAACATTAAATTCACCATTTATTTCATTTAAACTTAAAATTATTCATTGGGCTCTCGGCGTACTGCAACGATTCTTATATCTTGAAAACATTTTTGTCCTTTTGCACCCACAGGAAAAAGGCAAACATTATTTCTAACGATTAAGTTTTTTCGCAAAAGAAAATTTATCGCAAAAGTCAATAAATACAATCTTGAAACGTAGTCATGCAATGACCTCACTCGCCTCGTCTGGGAATAACTCACTCGGCCATTCATATAACCGCATTAAAATGAGCCAAACTGAACCGAAGACAGTGCAGTGAATCGGATTCAGATGACATATAATGGAATGGGGTGGTATGAGATGGGATGCGATGGAGTAAATTCATTTAAGCGGAAGTAATTACAATCGATTGATGTCGTCGTCCGCCAGTCACGGCCGCATATATACGAACAATTGCGGGAGAGAAGGGAAAAGTGCCGCGGCGCTAAAAAGGACATATTCATTTATAAATAATGGTATACAAAATTAAAAAATAGGTTGATTCAAGTGCACAAAAGGTAAAAGGATGACAGGCACACACACACAAATATGCAGACACACCCATGAATATGTATAAATGCAGCTGCAGATCCTGTGGCAATTTACGGTAGATGCGGAAGTTACTGCAGAAAATTTTTGGATAAATCTGAAGCAAACGGCGCACGGATGGCGCATTCACAGACATTTTCCTGTATTATACTGCATTTTTGCAGTTAAAACGTAAATGTTTTTATAATTTAGTCATATCCATTTGAAATTTCATATTTTAAATTTAAACGCATTTAAATTAAAAGAAAATAATCAAAATATTGTAACCTCTAAAATAGACTAGAACAAATTTAATATGCTTAATAAACTTAAATGACTTGGTTAACTTAGCTTTCCGGTTAGTTTGCCAGTTAGTTTATTAATTAGTTGGAAGTAAACAAGTTAGTTAGTAAGTGAATAGAAACAATTCTTCAATAATGACGATATTAAGTAATACCCATTTTAATACTAAACCTGTACACTAAAACTGTCAAAAACCTTGAAACTAAAAGAATAAGTTATAAGATAACTTAGCAACAACTTTGCCGATAAGCTGTTTACACTTTAATCAGGTTTTTGTCAACTTTGATACTTGATTTGACACATTAACATGCGGGCGGGCGGATGTTCACAGCCGTCAGCCCAGCGTCTTTAAACCGCAAAGTTTTTGCAGGCTCCGCACGCTTTTCGTCTGTCTTACCTTAAATATGGACTCGAGGGAGGTAGGCTAAATAAGTTTAAGAAAGTTTTTTGCTTGCAATACAAAGAAAAGGTTTGCCAAACTGTTGGGCCGCGCATTTTAACATAAATTAAAAGCTTTTGCATGTCTTTTGAAGCCTTGTTTGAAGTCTTTGCAGCCAAATGACAAACATAAATATTTATGCGTGTTTTTCTCTTTGTCTACTTTTTTCTTACAGTTGTAAAATTACTAAAAGAAAACAAAATAAAACAAAACAAAAAAGAAGCAGCACAGCATGTTTTGGCGCGCATTTTAAGCATGAACAAGAGAAAAGGAAAGGAAAGGAAACTTTGTGAGAAAATCAATTTTTCGCATTAAATTGCTTTTGTTTTGTTTGCACCATAAAAAGGATATTAAAGCCGTCACAGCGTTCGAACGGTTTGGAAAGCGAAAGTCCACAGAAACACGACAATCAATCATGGCGGTGCCCATCGATGAGGGCGTGTTAAACGCCCTTAAGGGGGTCACAAGCGTCAACACGCGCCTGCCAAAGCCGTTGCTCATCAAAGTCTACGTGGCTAGCCTAAAGCAGGGTAAGTCTCACTTTTATTTTCCATTCTCTCCTTTTTTTGTTGTATTTAGTAAAATTATTTTATGTTAAATTAAAAACCGCAAATTATTATTGACAAAAAAAATACAATTTGTCGTTTTAATTCAATGTTCTTAGAGTTTTATCAAGAGCGGCGCATGTTGCTAGAGTTGGTTGGGCCCGAACTGCAATCTCTTTATGATGATCGACAAATCGAGGTGAGCAACATTAAAAAAATATCGATTCATGATTTTTAAGCTACAAATTTATTTAATCTAAAATTTGAATAAATAAAATTCTCACAAAGTACTTAAAATATGCTTGCTTTGATTCTAACATATATTCCTATTACAAATAAGAATAAAAAACTTGTAAATTGGAAAGGGTTACATTTAAATGCATTGAAGTAATCAAATACGAACGCTCCAACTTTTCTTTGTTGCCCACAGATCGAACTTGTCGACATGCACTTCGGCACAGGTCCTTTAGAAATCACACAAGTCGAACAGGATCCTTATATGCTGCGCGACTACTTGCACGAAATCGAGACGTGCCACAACAGCTCCAAGAGCGTTTTCTTTCTTGTAAGTAACGCCCAATCTGCATCAACATTCCATCTACACGAACATTCTTCCCCGACTGTTGGCCCGTACGCCCTTTTCGCAATAATTCTAGCCGCATTTGACACACAAAGGCAATGCATTATCTTTGCTGCTGATGTAACGACACTTATTTAAAAATTTTATCCTTCCACCTCTCTCCGACACATTACCTATCATAGTACTGAGTAAATTTAACCAAGTCTCACAAATTCGATTTTTTTTAGCAATTTTCTTAACTGGACATTTTATTTAATTCTTCTTGTTTTTTGCATTTGCGCGTTTGTTATTTTCCTTAAGGCACTTATTGGCGACAGTATTGGTCGGATGCCATTGCCGACACACATTGACGGGGATATTTATGCCGCTATCCTTACGGAGGCGTCCAGCAGCGACGACGAACGACGTCTGCTCGGCAAGTGGTACGAGAAGCAAAAACTAAAGGAGAGGACAACAGCAGCGACAAGCAGCGGTAGCAGCCAAGTTCAATACACGCTCAAGGAGGACTATCGGTGAGTGTGGGCGGATAAGTATTAGTGTGTAAGTCGGTACGTATGAGTGTGTGCCTTTATGCAAGTGTGTGCATGCAATAAAACCCGAATTAAGCATTTATAAACCGATAAAATGCGAGCGGAGCGAAGTGTTACTTTTGAAAGAAAACTCTGTTAAGTGGCTAAAGTCGAAAGACGACAGGCTATCAGACAATCAGACAATCAGACAATCAGACAATCAGACAATAAGACGGCCGGACAGACGAACAGATGGACAAAAACACAGTCTGGGGTTGTAATTGACAGTTATGCGATTATGCTGATGTATTGGTTGTACTGGTTATTGTTGAAGTTGTTGTTGTTGCTGGTAGTGGCGTTGTTTTTGTAGCCCATTAAAAGCTAATTCTATCGTTGACATGCAACGCCGTCAGCGGCACGCAATCCTTTTCCACAAAATGGCTTGCCATGGCTTCCCACTTAAACTGGCATATTTGATTAAGAACAATTGTTTTCATTCTAGGTTAACTTCCAATTAAAAAATAAAATTTTCAATTAACAAAAATAAATAAATTAAAGATTAATTGTTTGTTTTTTCTATTATAAAATAAGCCAATTAATTCAAATTTCAATTATTCTGATCTTATTTCGATATCTTATTTCTCTTATTTATCCTATAAAATCCTCCTAAACTATCACATGCTACTCTGAATACTTGTCCGCTATTATCACCAACCTCGTTGACAAGAAAAGAAGAAAAAAAACAAAGACAATGACAATGACGTAGACGTAGACAAGAAGAACCACTTCACAAAGCCACTTTAGCTGAAAAAACCGCAGAAGAACATTCAGAAGACACTTGTCTTGTAATTTCAGAGACAAGAAGACGAAAAGCGCCCAAGTGGACGACAGGATGTGATGGTGCAAAACTCCGGCCGGTAATGCACGATACGACAACAGTCAACATGAATATACAGAGAAGACAAACATCAAATACAAGAAGTGGAAGTGAGAAATGGCGAGAGAGAGAGAGAGAGAGAGCAACGAATCACATTTAAAAAAAATAATCTTAAGATTTTTTTAAAAAGAGACAAAAGAACTTTCACTTACGAAGCATTTAAAAGCACTTCAGCACATTTGAATCAATTCGAAATCAAATTCAAATTCGATTCTTGAAGTTCGAAGTTCGAACAAAATCGAAATTGCTGTTCTTATATTATGCTCGTATTTCTGTCGAACGTTGTTAGTATCAGTTAACGTGGCGAAGCAACCTCCTAAGCTTCAACTCAACACAAATAACAACAGCTGCCGCACACCACGCGTCGCTCCAGCCACACACGTAGCTCGACTATATTTTGACAATACTTTATTGCAATTCAAATGCGGTTTGGTGCGGTTTGGTGCGGTTCTCTTTATTTCGTTTCGTCTCGATTCTGAAGATGTTTGGCTTTCCCTACCCTCCCCACAATTTGATTGCACAATGCAAAACTTTTGCTTCGCTGCGATGAAGCGCATGAATGTACTTTACAACAACAACAACAACAATAATAAGTAGCAACAGCAACATTTATTGTATTATTATATTGATGCGAAAAGCTACTCACTAGCACTCACCTAACGTTGCTTTCATGTGACATTGCAAGCTGCTCTTTCGTGCATTATGTGGAAACAGAAGCTCACGTTTGATGCGATCAAAGGTTGTCGCTGAAATGTACATAAATTCGCTTGAAATAAACTGTTAAATTAAAATCAAAACTGCAAACATTTTATTTTAATTATTTGAAATTATTACAATTCCCCAAGAAACCAACAAAAAAAGAAACCAGAAGAAAAAATAAGAAAAATAATTTCGACGTAGAACTTATTTCGTGTTAATGTCGCGGTACACAGATTCTTCTTTTAAAATAAATACTACAAATTTAAAATCTTTGTACATTTGTTATGCTGTAAACTTCTTCTTTTTAAAACTATCTGAATTTAAAAACAAAAATGTAAAGTTTAAACGATATTTTAAAAGAAAAAAATACAAATAAGGAATGCTAGGAAATGCCGGGACAAGGCGTTTCAATTAAAGAAATGTTAGCAAAAGAAACTTCAACTCGAATGAGAGCAGAAATGGAAACGTTAAATGGAGACTCAATGCCACCGGATAGTCAACGGAAAAGTTAACTCATCCGATTTTCGTCCGAAATGCAACAACAATAATAACAAACAAAAAACAACTTTAATTGTCTTTTACATCATTTTTGCCTGGCGCTCTTAGTTAGTTCCTTCATCTGGTTTGCATAAACTTTTTCCATTTCAGTAGGAAAATCGCAAAGAGTGTCAAAGTTGAACGTAAATTTTAAGTTTTATTTTCATCGTTTTTCTTCGATGGGCGATTTCTCTTGGCTCAATTTGTAAAGAGCGACCACGAACGTAATTACCAAGTGACAAATGCAGTTCGATACCATAGCCACAGAGCTACAAGAATGAATGTCTCATTTCGGTTTTCCCCATGGTCCTTCATTTTGTAATTTATTTTTTTTTTATTTGAAAATTTCAGTTCAATGCTGCTGGAGAATTGGCATCCGCAATACCTGCAACTCCGCGACAACATTGAGAAGTGTCTGCAACGCATGCTGAAACCGAGTTCCGGAACAAATGCTGATTTTAAGCTGCGTATGCGCAAACTGCGTCAAACACAAATCGAACATGAGGTGCAAAAGGCGTTGGGTGCGTTGATCTTTAAAATGATAAAATTGAAACGAATGTAATTTGAGTGTTGCCATTTAATTAGAACTCTCGAATGACAAAATACTGGCGGTATTTCGGGAGTGGTCCAACCAGCTGAGCACCAAGGATGCCGAGGCCAGCGATCGACTGCGCAAACTTAAAGATCAGCTGACTATGAACTTGTCGGCGGATAATCACACAACACTGGTGTAAGCAAAGCGAGCGAAATAAGAAAAGATTTAATCACATATTTCTGTCTTTTTTTTAATTTTAAAACTTTCAATTTTTAAGTTTTGTAATATTTACAATTTGTATATTTTAAATTTTTTAAATTTATAATTTCAGCGTTTCTGGGAAGTCAGACGAACGCGCCATCGACCCAGACGGTAATGAAGACCACGAAACCTATTTAAGTAAATTTAAAAACAAAGTCGCCGACAAATTGCGCATCCTAATCGAGGAGCATATCGCTAACGATCCTGACGTCATCAAGGGGAGGAAAAAGACTGTGCAGGTAGGCCACATTTGCCTCTCCATTTTAAGGCATTTAATTTCGACAAACCGAAGAGTGAATTAACGTAATTGCTACATTTGCAGGCCACTTGCGATGGCGGTGGCAGTGGCAGTGGCACAAAAAGTTGCTGTCACATGCGCGCAGCTTATAAATTTACAAGCTATTTTAAATAAGTTCAAACATAACATAAAGTTTGCAGAAGTCTTTAAAGCGCTTGTCACGAAAATTTTTTCAAATCTTGCAACAAATTTTAATAATACGTTTATACACTTTACAACAGTATCAGCAACAGTAACAACAATAAAAACGACACATAAGTATCGGCAACAGCAACAACAATAACAATAGCCACAATTGCTTCGCAAACTTTTTGCAGTCTCGAAAGCCCAACGTTGCTACGACTGTGGCGCCAATTTTGAATTTATCGTCTCTGCTCGCTATTCAAATACAGTACACTGCATTTGGATTAGCCTATTATATGAAAAAAATCAAACTTAGCAATTTCAAAAAGCTTACATTTGGGCTTGTTCATTAACACGCGACCCCGTTAAAAGACATTTCGCTGACTGAAAACTTGAAAACCAACTCATGAAATGCCTGTAGTTGTGCCTTACTGTAGTTTAAATCGGTTGTAATTCAGCTTTTGTTCCCACTCCTGCCTCCTGTCCTTATTCATAGCTAATACCAATTTGGTAATAACTTTAAACTTTATTCGCCTGCCTTCCTAATGAATTTGTTTGTGGCGTGTTGCGCGTCCTTATCGCTTGGCCTCAATAAATCTCCTTGTGAATGGAACAAAGTTATTAAAACTTTTGCTCACAATTTATTTTTTTTTGATTAAAATAAAAATATATATCCAAAAAAGGTGCCACCCGACGTATGCGTAATATTAATTAAGAAAAAATCGCCTTTATCGTTTTTGATGCGAAAACTTTTGGTTTCTTCCGTTTTGACTGTTATTTCCGCAGCTTGAGCATTTTTCGATATTGCGTGCTAACGTTGCCATGACCAGGATTGCTCTAATTTACCAAGCGTGGTTATATAAAAATGAAAACATTATATATTAGAACTAGCCTATACCACGCGGCGTTGCTCGGGTTTTGTTTTGAATAGAAATATGTGTGAGATAGTTAGTTAGCAGAACTCAGTGGTAAACAAATTTAAAATTTGAATCTGAATCTGAAATCTGATATAAGGCTTAATTTTACTCTAGGACGCATCTGAGAGAAGTTATGGACATATAAAGGATATCCATACATTTTAGTAATTTCTCCGAAACCACTGAAGTTATTTTGGTGATTTTATGTGGGAAACAAATTTTACGTTGTAGCGTTTCTTATTTACGGCAGTGGACATTAATTTGATCCAACCACACGCAGTTTTAATGAAGTTATCGACGGTAATCCCACAAACTTAGATACCAAATTTCATGGTTTTAATGAGTCTGAGTTTCCACTTCTTGTGAAAAAGAAGCCATATCCCTTTTTCCACGATATTCTTTAAGTAGCATTGCCGTGCAAAACAGCTGAAGAGGTTCCAGACCCGATGACATTTCACTTGTAAATTATACGATGATGATAACACAAACAAAAACGAAACTGCAAATCCGCCAATTTAGTTGAAGTGACGCGGACTACAGCAGAAGTTGCCATTGAAACACACCATTAAAGCTTGCGCTTATATCTATCTTATTAATAACAAAAAGGAAAACAACAACAATAACAACATCAGCAAATACAACCAATTGCAAGGACGAGCTTATTAAAATGTCCATGAAAATTATATTTCGCTGCTGCTTTCTATTAAAAAATAAAACAGTTTTCATTTTAATGAATTTTGTTGTTTTGTTATGAAAAAAAATTGCTAACGCTTAATGCTGCAGGCGCTCAAATTGCATGCGGCAACTTTTCTGCACACGCACGCATACAGATACATATTTACCGCATGCAAACAAAACGCAGACGTAGCACAAAATGGGTCAAAAAGTTTAGTTTAGCTGCATAAGTATGAGCCGCTAAACGAGGTAACTTGGCCAAAAGAAGCGGCAGGCAACGGTTTATGGCAGTGAGAGGTGACAATGCTACTTTAGGGTAAGCATCGTACTTGCAGCTGTCGCAGATGATTTGTGAGCGACAGGGTGAGTGCGATTTTGTTTTCCTAAAAAACAAAGAGCGCTCCTTTATGCAAATCGTTTTTAAATATTGTATAAATCTTATAAGAGATTTATCTTTGGCTATGCCGAAGAGACACCAAAAAATGTGCTTCTTGTGGCACAGATGTGCTTAAAATTCTGAATTTGAACTGGTTAACTTTCTCAACGTACCTCCGTTTGGAGATACAACCTCACATACCAAATTCGATGTCGATGAGACAGGCGGGCAAACAGACGGACATCATTATACATCGACTCAGAATTCGACACTGATCATTCAAATATACATATTATATATACTTACCACACTTACCATCCTTTATGGAAGTTACAAATTAATGAACAAACTTAATATACCGTTCGGGGCTTTCACTTGGGGGAGGATATACAATAATAAGCCAAATGAGGCATACTATGCGTATGAGTGATATTCGAAATATATTTATTTTACAGCGTATAGAAAATGTAATATTCGGTACGTCAAAATGAATGGTTAACCTTCAGCATACCCATTTCTTTGTTTCTGTTTCTGTTTCTGTTTTAGTTTCATTTTTTTTACTCGAATATGGCAAAGGGAGATGCATTAAAAATGCATGAAACACTTTACGAAAATGAATATTGAAGTGCCCCCATTCCGCTTACGAGAAAATGAGCAAACAAGTGTTGAAGGCAACACTTCGTAGTTGACTCCCTCGGCCCTACTTTCTCATAACAATTTTTACTTTGGAAATGCATAAAATATTTTTTCATTTCTGAAAAAACACGCACACACACGCGCCAAGGACTTAAAGTATCGAGCGACGCCGCCGCACCCCTCTCATAAATGCAATTTTGTGTGAAAGCACTCGCCAAATGTATGCAATTGTGTATGTGCGTGTATACAAAGCTAAAAAAGATAAAAAGTTTATCACGAACTCCCGAAGCACCTTTAACTGCTCTCATCTGTATATATAAAAATTAATGTTTCTCCATAGAATCTGCAATACGGTATCTGAGTTTGTATAGGCACTGTCGACAACTTTTCCAAAAATGGGCGTGGTTGGTTTAATTTAATGCCTACTTTCACAAAAAAGGAAAATATTCGATTACATTGTTAATATTCCTCTTAAAATCTGATTGTCGACAACTTCACCAAAAATGGGAGTAACGCCAGCACCGTAACTCAGAATCGCTAGAACAGAGAGTACCTGGAAGTTACTCCAACGCTAGTGTAAAACTTATAAATTGGGTTCGATTTACTTCTTGAAGATTAAAATAAAAAAAAACCTCAACAAATGTCTTGAAACCCATACAGCGTTCAATCAAAATTTCTTTGTTTGATGTTCAAATTTATCAGCACCACAAAATTTTCAAATATTCGGTTAACGCTTTTGAGTAAAATGAACTTCTAGGTTAGATGCTCTCGTAATCATGTTAATTTTAGTCCAATGTCTTTAAATGTTTTACAGAAATTGTTAAATTGTCTAAACTGAAAAACGTAACAAACGTTCCAGCTTTGCTGTTTGCGACACGCAAAGCTAAGGAGTGGAGTAAAATTGGAGAAGTGGGGTCCAATTAATGCTTTAGATAAGCAAAGTATAACTTTTGGATTAGCTTATGACCGGCCACTTGAAGTGACCACAACAATATGTCATATCAATTTTAGAAATTGCATTTCAACACTGTTTCAACCTTCATTCTATGACCTTTTTGTGAGCTGATGAACCGAAAACCTTTTGTGGCATTGTTTGCTGGAACCTAATTCACTGGGTTTCCGAGAACAGTTGCTAAATTGCAGCTAATGTGAAAAATTCTGAGAACACCGGAAGCGGATGTCATGTCATAATGCATCCGACAACATCGACTGCAACGAAACTGCCACCAACAAGAACAGCAGCAACAGCAACAATAGGAACGAACGAATGCTGCTCTTATGTGGGAAAGTTTTGTCATAACCAGCGAAAGTGCAGAAGCCAGCGGGATTCATCAGGACAGGCAACATGAGCTATGCTGTTTAAGCAAGGTCACATGTGCAGGTCGGTAGGAAAAAGCATGAACGTGGTGTCGCAAGAAATGTGAGATACAAAAAGGGGGAGTGTAACTGTCACTGTCAGTTCAGTTCAACAACGACAATGTAGAGGATATGTCAACTAATCCTGATGGATTGCTGTGCAAACAGTGCGATTTAGGCGGGGCGGAGCGGAGCGGGGACGATAATAGCAAAAATAGTGACGAATGCGCTACCTAGATAACATTTGATCCACTGAGGATATATACCTCCTCAGTGATTATAATGAGCATTATTCACATCAATTATGGTTAAAATGCATCGCATCCACTTGCCATTTTATCCATTTTATCCATTTTATTTACAAAATTTTCTCAACGACTTGCTTTGCGTGTTGTAACAATTTGGCTGCGTTGAATATTCATTCTGTTCTGCTGCTACTATTGCCAACGACAGACACTGTTTGCTCTTTCTTTAATGCTCTTTCGTATTTTTCACCTTTTATTGAAAATGCTGTACCAATACTATTCCTTTGAGCTATTTTTTATATACCACCAGCAGGTTTTCCATGAATTGGAAACATATCTTCTAGTCTCTTGTTCTTATTGTGGTTATTATCGATCATAACAATTTTATTTACTACGATTTTAATATGGTAATAGTTGGTGGAGCTGAAATGATCTCTTCGTATTATCAGAAAATCAAACGCATGCAATAAAATAAAACAATTTAATAACGATAAAAAAAGTTACTAAGAAGAGGTCGTATTTTTGAAAATGATATAATATAACGTTTTAGTTAGAAACAAAATTAATGTTTTCTTCTTCTGTTTTCACACAGGAAATCTTTCACGAACATGCCACCCACCTGCGCATCTTGCGGGAACATCAAAACGACGCAGCACTTATTACTTCGCCAGTTCCGTCGCGACTGCGTCAACAGCTGCTTGCGAACTTTCGCAATGGCAGTCGTCATGCCCCCTACTTTATTTGCGGCACCCACGGCAGCGGTAAAAGCGCACTTCTTGCTGATCTCTACCGTCAATCGAAGGACTGGTTTAATTCAACGCGTGTTCATCGCGTCGTACGCTTTGCCTCGGCCACGCCACGCTCTGCCTACAATCTGGAGCTGTTGCGGGTCATTTGTCAGCAACTGTCGATTATCTTTAATATACCCGAAGGCTATTTACCAAAGGATGCCTCATTCGATCCGCTGTACATTAATACATGGTTTCAGAATTTGTTGCGTCGCATCGAGGATATAAACAACGATGTTCTCTTTCTATTCATTGACGATCTGCATCTGTTGAATCCGCTCGATTGCGATATTGTGGCTGCGCTGTCATGGGTGCCCACCTCGCTGCCTTGGAATGTTCAGTTGATTTGTACGACAACCACGCCTATCGATCAATTGAAATTTACGCCCATGCAACGTGATCGCTTTAAATCGGGCGAGTTTCTATTCGACTTGGCCCTCGAGGAGAATCGTACTGAACTAGACAAACAGCCACCGCCACATATCGCATTCGCTGAGCCTGAGGAGTCTATCTCGTTTGTCAATTTTATTGAGCGACAATTTGATTGCTTGGAACAACGCTATGGCAAGAAAGGTATTGGCCGTTTCTCCGCGTATATCACCTGCGCAGAGTTTGGTCTATCCGAGACGGAACTATTAGAGTTGCTGATGCCGACCGAAGACCCAGAAGCGTTCATCGATACCGACCGTGGAAATTTCAACTTTTCACTGTTCAAGAAAATTCATCATGAAATGAGTAAGTATGAGAAAAGGTGGATCAACGACCATTTTTTAGTTTGACGAAATCTATTTAAAGGCGATGGTATTGACGACACTAAAAATTATTTCTCAATTATTAAATTTATTTAATTAGAGTTTCTGTTGCGTGACAAGATCATGTCCGGCAAAGTGCTTATACAGTGGCGTCATCCGTACTGCGCAAAAGTAGCTAAAACACGCTACATGGACGCACAGAGTACGCGTGCAATGCACATTGCCATTGCGAATATATTCTTTCAGCAGGAGACTGAGGATGGCGACGATGAGGAAAGTAGCGACAATGAAAATTCCCAAGAGAGCGATAAGAAATCAGGTAAAAAAATACGCGGCTCAACTTAACTCGAAATGTCAGTGGCAGAAGTAAAACTGTCCATCGTACTTCCAATTCATACAATTTCGTACTTCCTTTTTCCCTTCTATTTGTATTATCTTTCTCATCAGTCATCAGTCAAAAAGAGAAGGACACCATCTCTGCCGGACGCAAGTCGTCATCGCATCACAATGATGACACATCGACCTTTTACAATCCGATTGCCGCCGATGTTTCTTATAGCATGCGTCATGTGGAAGAAAGCTGGCATCATTTAATGCGCTCCGACGACACAACCCGTTTCAAACAAATTGCAGTGTGCAACTTCGATTTTCTTTTGGCAGCGGTACGTATTTCTATCCCTATTTGTTTTCTATGTTCATTTTTAAATACGAGTACATAAATAATTTTTAGATATTATGTATTTTTAAAATAACCAAATAACTTTAAAGATGTTGAACAATTTTTTATTCGTTATATTTGAATTTATTTCTTCCCAATTAACCTAAAGTAGAGCATTTATCAACCATAAATACATTTTTTTTATAAAAATAAATTGTTGGTGCAAAATTACTCGTTTTTGTTTGAAGCAATGGTTGAAGATGTGGTTCATATTGTTGGCCATCGGCAGCACTTGGCCTTAGCTTACTTCTGAGTTCTTTTATGGTAAGACCATCTCAGCTGACGTCCACTTCTCGTCTTTCATTTGTAGAAGCACATAAAACCAAAATACAAAAAGAAAACACTCCTGCGCTCTCTTCATTATTTTTCCCTGGCTGGGCTGCAGACATCCAAAGTGTTTTCCTTTTCATTTTCCTTTTGAAATAATTTAAGTGAGTTGCATTCACTGCATCCCAACTCAACTTCGAATGCCGCCCACTCTTTAAGTCGGCAATTGTCGTTATGTCGCCTTTTATGCTGCGCCCCTTTTGTTCTTTGCATTATTCTTATTTCTTATTCATATTACTCTTCTCTGCGTATTTGCTCATCGCAATTGTGTCGACTCGAGAAAATTAAGCTCGCATAATTTTCACTTCAAAATTATTTCCAACAATTACTCAAGATGTCGAAATGGTGACAGGGGTGGGAGGAGGTAGGGCTGTTGTGTGTGGAAAAAGGCAAAATTCTGTTGTTTTCTTTATTTTGCAAGTAGGAGGTTCGTAACTACATTCTGCAATAACACAAGAATTTCTGAAATTATGGCGACATTTCATTACAAAAGTTCACGTTTAAGTAACAAAACAAAGCGAAACTAATAAGAGAATTATCTGCGGCTTCAGCGATACCAAAAAAAGTGCCTTTTTAGCACATAAGTGCTACATGTCTCTATTATAAGTAGGAGTTGTTCTTATCGGATCACACCCCTTTTTGGGTAGTATTTTTATGTTACTACCAAAGTGTTAAATACCGAATTCGAACTGGTGCTGATCATTTATATATATACACTTTGTCATACCTACCACGCCCCCTTCTGGGCGTTACAAATGGAAGCACAAACTCAATATAAAACATACAAAAACGAATACACACGAAGATGCACATAAAGATGCTCCACAGACATTCTGACGGTGTGAAGAAAAACTCTAAGAACTCTTGATTGTTGTCTGTATAAACGGTAACATGCTCCCATTGTACTCGCAGATGCAGTTTTTTAAGTGGTGTAAATTGATGGAAAAGTTTAAAAGTAAAAATAAAAACATATTTTAACAATTAAAAGTACCTTTTTGCCAAAAGTTTGCATTGGTTTACAAATGGTATTTGTGTTTGTTTATAGTTATTAAAATGTTAAATTGCATTTCGTTTTTAAAAATAGTAATTTTACAAAACGAACCCAATAATTCAGACCTTAACAGAGATTCAGCTAATGAAATTCACAGTTCCAAATTAAATAAATAATTTGTCCAATAAAGTTTTTGTTTTATATCACAAAATTGAGTTTTTATTTTATTAGTATATTTATTATTTCAGCACAAGCAAATGAAATGCACAAAGATCATAAAAAAATGAATGAACAAAAGAACAACAATGAAAATAAATAAAATCAATAAATATAAAAATTTGCCCAAAAAAGAAAAGCTTAAATTCGAGGGCGAACCAGCAACATAAAATGGAAATGTGCCCAAACCAGGGTAATAAGGAAAAGTTCGTTTCATACGGACTCATTTGTGCTCACCACATTACTACATTTTACATTCGAATACCAAACGGCGCGACCCGCCGCCTCATAATTGAAGCCCTTAGCCAAAACTGCAGCTAACACTATTGCCAGAGCCATTTCTACTACCGCCACACGGTGCGAATTAAATACATTTATTTTGTGAAAAACTGAAACTAAATGACATATTTCGAATTAAATACATTCAAAATACTATTCAAAAGAGTTGTCTCGCTTCTGATCCGAGAACGAAGGAAATATTTAATAGCTCTAATAAAACATCAACAAGAATAGATCTTGATCAAGTTCTTCAATAATTCGTAGTTTGATATACCCTTCGCTGTGGTAGCATCAACTATTATTATTTTTTTTTTAATTTAAAACTTTAATATATGATTAAACATTATTATTATTATTTTTTTTTTAATTTCAAACTTTAAAATATGATTAAACATTTTAGTGCGTTTTCACATACAAATAGCAGTGGTATAGTAACAAAGAAGACACATCCCCTTTACAAAGTTCTGGATGCGTTACTGTGTACATTTATATTTTTTGCTAAGCAAAGTTCTGTGCACTGTAACTACCTTCGTAGGTACGACTGATTCAACTTTTTTAATGTGGAGTTTTGTTACTGCTTGCCGCGGTCGCCGCTGACACTAATGGGACTTGCGCGCGCGGCAAACACTCGTTTACAAATGTGGCGCAAGGACGCCTGCTTTGTTTGGCTTTGAATATGTGTCTGTGATGCGAGAGTGTGTATGTTTATAGAAGAGTGTTTGTAGTTTTAATAAAAGCTAAAATTGTCTAAAGCGGGAAAGTCATAGCGAATATTCTAGGCCTCCATCCTGCATGCCGTCATCGCCATCTTCCTCGTCATTCTCAAATAAGCAATTGTTTTAGCACTGGCTCTGGGTTGAAAGTTTCCAATTATTTTACTGTTTTTTTATACATGGTAAATATGTGCAATACCGTCGTAACGAGTGTCTCCTCTCTCTGCACAATCATAATAATTTTATTTTACTGTTTGTTGTTTTTGATGCGGTGCAGCAGTTGCAACACTTTTGTCATAAATTATATTTTCTTTTGGCTGCTGCATCGTTCGATTAAGGTTTTTATTTTTGTTTAGGTTGTTTTTCGCTTTTACGTTAGCATAGCGAGTAGTTAAAGGAACACACAGTCAAATGTCAGAATCATCAAAACTTATCAACGTAGAATGATGGCACACTTTACAGACGCCTTCTCGTGCATTTGCACTTGACCGCCACCCGCTTAATGGCACTAAGAAACCTTTCAAATGATGCGTAAACTTTAATGGTAATTTATTCTACATACCAGCAGCTCGACGAGCTGCACGCTCACGCTCACGCACACGCACACCTGCTCCCACAAGGTATGCTCCGTAGGAAATAACTTTGCTGTCTGTATGTCAAGAAAACAAGAAAGAACGTTTTCTTGTCGTCAACGTAAAATGTCATTAAGGCCGGCACTTAACTAGTCGCGTTAACTTTTCTTTCTTTCTCTCTCTCTCTCTCTCTTTGTTTTTCTTCTAGTTTTTATATTATGTTCGTTTTTGTATTACCCGAGACACAGTTTTACAACTGTGAACTTTGTTAAAGTCAGACGAATGAGATGAGTGGCTTAAGAATATCTTTGAAATAATTTACAAAGTTTTATAAAATTACAAAGATTCTTTGCATTATTTGTTGTATTTTGAAAACCCTTCATTTGATACCGCATTTGATGATATTTGGAAATTTAGAATAAATTTTTTTCTTTAAGGTTCAAACTGTCTCCATCAGCTATTTGCGTTGTCTGATTGAACACGTGCGCTGCTATCTGCTCGATCGCGATATTGAGCTGATCTACTACACCATTCGCAAGTCGAGCGATGTGCTCACTCGAGACCCCATGCAGCTGGGATCACAGGTAATCAATAATACTTTGGCACGCTTTTCTTAAATACATATTATTAATTATTTCACCCACATCCAAAGTTGATCTCGTGGCTACGTCCGATCAGCGAACATGACGAAAACGACAATTCACTGTTGAGCATTACAGTACGCTCGGCGACCGCATGGTGCGATGGTTATGCGGTGCCGCTTTTGGTGCCGCTTACCGGTTGGCTGCCCGCACCTCTGCCCTCGCAAATACGTACAATGACCGTCTCGGGTACGGGTCCCATACGCGAAATTTGCGTTGCACCTTCGCGTCAGCATTTGATTTTGGCTACGAAAACGGGTGACGTTCAGCTGTGGCACATCATGAGCAATTCGCTGGAGCATATTTTTAAGGGTAAGGCCAATCAATAGCATAACAAAATACCGAAATAGTTTTTTTTTTACAAAATCTGTCGCAAGATCCTTAAAGCATGTTCTCCGACTTAGTCCAAATTGAATCTCTTTTGTAGTTAATAAAGCTCATACGTCACGTAATCCACAGAAATAAAAGATACCAAAACGAAGAACGCTTAATTCTGTTCATTACGCTTTAATTGATTGCGTTTTCTGTTGTTTACGGTGATTTACTCCTTCCCTTCTCTTGCGCCACTTTAGCAGTAATCGACTTTTATATTTTTCTCGATTTCGTTTGTTCGCAGGACACGGTGCAGCAGTCACGTGCATGTTGGTCGCTCCGCAATCCGACACTTTGTTGACCGGCTCCGAGGATGCCAGCGTGATTGTTTGGAACGTGACGACGCACGAACTTCGCACACACATCAAGTAAGTTTTACCCTTGCCCTGCTCCCACTCCCACTCCTGCTGCCATCTTAAAGCTAGTGTCATTACAGCCAAGAGACTTTATTGCGCTTTACTATATTTGCAAAATTAGCGCAAGATTTTTTTTTTCGTTTTGTTTGCATTTGATTTACTTACATACATACATACATACATACATACATACATACATACATACATACATACATACATACATACATACATACATACATACATACATACATACATACATACATACATACATACATACATACATACATACATACATACATACATACATAAATACATACATACATACATACATACATACATACATACATACATACATACATACATACATACATACATACATACATATGTATGTACATACGTTTAATTTTTTATTTTATTTTTTTGCAGAGCACATACGGCCGCCGTGACAAGCGTCGCACCTGGTGTCAATAATACCTTGGCCATTAGTGCGAGCGAGGATGCAACAATTGTTATCTCGGAAATGCAAACCGGAAACTTGGTAAGTGGCGAGTTTTTTTCTACGAGAAGATTTAATTTCTTTCTTTTAAGTTCTCCTTCTTTTCACAAGAGATAATTTACTCACTTCGCTTTTGCGTAAATAAAGAATAACGATTTACTTAAACAGACCGATGAATTATAAACTTCTAAAGATGGAAATCATTATTACGCCATATGTTGTTGTACGTGAAGCTTTTTATGTACATATGTTCATATGTATGTACACAGCTTCAGCAAATAGCTAGTTTAATTGAAAAAAAGTTTTTTTGGAAAATCTTACTTTCCAATCATTTTACATATGTACATACATATGAATGTATGTATATGACAATACGAAAATTTTTTTAAACAAATTTAAAAATCGATGAAATTTTTGTTAGTTAAATTTTTTTGAAACATTTAAAAGTATTTCAGGGCGATGTTCAGAATTTAAAAAATCCATAGATAAAAAAAAATGTTTATAGTATTGAAAATTCTTCTTCCTAGTGGAGACAAATTTATTTCTTCACCCTGCAAGTGAAATCAACTAAAGCTTAATAAATGCTAACGAATACTCTTGCAAATGTACAATTAAAGAAAACGTTTTATATTGTCGAAGTTTTGTGATTTTTTTTCCGTTTTATAAATCTCTTTGAGAAAAATAAATTAAACTCTTTTTACACTTTCAGCAAAAACCACTAAAACACACACAAGGTCAAACATACACATACACAAATTTTGCACATTTTCAATTTAATTGGCTTGTTGCGCCACGTTTTCATATTCTTCGTTGATTTCAGAACTATGAATTTTTCATTTATAAATTCACATAAAAACGAACGAAAAGGAAGCTGTTAATCCTGCCCCCTCTTCTCCTCTTACACATACGGAAAACTTCCTTTACAGGCACTACATGCCACCACTCCGTTCCGCACCGACAACCGCGCCTCTTACCTGCAACCACTGCTGCCACTAAAGCATCGGCATAAGTGCCAATTTAAATTCAACAAAAATCGTTGCGTTCCACGACTTCGCCATGGCGCGCAAGAAATCAATTTAAAAAAAACCAACATGTTGCATGCTTCATATGTGTGTGCATGTATTTATATATGTGTACATCTCGGTGTGGATGTGTGAGTGTTTGTGGGTATGTCTTTCTGTTTGCTTCTTTGTATGCGAGCGTGTTTTTGTGTGCTCGGCTATTTGGTAACATCGGCAAGGGTCCGTCCTTTTGTGTCATTCTCAATTGCCCTTCCCTGCGAGTGCAAAATATGAGACATTGTTCCGCATGCGAATTCGGCTGTTCCAATAATTAAAGCACCCAAAATATTTCGATACACCAACTCCGGAGTGGCGTCAATTTCATATCGGACTAGCCTTATATTTTGTATGTACTCGTATATGTAAGTTGCAGGTGAGCTACATGTGTAGCTTGTAAGCTTACTGATACAAAAATGCCATAAATTTTTGACAATCAGCGGCAGGAGCCTTTCGTCCGTCCGCCCTTTGTCTGCACTTGTTTTTGTTGCCAGCATCCCTTGTTTATATCCACAAACGGACACACACAAAAAAACACCTCAACTGGGTTGAAATGCTACAATTCACAAAATTTATCTTACAAAAACAAAACAATCGAAAAATAGTTTACAATTTATATACATATGTATCACTTTTTTTCTTCCTGCTTTTTTTTAAACTTTTTTTCTGGTAATCGCTTTTCCAAAAGAACAGATTGCTTTAATATTTTTTGTAATCCATAACGATAACAAAGCTAAAGCAATAGCAACTTTATTGAAGCTGTCAAATTGTGTTTATAAATAAAGAAGCAATCAATTGCTAACTCATGTTCCAAACTAGCCGCGAAAAATTTGAGGTTAAAGATCTGATCAAGATTCACTAACTACTAAAACTTGTTGTTCTTCTTCAATACGGAATCACCTGTTTTTATCTACTGACAGCTCATTTGTTTGTTTTTTTTGTTTTTTTTTTTTGTGAAATGACACTTCTGTGACAGTTCTCATGCATACAATTTAATTAATACTAGTTGGATCAATATAACGCCCACCTCCGTAATTCAGGACACTACAACTGGGAGTAACGGGAAGTTTCGCTAACTTATAATCGTGCACATATTCCTATCCGAAACAAAACGCAGGCAACGCCCGGTACTAAGAGCTAGTAATTAAATAAATTTGATTTTTGTATATGACGTCGTTGATATTATTGAAGCAAGAGCAGCAGCAGCAACAGATCCTGCCTTTTTACATGTGTCGCTGGCGAAACGAAAAGTACAGAGAGACGTTGAAGGCGGAGCAGCTGGAAAAGAGAAACTGAAATGTGCTGAAAAACTTTACTGCATATTAATTAATCAAATCTTGAAGCATCCTCAATATTATTATCAAGCTTTGACCACCATTTTGACCTTTTGCTGATAATGGATATATAAGTATAGAAATAATTATTATCACATCGGTGAGACTCGAATCACGGTCTTTTGGATTTTAATGCAACGTTGAACCGCTGAAGTACTTTGAAGAATATTGATACAGGAGGTGGTTTACAAATTTTTAAATACATTTTCGAGTGTTTTGTGCCATAACTTAATTAACACATTTCCGTTTGTTCCTCGTTGTGGTGTCGAGGGTTGTCCCCCTGCTTTTAAAACTTTGTGTTCAATGCCTGAGAAGGGAACCACTTTGGTTGTATATCTGTTTTTTACAGTTTATCCATTTTTATGACACTTTTATGTGTATTGAATGTGAGCCCTCATAAAATCGACAGATTTATGGATCTTTTTAGAGTCCTATAACTGAGTGTATAGAAAATGGTTTGCTGGGATGGCATTAGATAATCTTAGCGACAGGAGTTAAATTTGGCAAGCACAGCTGCTGCAAGTCGTAAACTCTTTGCAGCGACTCTCTTCTTCTACTTTTTGCTTTTCTTGTGTTTTTTTTTATGCTTAATAAATTATACTGGCGAGCATTTATAAAATTCGAAAATTTCAGCAAAATAAATTTACCGTTTTCTGGTTGTGCTTAGTTAAGCAAAAATGGCGCCATTTTCTTTCAATTTAACACTAAAATTATTTAAGTAAGAATTATTTAAAGAAATATTTAAACAAATAATTTTACATTTAATCACACAAAGATTTTCTTTTTGAAAAACTTTTAAAATTATTAAATTACTAGCGAATGCCCGGCATGCGTTGCAATGCCAATTAAAAAAAATGGTAGCAGAACTTCCCGGTACTTCCGTTAGTAACGGAACTTCCCGGTACTCCCGTTAGTTATCGGATCTTCCCGGTACTCACCGTTGTAGCGATTCTGAGGTACGGCTGTGAAATTATCGGCATACAAACTCAGAAACAAAATCCCAAATTTTTGGGAGCAATACTAGCAATGTCATCGTATATTTTCACTTAATTAAACAAATTGTGGGCGTAATAAGTGGGCGTGGACAATTTTGTATGTCCTGTTATTCTTCCCGGTGCATCCCGTTACATGTTTTCTATTTAGCACATCAAGTTTCTGAGCAAATGGTGGTAGGCGTAAAAATGATCCACCCTTTTTTTTTAAAGTGGGCGTTAAATTGATCCAACCTCGCCCATTTTTGGCGAAGTTATCGACAGTGTCTATACAAACTAAGATACCAAATTTCAGATTTTGTGGAGCAATATTAGCGAAATTATCGAATATTTTAACTTAGTTTTACAAATTGTGGGCGTAATAGGTGGGCGTGGCAAAATTTTCTTTGCCTTAAACCTAAGTTGGCGTGAGCACAACCACTCCCTAAAATTTCATCAAAACCGGATGAATGGTTAAGACTCCCATTTGGTACAAAGATAGAAAGATAGAAAGAAAGATAGAAGAATTCATTTTTATATGTATAGAAGATTTACCATTTAAAATTTGAAGTAAGCTTAATCTATATACATTAAATTTTAAAAAAGTAAACTCGACAAAAGATATATATATATAGGTGCCCGTGTTCTTTTTTAATAGAATCAAGTCTTATTTGTTAATTAAGATTAATAAACTTTCCAGCCTCGCCCACCATTTTTGGAATTATATTTGTATGAATATTTGGTTAATTTGATAATTTTATACCAAATTTGTATGCAGAACTTCCCGTTACTCCACGTTGTGTGTTTGTAACTATTGCCACCATGTACCTATAAACTGAGTATCGCAACTATTAACCTCCCCGGTATTCGCATTTATATGTAACTAAAATTGCAATAGCACTTTCCGGTCAGATTAAGTTACTAAGAACCAAATTTCTTCATAGTAGTACATCACGTTCCTGAGCTATGGCGGTGGGTGTTAAATTGACCCCAGTTTTTCTGAGATGGTAGATATAGTTCCCAAACACCTTCACACTAAAGTTAATCATCGTACAGTATCACGCTTCTGAGCTGCAACGGTGAGCGTTCAATTGACCCGACCACGCCCACTTTTTGTAAGATTGTAAATTTAGTCACCATACACCTTTATACAAACGTTTATCTTCATAGAGCATCGCGTTCCTGATATATAGCGGTGGGCGTTAAATTGATCCCACCACGCCCACTTTTTTTGAGATCATCATACACTTCTATATCAAATTTTATCATCAGAGATCACAACGTTCATGAGATATCGCGGTGGGCGTTAAATTAATCCCACCACGCCCACTTATTTTGTCATCATACACCTACATACCAAGTTTTATCATTGTAGACCATCGCGTTCTGAAGTTACGGCAGTGGGCGTTAAATTCATCTAACCACGCCCACTTTTCGTGGAGTTGTCGATACCAACTCAAATTCCAAATTTGAGATTTTTTGGAATTTTATTAGTGAAATAATCGTTTTTGTTCACTTAATTTGACTATTTGTTGGCGTAATATGTGGGCGTAGCAGATTTCATATAGCCTATCATTCCTTCCAGACCCATCTCGATATATGTTCCAAGTTTGAAGTAAATCGGTTCAGCCGTTTAAGCGTGAAAACGGTACAAACGAAAATAAAGAAAAAAATAAATACACCTTCCTTTAAAATATTAGTAAGGATATAAATTGTTTTTCTTCAATCAGTAATCCAACAAAAATTGGTAATTATATAAATGTGTAAGTTGCGGAATTTCTTCACTCATACATAGTAATAACCCAATTGGCATTTTCGTTAGCTGTCGTATATATTGGCAGAAACGGCGGCGTGGAGAAAATCTTGCCACTCGATACAATTATCTGATTGGTTGTTAACATCAAAACAAGAGTTGAATTTAAAATTATTAAAAATTACCTAAGAGAAGTGAGTTAAACGTGTGAAAGAGGAAACAACAAGGAATATATAAATAGTTAGCATCTTTTAAAACGCTTTATAAAGAAGTGGTTGTTCCAAAAAAACAGACGGTGGAGAAAAGTATGGAATAATATATTGCTTCTAATTCCACTTTGAATTTTATAAAAAAAAATTTAAATAAAATAAAGTTACATTATAAGTTGAAAAGCATTTTAAAATAAGAATATGTGTTGTATGTGCGAATGTTTTATGTATGGAGATTTTTAGAGTGTACTGAATCTGTATTTACAATGCTAAGGAGCAGCCGCTCTCTCTGTCTCTTTATATCTCTCTCTAATCTTGTATCTGCGGAATCTTTGGACTTATCACACGCCCGAAACCGAGACCGAGTCTTGGTTTGCTAACTTCATGAGTCATATTAATTTCAAATTTCAAACACACACTCTCGCACAGATGGTACATGTTCGTAAGTGTCGTTACAACATACAACAGAGTCGAAAGAGGAGTGTGCGGTTGCGGCAGAAAATGCGACGAAGCGAATAAATAATTTATTACTCGTGCCGTCCTACATGAGAACGAAAATTTTTGCAGATACACACACATATACACACACAAACATGCAATTACCCTGCAGGGGAAAATACTAGTTCTGAACTAGCGAAACACTAGTACCTTTTTCACCAAAACTGGTACGCGTTGTATCTCTTTCCCATTGAAACAACTGGCGAATTTAACATTGCGATGTCCTATGCGATGGCAATTAGCCCGCTCTGCATCCCTTTTTTGCCAGTTATGAACTAGATCAAATTTAACTGGATTCGAACTAGAACGTTACTGGACAATAAGTAATTAGTTCAAAATTGGCACAAATACAACTAGTTTGTAACTAGACATAAAGTCTCTAGTTCAAAATTGGTACAAAAATCATTAGTTTGTAACTTCAGTTTAAAATTCGCAAAATATCCCAGGTTAATAAATTAAACAATAATTACTGCAGAATGATTTAAAATAGTTTTATTGAAATATATTATATATCATTATTTAAACATAAACATTTTAAATTCGTACATTAATCAAAAACAATTTTAATTCCGTTTAAACTTAATAACTAATTTGACAATTACTTGTGTAGTTAAAAAAAAATTACGAATAAATACATACTTATGTGCTAGATACTTCTTCGAAAATAACATAATTAAAAGAGTCGTATTTTTGTGTAAGTAACATTTTTTTTGTAAATCTGCAAATCTTTCGGTCGTTAATGCAAATTGTATTCATTAAAAAAAGAAACAGACCAATATTATGTAACTACCCAAAAGTGTTTGTTTTTCCTGTGTTCAAAGCAAGTTACATGTAAGTTAAGATCACTCCCAATGGGAGGATGAAAAAAATTAGAGTTGGCCACTTGGCCCTTTTCCTTATGTCTGTAAATGAAACAAGTTAATTAAGTTGGATATGCAATAAATTACCTTTTATAGAACTGCATTCAAGTAACGCCAAAATTGAAGTGGCAGAATAACGTAAACTAACTTAGAATGTAACCTTAATTTATTATATTATAATATTCCTAACTGCTGCCTCAGCTATCCCACGGTGACGATTTGCTGCAGCATGGAAATGTTCGCTTAGTGAAACTGCGGTGGCGATGACCAGCAACTGGACCAGACGCGTGTGCATATCATATTGCACCACGCATATTGGCCACAGGCGAGCGTGTTTACTTGTATTTCCTCAAAAGATTTGCGGGATTCTCTAAATAAACTTTTTGAAGAAGATCAATTTGTTGCACCCGCACAAGGCGGTCCATTATTTTCTTCTAGCACTTTTTCTCTGGCGAAAATTGACGAACCACTTCCTCATTTATTTCGCTGACAAGTTCACTCGGTATATTTGCTATACAAAGTTCCGGTTCTTGTATATTTAGCCTCCTTGCTATTAATTTTTATATTTAAAAAATATTTCACAACAATCACAAAACTTTCAGTTTACAAGTTAACATTTTCTGTTTTTCGATATATTATATTTTATCGATAATCGCACATCACTAAAAAATCATATGGCGACACGAATTATCAAAACAGCAAACTAGGAGCCCATTTAGTTACAGCCACTTGCTCGTTTTTTTCTATTAGTGACTTTAGTGTATTTTAGAAAAAATATTGAATTTTTCAAAATAATTTTTTTAATTCAATTCAAATACATACAAATTTTTTCTAAATTACACTAAAGTCACTAAAAACTAATAAGACGTTGTGATGCGAGTTTTGACAAGGATTTGAGTTCGCTTGTCAAAATTTTTTTTGATAAAATCATTTGAAAAGTATTTTATTTAATATTAGCCCAATTTGATTCTTTTTTTTACTAGTATATCTCTAGTACTTTTTCGACTAGTTCAATTTTCACTAGAACAGGACTGGTGCAGAACTAGAACATTTTATTACTAGTACGCGGTTTCCCTGCAGGGTATCTACTCAGTACGCAGCGGTTGATTTTGCGGCTTAACGGTAAATTTATGAATAAATCTTAATAGAAATCACGGTAGTGGAGGCAGCAGTGGCGGCTGCGGCTAAAATGACTTTTAGCTATTTTGATGACATTCATTTAGAATTTATTATGGCAACAAAAACAAAAAAAAACATACACCTTCAGGCACGTCTCTTTCTACTGTCGGCAATACCACAGCCATATAGATACAAACACATATTAACTCACATGCACTCAAACACACACACACACACACCCACACACGAAGTAATTCAAAGTTTACAATTGCTAAATGAAAAATGAAATGTGAAATTCGTGATTAAAGTATAATTTAATTATGCCGCTCCTGCTGTATTCTGACAGTGAGCAAGTTTTCTATTTACATACAATATTTTGTAAAAACAATTTCATAAAAAATTTGTAAATGGATCTGTCAGCATGTGCACCACACGTGACATCAATAAAATTTAATTAGTCGAAATCGTTTTACGTTTAAATTATGGATATTTAAATTCAAGAGTTAAAAGTCCAATTCGCAGCATACGTGCATAAAAACAAAATAAAATAAAAATTAGTAAGAGGTTTATCTTCGGCTATACCGACGCTCATATACCCTCCTCCATTTCAGTGACACCAGAAATGTACAAAAAACTATGGAAATTCAAAAAGCAAACAAAGTTAAATTTAAAAGAATAATGTGAAATGAAATATGTAAAATGGAAACTGGTGAAAATCCGTTTTTGTGAGTTATGAAAAATTGTCAAAAAAGTTTTCAACAGCAATAAGAGAAGTTATGGTGATTTTATTTTCTTGTTAAGCTTATCAAGGTACAACAATGAGAAAGCGAAAAGAACAAAACAACATTTATCAGGTGTTTTCGAAGCTGATTTGATATGGAACATCCAACATCGGCTGCAAATAAGAGCACAATGAAAATGAATCGTCCTAATATAATCAAATAAAATCACTCATAAGCTTCGATGTGCCACTAATACTGAAGTTAAATACAATATTGTTATCGGAACTAGTGATTCAAACCCATAGTCAAACATCGTATAGCAAATCGCAGCATAAAGAACAACGTAGCAAAGCAGATCAGCCCAGTAGGCAATTTCAGGGGTAAAAAGCGCTTCTAAAAGCCCTTCCTGGCAGGGAGGAGGCCTTCCATTCCTTCCAATACTCCTTTCTTTTTTTGTATGGAATGTCCCGCTATTGAAGGCCTTCTTTTTTTACTCGTTAAAGAAGGCCAAGTAACAGTCCTTCTCATGGAATGGAAAAAAGAAGGCCTTCAAAAGCGGGACGCAATTGGTTTTATTAACTTTCATATTTTATTTTTTTACAAGTCGTCTTCTTTCAAGACTCTTCACTGTTGATGATTGTCGCATTCCGACCCGGTTTTGCTTTGCATCAGAAGCCATTTTAAGTTATATCTTCCACTACGCCTTCTCTAGAAGGGAAGTCAGAAGGGCTTGGTCTAAGAAGCGCTATCGAAAATGCCAACTGGGAGAGCACAGTTGCCTGTTAACCCATACGAGAATAAATAACGACGAGCAACGGACGGGCGTAATTAATAAAAGAAAATAAACATGCATACGCCATGTTGTACGCAAATATTGTATGAAAGCATTTGCAAATGAAGCTGTATACTGCAATGCTTAATAAACAAAACTCCTCGTTATTGAATATTTTCTGTGTTACGTGTGTCTGTTGTTCTTCACCCACAGCCATTTATCACTTTGCCACCCCACATCCATGAATGCTCCTGAATAATCCAACGTAATTTGCGAGCATAAAAGTAATTTATTTAATGCCAAGAAGCGATACAAAACAAGAAACAAGATGCAACGATTTTTTGTAGTTTTATTTCAATTTATTTTTTTTATTTTATTATTATATTTTTTTGACCATATCAGGATGTGATGTCTTTGCTTTTGTTTCTCCTTTATTAGTATAAATAATTGTGGACTGATATTATATTTAATTTTCTTGTTTTACTTTAAAGCTGCACAAAATTGTTCATCATCGCGGCGCCGTGACAAGCGTTAAAGTGTGTGCCGCTTGCGATGTCCTCATCTCGTCTAGTCTCGACAAGACAATCTGTTTGTGGTCACTAGAGGATTTTACTCTGCTAAACAATATGCAAATGTGCAGTCCGGTCCTGCGCATCGACATTTCGTGTGATTCGGTAAGTGTGTACTTCCAGTACAGACCAAAAAGGGTTAACTGCATTTTTGGTTTTTTAGTTTTTAACGTTTGATATAAAAATGAAACACACTAAAATATCAAATACTTATTTTATTTACTTTAAAATACAAAATTTCAATCTACTCATTGTAATAATTCTAAAACTTTAAGGGAAATGAGAAAGAAACGTTTTAAATGAAATATTTTTGTCATTTAGCATTTCATTTTTTTTTATTTTTATTTGAAGTTGTTTTTTTTCTGGGTGTATGCATGCAATATCAAAATATAGAATGAAAGAAAAGAAAAAAGAAACGTATACAAAACATTTCTAATAGTTTCTTGGAGTCATTTTATCTGAAATCATACGATTGTAATACCGCGTAAGCGATTTTTGGCAAGGTACAACCCGTATATCATTTACACGCATCACATTTCGTTAACGTGTCACACAAAAGACATCACGAGTTACATGCAAAATCCCTTGTTCTTCTTCTTCATCATCTTCTTCGATTTCACGGTTTAACATGCGAATTTAATATGCAAGAGCCATACTATTGAAAAAGGATTCACACATTCCTTTCACGAAAACGCTTTCAAATGTTTCGCCTGCTGTGTAATTTTTTGTACTCCACACCTTAATTATGCCCCAAATAAATGCAACAACAGAATGAATAAAAGAGTTTATTGTTTCTTTTTTTGAGTTGGTTTCATCTGTTTCTAAGTCACTAAGCAAGGTAAATATTTTTGGAGATATCCACGAATATTTTAACTGATTTAACTTTCATTAAAAGGAGCATTTATTTTGCTTTTATTCCAGAAAAGTAGTCATGAAAATTGGCAATTTCAGAAAATTTACAATTTTTGTGGCGTAAAGATGATTCGAGGAAACTTTCTACAATACATTTATTTTTTGCCTTGAATTATCGGATGTGTGCATCACAACAGGAATAGAACATTTGAAACTTATAAACTTTATCACGAAGAGCACGTGACAATCGATGCGGCAAAAAGCGGCAACGACAATTTGTATGCGCCCCTCAGTGGGCATATTGTGTTGTGGTGTAAGTATGTATATTCTTGATCAGAACCGAGAACTGAGTCTATCATGTTCGTCTGTCCATTATTTCTTGTCAACACGAAAGTGTGTCAGTCGTTTGAGATGTTGAGCTGAAGTTTTTCGTATTATTGACTAAAAATGTCTTGGATGAACTAACACGATTTGCATTTGATTGAAGCCAATCAGACTATGATCAATGCTCACTTTTGCAAAAATTACTCTTAACCAATATTTAATCACTAATATGCATATATATATTAAATAGAAAACATTTCTTTATGTGCCAAAATAAATTTTGTGGTGCATTTATGATAGTCAGTAAGGCCGATGAAAATTTCGTTCTTGTTTTATCTACTTTTTCTTCGATTCTGTTAGAACCAAACCACCCACAAGAAAAAATATTCCCTTTTCTACTTATGCAGTTACATATCGTCTGCCACTCCCTTTGAAGCCTTGAAGTTGTTGTCGCCGTTTTGTAACAGTTACATACTACGCGGCGATGTGGCAATGTGGTATCCTTTTATCCTTCCTATATTTTCCTTGCAAATTAAGATAATCACATGCTGATGATGTGATGTGTATTCATGTGATGTAGTGATGTGAAGTAGTGATGCGATGTACACAAAAGTAAATACAAAAAAAATTCTCCTCAAATTGAAGGAGAACAAAAAAAATAACAACACCAGCAGAAAATTTGCAATATATATAAAGATATATATATATAAAGTCGCTTAACCGGTTTAGAATTCGACTCTGATTATTTTATATAAATATATATTTTTCATATATACAACCTGTAACTCCTTCATATAGGCCAACATCAGACCAAACTGTAGACTATAAAAGTTTGATTAAATGTTAATATGTAACAATAGAAAATTTTATCTTATGATACTTTTGCGTATATTTTTATAAAAAATACATACAGAAATATGTTCGTAATTTTTTGTTTGTTGTTCGCATATGTTTGTATGTGGTTTCTCATTGAATGACATAAATGTCAGATTATTTATGTAAGTATTCTACTTTTAAGTGTTTTTTGAGGACGATCCAAACAAGATAGCACAACATTTCGTGTATGTATGTATATATGTATGAATGTATGTATGTATGTATGTATGTATGTATTTATGTATGTTCTTGTTTGCCATGAACTCACAAGCAACTATTATCTGCGTTATTTGCCTTCAAAGACAACGTAAACATAACAAAACAAACAAAAAAGAAACGAATAAAGAAAGAAACCAAATAAAAGTAACGAACATTAACGTGCGATGGAAGAGCTTAAATGGGAAGCAGTTAAATTATATTTACATAAATGGATGAAACTGTCGGAAAGGGGATAATTTTAACTTTAGCTACTGCTGGTCAATGGATTGATGGATTGATTGATGCGATAAGCGAGTTGACTACGTACGAAACCAACTTGTAATAAATTCGGGCACCCAACCGCGTATTTGTAGTTTACAAAGGGTTTTGTTAATCTATTGTAAAATTCTATGACAAGTCTAAAATGTATTTTCCAGTTTTAAAAAGTTTTTGGGATATGAAAGTAAATAACAAAAAGTTGAAAAATGTGTTGAATATGTGTTAACGGTTTTGTCTACTTTGGAATACAATCAAGAGCCTACTGGAGAGTCCACTAACACTCAAGTCACATCCTTACAGCAGACAAACAAGCTAAGGTGGCGATTAGTTTGTTAATTCTTCTTCTTATTTAGCGGCTACATAAACTTTTTAATGCAAGCGTTTAGACGATGTACAAACTTTTGACATGACTACTCAAAATAAATTCATATCATACCTTGGATATTTGTTGAGACATCTTCATTTGCAGGTTTTCCTCTTGGCGCACTGCGATGACAATGTACTATACTTGCGTACGCTGGCCACTGGCAAGGAGTTGCATACGCTTAAAGGACACAAGTCTCGAGTAAGTTTAAAGCCAGGCAGAGATTTACTCTCTTAAAAAATAATATACCAAAAAGGGTACAACATTGAAAATTCGAATGAGTAATATTTAAAAACAAATAAATTGAATTTGTTTACTTGCTCCAATGCAGTCACAAAAATGATACAACAAAAATAAAAACATTATTCTTATCTACCTTTCCAAACTTACTCCCTTTCCTTTCACACAGATACGCACCATCTCCATCGCCAAGGATAGTCAACGCGCTATTATCGGTTGCGAGGATACGCGTGCCCTTATATATGACATGCTCTCGGGAAAACTAATACGTTCGATGCCGCCGAATCCGGGACCTGTGACCGCCGTCTACGCCATGGACAATGACGACTTTCTAATTACGGTGGGCGGCAATAAAATAACCTTTTACTCGTTTCGTAACGAGGAACTCTACGTGCATCCGTATTCACACAATCAGCGACGCAAGCGTTCGCTCAAACGTTCGTTGCAATCACAACGCAGTCCGTCAACAACGTTGCCACCGATCAGCTGCTTCGATGTGTCACGCGATTCACAACTCGTTGCTATAGCGTCGGGTCGCAGCGTTCATATTGTTAAAATCAATACGCCCGAGTATCAGACAACCTTCGATGGACATACGGGCGCTGTAACTTGTCTCAGTTTTGCACCGAACGGAGAGTATTTGGTCACGGGATCAGAGGATCGCTCGGTTAATGTGTGGAGTCTGACACAAGGCGAGATTAACAACTCTTTTAAGGTATTTCAGAAGTTCTCTAAGCAATCCTCGTTATAAATCTTACAAAATTTTCGATTTATTTTAGGGTCATAGTGCTGCGGTCTGTTGTGTTGTAGTGTTAATGGATTCGCGACGCGTCATCTCATCCGATCGCGATTCGACGCTGCATGTCTGGATAGGGGATGCCGGTAATTTGCTGCAAACCATACAGGGTCCGTACAAGTCACTGGCAATAACGAACAACATGAAGTTCGCGGTAAGTTCTCGCATAGTACACAATTTTATTACTTATACCAACATCGACGTTCTGGCTTAGATATCTACGAATGGCGACAATACGCTTAAAATTTGGTCATTGACCCGCGAAGACGAAAAATACTCTGTCTCGCATTCCGATGAGATAACTTGCTTTACAATAACCGCCGACAGTTTGTATGTGGTCACGGGTTCGCGTGATATGTCTTTAAAAGTGTGGCAAGCCACGGGTGGCAAATTGGCTCAGGTGCTCGTTGGGCATACAGATGCTGTGACGTGTACTGCTGTTTCCGTTACCAACAAGACGCAAGTAATATCGGGTTCCAAGGACACAAACCTTATTATTTGGGACTTGCATACGGGTGAAGAGATACATACGCTTGCCGGGCATTTAGGTCCGGTTATTGGAGTTAAAGTTGCGGCTGATGGTAATTACGAATTGAAGCAGCTGCAGATACCATTTTAAATTTATACTCCCTTTCCATGTGATTAGGTTCTACTGCGGTCTCAGGCAGTGACGACAAGACTCTGATAGTTTGGGAGACAAAACGTGGCCTTGCACTCACCTCGCTGCAGTTGCATGTGCCCTTTACACGCTTTGACATTAGTCTCGAATGTTCGCGCATACTTGTTCAACTTGTTGACAGCTTCAATTTGCCCGTTGTTTGTTTGCACAACACGCCGGCGCAGTATGTAAAGTTGCCAACGTATTCAGCACCCTCGAGGGATGTGGAAGGTGAGGGCATAATTTTTAATAGCGTTCTTTTAATTGTATTCT
This sequence comes from Suillia variegata, assembly GCA_949127995.1. Taxonomy (NCBI): domain Eukaryota; kingdom Metazoa; phylum Arthropoda; class Insecta; order Diptera; family Heleomyzidae; genus Suillia; species Suillia variegata. Next base: position 62,295,179 of record OX421842.1, on the reverse strand, counting down.
TTTGTTTATTCATAACTTTTAGATCTACGTCCTCAGGGTCCAAAGCGACAGATGAAGCGTTTGCTCAAGAAGGAAGTCTCACTCGATACCTATACCTGGCAAAAGAAATATGGCCACTTGACCTCATCGGTAATGATGGCACAAGTTGACGAACGACTCAAGCGTCGCTTTTCCGTATCGGCAAGCATGGAAGAGATTTCTAAAATTGCCGAAATGAAAACAATCACGTCACAAACAAATTTGGGACCAGAACAAGCAGCACTAGCGCAGTCACAGCATTTTGATCAATTGGAGGCATTGTGGAATAAACGTTCACCGCCGCGCAGACGGCACAATGTGGTATGTTAGAAAACCACCGAAAAGCTTAAAGCACACAAATCGCGCACATAGTAAAACATTTTTTATGGCAAGATGCATTGCTTGCAAGTTTGTAGCGTTCTAAAGAAAAAACAAAGCTTTTTGATAGTTGGAAGTTGGAAGTTAAGTAGTCCAAACAGGCTTTTGTGTGTAATCAACGAAGATCGAACTTTTGCGAATTCGTTATTATGTGTTATGAAGCTTTTTGGTTTTTGTTTGTAGTTCTTACGCTTTACAACAAACACTTTCTCCATTTCATTATTTTGTTCTTTTGTTTACTTTTCGCTTCTTCTTCTTCTTCTTCTTTTCCGTATCGTAACGTATCGTTCTTTAAACCGAACGATCTCGTTTTACTTTCACACAAAAAAACACGTTCGCAACGCAACGCAACAACAGGGTCTCTCGCGTCAGACCTCACTCGTTGAAGATCGCCTTGAATCATCCGATGACGATGAGTATCACGATGAACGTACAGGTATGTTATCCGCCTCCTATGACCACATACATAGACTAGCACTGTCCACCTCCATACAATGCACTTCCTACTCATCCGGAATGCTGAGAATGCGTCCGATTACGTTGCACGTGCACGCATGGGGCAGAAGTAGTTTGGAACTGCCCACAACCACACGTAGATCACAACAGCATGACTTGTACCATTATTATCAATTACACCGACACAAACATTTTCAAAAACAACAACAACATGACGTGAACCAACATACAGACATGGACAGTGATCAGGCCTCTTCTCCGACATACCCATTGCCACATCAGCCCGATTTGGTACGCGATCTTCTGACATCCTCAACACAAAATTCGGAATGCGATTCGCCTACGCGTTCTCGCAAACTGAGAAGCATCTTTCGCTGGCGTAGTCTCAAAAAACATATCACTCAAACTCGCAACTTTAACTCAATGGTATCATCTTCGCAACAGATTAATTCTGTTGTAGCCGACCGTCGTTCAAATCGTGCACATCTTATATCGGCCTCGCCCACTCCCATCATTATTGTTGAGAATTATGATCGCCGCTGTCATGTACAGCAAGTGCGTACAAATACAATTCTGCATCCGCGTACCGCGCACGCTGCTTGGGGCCACATAGCGCCTGATGCAACCGAAACTACAACATTGCGGCGCAAAAATATTCCCCCGTCATCGCCACCCGACAACCCTACAAATACACATGGTCATGGCTTTCGTGTCTCACACTATTTGCAGCGAAGCAGTCTACGCATGGCACGTTTCTTTAAGCGCTCACAATCGCACAGTGATGCTACTACATTAAAAACAACAACACTAGCTGAAGATCGAGTTGGCGTTGAGACAATTGCTGGAAGCAGTGCCGACATAGAGCGCGTATTTTGCGGTACAACATTAAAAAAGAATAAGGAACGCAAAAAACCGAAAAAGGAGCGTCATTCATTACCGACAACAACATCTTCTTCGAACAGTTCCACGTGCATTGCTCAATAGTGGCGAAGTTCAGAGATAGTGCGAATGTGCACCACATTTGTAAATATAATGTCAAGCATTGCACCCGAGTCTTGATCAAGCAATGTCAGACAGGATTGAACTCAAAATTCGTAAGAAGTAACTGTTTGCTGTTAACAATGTAAAAGCGACATATTAGAGGCATAAGAGTGGAAAAACAGACAACCAATACAAACGAAAACATTTCAAAAAAATCACATCCCAGACATCGTTCAGCACTTGTGCCACACTTTTATCAAGCCCCTCCCAACCTCTACCTTCATTTCACGATTATCCAGTTAAAGTTAGAAACTTGAATTTGCACTTGCACTGGGCAACCAGAAATAGCTGATATTGTTCGGAGTAGTTTGTAAAATGTTATGCATGCATTCGCGTATATAAATATGTCTCAAATTCAATTTTACTTTATCATTTAAGTTATAAATTAATTTTATTTATTCGCATTTTTGAAACCTTAATTTTGACTTGATTTTATTAAAAAAAAATTTGTTTTGTACAATTTGAATGATTTTTATTTATGTAAATTTTTAAAGGTAAGTGGGAAACAAGTCACTTATCAGCCGATAAACAAACAATTAAAGTGAAAATTGCAAAAAAGGGAGTCTTCGGTGCATTACATGCAACACTGTTCTCCGATGAATTATTTGGCTAAAAAATTAGAATTTTAATAATGCGTAATTCTATTAAAAGGTTGGATTGAATTAAAAAAAGAAATTTAAATTAATTATTAACACAATGACCTCTAAACTGTGTATATAACAAAAGCTGATCTCGGTTTTTCATGTGCATAACTTTCTATTTTAAGGTAAGTACTCACGTTGTACACCAAGAACTTTTTTCATACTCGTACACACTTGTCAGCACGTTTTTTTTTTAATTCTTTTCTTCTTCTTCAAAGCAGTTTTCTAAATTTAAATGTTGGCGACAATTTGCAAACGAAATTCATTTCAAATTCAAATTAACTTTGATATTTTTCGACGCATTTTGTATATTTTTGTTTACTCTAAATGTTAAAATTTTTGAAATCGTAACAAAAACTAATTAAAATAAACCGGCTTTCTTCCCATTTCTCCGACACGAATTTTAATAAACAAAAAAAATTCGCATTGAAAAAAACTATATTCACATATCAAACGACAACCGCAACCTCAAAACACCAACAACAACTACAACAATAGTGCTTTCAAAAACCAGTTCCCGCAGCTCTCTGCAACAACCCATTGTCTAAGGCCGAGGCAACACCCGAGTACACAATCAAAAAAATTCATTAAAAAACAAAATCAATAACAGATAATTACCAAGATTCGAGAGTGTTTTGAAAGTGTAGTTTTTTCTCCATTATTTAAGTAATTTTATAATTATATCAAAAATCTGAATGTTGTGATCAAGAAAATTTAAACCTTAAACTGCACTCGTCTGCCCGAAATATCCAGAATACTCCCCGCACATAAACACAGATAAAAATGGATGCATCTCATACAGTAATTTCTACTTCTAGACGAGCTCGATGATTTCTTTTAGATGAGACCTTCAAAAGGTTAAATTTTTGGGGTCCCTTCCCTGCACTACATTCACCTGAAATCAGTCAGAAAAGATAGTTTAAATACCTCACTGAAGCTGAATAAATAACAATTAAATAAAAAACGTATATGAGAATCATAAACCCAATAAAACAAAGTAGTTTAAGCTTAGCAAACTTTTTGCAAAAATATAATCAATAACGGTAGTCAAAAAAGTGGAAAGCTCCATAAAGAAAAATTAAAATATGATTTGGAACAGTTTAACGAGCACTGTGCACTCAGGCGACAGCAACAGATACAGTCAAGTAAGTAGTTTCATCTTTCTCAAACACACACACGAAACAAACAAAACAGAAACATAAACTCGAACACTGCAGATAATTATTACACCGTTCTAAACAATTTTTGTAGTATTTAAACAAATTTGGTTTTAGTGATGCTTTCGCTTTCGCTGTTAGAGTGTGTCCGTCTTACACTGCGAATTAGTCGCAGGCGTCGGTTCTGTTTGTCTATGTAACTTTTGGCCGACGCTGCAAATGTTCTCGACAAATAGCATTAAAAAACCGGCTAATCAGTTGCTTGAAAAAATAATAATAATGACAGATTTTGATTGTCACCATTTGGATCCACACTACAGTTCAACACATGAAGTTCTTGAGCTATAGCAATGGACATAAAGTTGAGCCAGTCAGAATTTTGTGGAATCGAATATTTACGATCAAGCACGTTAAAGTTCGGGTATGTGCGAATTAAATCGCACATAAATAATATTTGCAACGCTGGCTAAATATAAATAAATAAGACTGATCAAAAAGAAATACATAACTAAGTAACTAAGTAACTAAGAAATTGAAGTGAAAAGCAACAATAAATAAGTACAGCTTTTGAATGTTAGTCTATGATATCGATTAGTTAAGCTAATCTACAGGGTGTTTCTGCCCAGCATAAATTATAAATTCCAAAGGAGCTATTGGAAAAATGAAAATGCTGCGCTAAAACTGCCCATTTACCATTTTTTAAATATTTTTAATACTAATTCTTTTGATTTTCATTACGAACACGCTCAGATCATTTCGCTGCAGGAGGAGGATACCACTAAGGAAGCATAAAAATCAACTACAGCAAATAATAGCAACCACTTAAAGCATTTTTCTAGAGTCTAGTTCTAAGTTTAATTTAGTTTTAAGATTATTCAATTTTAGCGAAAACGAAAAGTTTAGTTTTCAGAATTGGAGCGAGCTGACAAGGTGTTAAGCAACTGAAGAGCATCGTCAACTACGGTAAGCAATACATTCTAATGTTAAGTGTAAGATTTTAACATACTTTTTAAATTTTCCGATACAAAACTTGTACTAAAGCAAGAAAGAAGCACAAGTAGAACATCTAACACAATCCAAAAACAAAAGCCACCGTTTTCTTGTTGAATTTAAACAAAAACCGAAAATCAAACAAAAAGTTTTTGAAGCAAAATTTTATTAAAAAAAAAACATTAAAATATCATTAAAAAGCTTGTAAAGCCTGAAAAAACACAACATACACAAACAAAATTTTAATATAAGGGGTTAAAAGCTGAACTATGCTTACACGATGCTTGGCAATATCTCTCACAGACCAGAGTTAAACATTAAACATTATTAACAATAAATTTCATTAAAACATGAGCACAAAACTTGCAAAAAGTGTTGCAACTTTATAGATTAAAAAACTCACAACTACACACACACACACACAGATACTCAACAAAGCTAAACAAAAATGCTTACATACATAAATGCAAATGTAAAATAAGAGTTTAAAAAAACAGAAGTACACAAAGTTGCGTTAAAAATTATTTAAATATCTCACATGTACCTTCCCAACTACCTACTCCAAAGATACGAGTATCTGAGTATCTATCGAATTAAAAGTTCTTTTCGTTCTATTAATACGATTAGAAAAATGTTTTTCTTTTAATAATTTAAATAATTAATACTAACTAATGCTAACTTAATTATTACTAAATATGAAAAAATCTAAATTTTACCAAGTTTTTACTGAAATATAAAAAAACCGAAAGACAATCAAATCATTATACAAAACAAATAAATAAAATAAAATAAAGCCACCATCTTTATTTGAAAAGTTTAAAAACAAAAGAAAAACTGTTTGGTAACTTGCACAATACGCCTGTGTAGATACTTTTATCTGTAAGTAGGCGCCTGTAGTGGTAGTGTTAATATAAGTGTTAGTGTTAGTTTTAGTATTAGTGGTAGTGTTTACTGTTGCCAATAAGAGTTAACTGTATTTATTTATGTACCTAAGGCCTAAGTTGTAAATGAATACATACAAAACACACACACGCGCAGCATTTAAGGCATAAAAACACAAAAATATGTATGTACTAGAGCGGATCGAAGAAAACAAAAGTTCGAAAAACCTCTAAAATCTCTAAAATTGTATTCTCATAACTTTGGCATTTGATGCCCGATTATTATAAACGAAATATACATAGTTGTAAGCGCTCGACGATGGCTATAGAAATTCAAGTGACTATAACTTGTTTGTTTATAAACTAAACTGAACCATTCTTGGACAAGAATTTTATGACTTTAATTTTTTGAAACAACGAATTTAGAGGTTTTTAGAGGGGTGCAAACAACAGTTTTTTCGAAATACTCTGCACTTATGCGTGGTTTTTCAAACTTTTTTTGTATAAGGACCGACCCGACACACTTTTGTTAATATCTTCCCGAAGCAGTCTAAATGGAACTTAAGAGAATAAATAAAAAACAAATACTTCAAAATGTTTTTGTTTGTTAAATATTTTTTAGAGAATTTATTTCGAAAGTAAGTATGCGTAAATTTTCTAAATTAGAGAATTAAATTCGGCTGAGCCGAAGCTCATATACCCTTCGCCATTTCAGTGACACCAAATATGAGCTTCTAAGTTATAAGTGTGCGTTGTTCTTATCGGATCACGCTTCTTTTTGGTTAGTAGTTTTGAAAAAGAACAAACTCAATATATCCTTCGGTAAGTGCACTTGCACTTGGTGAAGGGTATAAAAAACACAATGGCATTCTTTTAAATATTTTGTGGATAGGCAAAATCGTAAATGAATATTTTGAACCAGCTTAATTGACGTTTGTCAATACCATCCAACATTCAATAAAGGTCAAAGGCCAACAACAATAATGACAACAAACAAGGAAGACATTTTAGTCGCTCCTCCTACCGACTATTACAAAAGCAAAATAAATAAATATCGCAATCAAATTTGGGTGGTTCATGATTTAAAAAATGTTATTATACATTTTTGTAAGTAATACTTTATATTATAATTTCTTAAATCTTCAACCACAATAATTTCAACCAAATATCGCTATTAGTTCTTAAATTTCGTGTTCGAGGTGGTCATGGGCGTATTGGCTTCAAAATCGGTTTGGCTAGTGCATAAGAGTAACCAGTATATCAAATGTCTGCTTAATATTTGTAACGGTTCTCTCGCTATCGTGTTAACAAGAGAAGAAATGATGCAGACAGGCCTCAATTATACTGATAAAAACAAAACTCAGCGAATATTCAATTTAAGAAAAAACGTCATTTTCAACCTTTCCTATCAGTTTCTTTTACACGAAAAAAAATTAAATCGGAGTCAACGGAGTACGCTTTACATGTTCCAGAATAATTGCCGTAGAACACAATTGAGGGTGCGGTTGAGCTCAGAATAAATGATTTAATCACGAAATGAATTAGTAAATAAATTAAATACAATGAGCAAAATTTGCAATAAAAAAATTATTAAAATTCATTACGGTGTAGTATTAAAAAATAAAAATTTAGCTATAAAAAAAAATTGTATATGTATATGTTATCAGAAAAAATAGCGGATAAGCGGACGGGTTGAATTTCATTTAATGAAAACCTTCTCAGGAATCGGCGCTGATATTTTACTAAATGGTATCGTGTCCAGTGTGGCCAGCCATTTTACGTCATGAATGCTAAAATTGTGAGAAGAAACCAACCGAGCTCGATAAATGCCAACATGGCAACGCTGGTCTTATCTTGTTAACTTGTCCTCTTCTTTTTGTTTAAGCAAAAAACATCTGAGCTGTCTTGTTTGTTTTCCTTACTTCTTAATATAAAAAAAAACATTTGTAGATTACTTATGTTGCCGTCAGTAGCCAAATATAGGATATGAATCCCGTTCTAAACGATGTTGCGATGGCGGAATTGCGACCACGACCACACCATCAACAACGAGAAGGACAACACAACGCCGTGCATATATGCAAACCAGAAGTAGCTCAGATGTTCGAAAAGAAATTTCAATTCCAACAAAGACCAGGCGCCCGTTGGCAACTACCACCACCCACAGAACTCTTCAACGAGTACTATCAGCTAGATGCACTGCAAGAGCTAAAGCAGCGCCTCAATGAAGTCAAATGTAAACTAAACGACTATGCTCTTGAAGATTGGAGCGCTCACACGCAGCGCAAGGATCCCGCCGGTGAAGTACCGTGGAGACTGCGCAGCCAAACAAAAGCCGAATTTGTGACGGTGGCTTGGTGCAAATTCTTCGAATGTTTGCATAGATTTCCGCTGGTCAAGACCGGCCAACTTAATTCACTACATTTATGTGAAGCGCCGGGCGCTTTTATAGCAGCTCTCAATCATTTCCTTTATTCAAATTATAAGCTAGAAGAGGTGGGTTGATTTCCTATTAACTAACTTCTTATTTAAGCATTTTCTTTGATTACAGGTGCGATGGAAATGGCTGTCGACCACACTTAATCCCTACTACGAGGGCAACGCACTTAGCAAGATGATCATTGATGATCGCTTTATGCTCTACTCGCTAGACCACTGGCTTTTTCATGACGACTTTACCGGCAACATAATGAATCAAGAAAACATTGAAAATATGCACGAACAGTGCAAACAACGTCTGGGCGATGTGCATCTAATCACAGCCGATGGATCAATAGACTGCGTCGAGACGCCTGGCTGCCAAGAGGAAATAGTTGCAACGCTTAATTTTGCCGAAATTACAGCAGCTCTTTCCATACTCGCCGACGGCGGCTGTCTGCTGGTTAAGATGTTTACACTTTTTGAGGCAACTAGTGTATGCAAGTTGTATATACTTAATTGTGCCTTCGAGGAGGTACAACTCTTTAAACCGGCCACATCAAAACGCGGTAATTCTGAGATTTACGTCATTTGTTTGGGCTATAAACGAGAAACACCACATTTAAAAGAAACGCTTGCACGCATGCAGAAAAAAGTAGGCGTTGCTGAAGTTCTGCCGATCTTCGCAAAGCGTCAGCTGCCACGCGACTTCCTATTGCAGCACGAAATCGGAATGCGGCTCTTTATGAACCTTCAGACTTCAGCAATCGAATCGAATATTCGTGCGTATGAGTTGCGTTCGCGTTACGAAATAAAACGTAGTGAACAGTTGCGAAAGCTTGTCTGTAGCGATTACTTCAAACGTTATCGAGTTCAGCCAATCGCCTCCGAACTGACATTGTTGCATCGACACCGGCAAGAGGGACGTATCGAAGAGGGTCACAAAACGGCAATTTATCGCGGTTCGCACTCGCAACGAGAGCTGTTAAAAGCCACGACAGCGGAACAACAGATTTTCATGTTGCGAGGCGCACTCAACGAACTGGAAAAGTCATTTAATGGCGGTGACAAATTTTATTATGAATTGCCTGTTGCGTCTGATATATGTACGCTGCGCATTTACCGCGGCAAACCATTTTCCACGATACACAGCAGCCTCTTCGTGACGGTAAATAAATTATGTTTTATCAAGTCAAAATAATATCAAACAAAAACTTTCAGACAGACAAATTGTTATTATAACAAGTAAAAGGAGATAATTATGCCGAAAATTTATATTATGTCCATATTATGGTATCTTACCTTAGTAATGCTTTTTGAGGGTTCTTGCTTTTTATTTCTTAAGAGTGATGAAAAGCAAAAGCATATCTTTGTATTGTTTTTAACAAAGTTTTATAATTATTTCGCTATAATTCTATATCCGAATAGGTATTAACTATCTCTGTCGACAACTTCTTCAACAAAAGTGGTCAGTGATCAGCCTACCGCCGACCATAGCAGTTCAAAAACTGTACTACATTGGTTATATCTATGCCATCGTATAAATAGTTATTTTCTAGTAATGTTTTTTTTATATCATGTAACTTATTTTTCTTAATTTTTTATGGAAGTACTTTTTTCTTTAGTGAACAAATGTTTTTACATTTCATTTAAGGTTCAAATACTGATGTTGCGTCACAAACTGCAGCGCGTACTTTCCGTCGATGCCGCTACAGAGGGTAGCGATGTTCCTAAATGTACGCTTGCCTGTGAGGATTCTAACACCATCGAAATCCCAATAAATTCCACCCTCATCTCGTCAGGCATTGTTTTAATGCAGCAGCAGCAACTCGTGCACATTCTTGATGCACTGCTTGCGCATCGACCACAGCAATTGTACTTTTGGAACTATCCATTTTTGACTCATTTAAGCGTATCCGTGTTGCGTCTTTTGTCGTTGCTCGTTTTTCGCAATCTCACCTTCGACACGGAGCCCAACTTTGTTGTCACTTTAGATGGTGGTGTCTATAGCACCGACATAATTGCATCGCTGACAAAACTGCGCGATTTGCTGCTTGACGACACACGCATTTTGTGCGTATTGGATATTAAACTACTCCATCGCAATGAATTTTGTCGCGCTCTTACCGAGTACAACAATTTGTTGTTGCTGCAAAATCTGCGTCTTATACTCCACAACTGAGAGTGTAGTTTTTAAATAATCTCTTGCTAAAGGAAAGTATTGCTTTTTTATTGATTAATATTTTGAAAATAATGAAATAACTTAAAGTGAAGCTCGCCACGTTCATTTTATTTTTCTATATTTTTGATAAGTATTATTCTGTAATAAAAAATGTTGTTGTAGTTTTTTTCATACGTTTTATAATAGTTTATAGTTTTATTTCAAAGTTATAAATTTACAATTTTCACATTTAAACTTGATCAAAAAAAAATATATATAGAGAAAACGTAGTGGATGGGGATCGACGCTCATAATGTACTCCCGCTTCCGCGCGCTGCTAATGAATTTAAATTTACATGTTTCCTAAGAGAAGTAATTAAAATAAAAACTAAACGTGAAATGTAAATTAAAAAAAGAAACAAAAAAATATACATATTTTTAAACAGAAAAATAGTTTTCAAAATATAATTTTGTTAGAGCGGATATTCAGTTAATTAATATAGGTATTGGAAATAAAACAGAAATATAAAGAAAAAAGGAGAGCCTCCCTCTGCGTCACGCAATGCAACGAAACAAAGTTTCCTACATTAATTGCTGTTGTTTTGGCCATATAGTAAACGATTGATGGCAATTGTGTTTGTGTGTATTTAGGTTGCGTGAAGTAATTGTATTTTTTACATAGTTGATTTGGCTACCTGCTCTCCTCCTCTGCCGCCGCCGCTTGACCGAAAACGCATTAGTCCGTTGGCCGTTTCTCGCTGTTCTTGCGCGTATAGTCTTCGGCATTCTTCATAAACTTTTTGCGATCCTTGAGAAACTCCTCCGCCAAATCTGCGCGCAATGGATGCTCTGGCTCAGGATCATTGATTAGCGCAATTAACGCTTGAATGACTTGGTCAGTTTTTGTGGCAGGCTTCCAGTTTTCGGTGCTGATAATCGGCAAGCAAACTTGACCCTTCTCGTCAATATTTGGATGGTAAATTTTTGTCTTGAAATTTATCTTTGGAGGCTTAAATGGGTACTCAGCCGGAAAATTTATTTCTATGCGGAATGCGCCCTTATTGTAGGGCGGATTATCGGGAACGATAACGCCAGTCCAGCGCAGAAGATTGTCGTCATCAGTAGCAATATCGCGGAAGGACTTCAAACTGCAGGCCTGCAAATCGGTGAGTTCCTTGCGAAGACGACGTGGTGCGGTCATTTTTCCGTTTCTTCGGGTTTTCGTTTAAACTTATTTATAGAAGTTCTTTTTTTATGAAATTCTTTTTTATTTATTTAGCAGAAGAGTTTTCATGTAAATTTTTCCAGATATTCTCCTCTCTCACCGACCGCGACAACTCGATTTTCTCAATTCCAATTGTAATACAAGTAATGTCAAATATTAATTTTTTCTTGACACGGCATTTCATTCACAATAATATTCAGCACACGGTTGCCAGATAAGACCATGAATCACATTACCAGAGTAAATTACTCGTAATGTCAGTCGGTTTTGTTTTTTTATTTAATTCACTAATTTTAATTTTAATTTATTTTTTTTTAATATATATTACTCTAATATCCTAAATTAAAAAGTTAGTATTTATTAATGTCAGCAAAAATATTTGTGATTCCATAAATCGGTTATTAATGTCAATCATTGACAGTAGGAGATTATTAAATGTGGCAACAATTTCATTTATTATTTATTTGCAGCACCCCGCACTCCACAAACAAAAACATCTAATCAGATCTATGTACACAATTTAGAGGACCACACAATTTACGCAATGGAGCACACTTTAGAGGACATGAAAATTTTAAATCAACAGCAACTTCTACCTGATACACACACAACGACGGAAAAATGTCTTTCCGATTCAGAGAAGCAGCAATTGCGTGAGCAAGATTCACGACTTGTACCCGAGTTCAAAGCACGCCAGTTGGAATTACAGGCGCAACGAAACTGGGATCTGTTTTACAAACGAAACGAAACACGCTTTTTTAAAGATCGCCACTGGACAACGCGTGAATTTGCGGAGTTATTAGTCGATAAAGTAGGTGGCGACGATACTCCTTGTCGTCTACTTGAAGTGGGTTGCGGGGTAGGCAACCTCATCTACCCATTGATTGCGGAACAGGTGGCTAGCGGTCAAGATACCTTCTTTTACTACGCTTGCGATTTTTCGGCACGTGCTATCGAATTCGTGCGAACGCATCCACTTTACGATGAACTTCGTGTGTGTGCCTTTCAATGCGACATCACATCAATGGCGCAATTGGAAAAGCATCTACGCGACGAGGAATTAGATGTGATCACGATGGTGTTTGTACTGTCTGCCATACATCCGGAGCGTTTTGGTGAGGTTCTACGGAATTTATGGCATCTATTGAAGCCAGGTGGCATGGTTCTGTTTCGCGATTACGGGCGCTTTGATATGGCACAGATACGTTTTAAAGCTGGTCATAAAATTGCAGATAATTTCTACATGCGACAAGATGGAACACGGAGCTACTACTTTGCTGAGCAAGAATTGACTAAACTTTTTGTGGAACAAGACTTCGAAGTGGTAAATTGTGCATATGTTAATCGACGAACGTTAAACGTAAAGGAAGGCGTAGACGCAGGTCGTATCTTTTTGCAAGGAAGGTTTCGAAAGCCCAGCTAAAATTTTAAATTTTCATTAATTATTTTTCTGTTTTGTGGTGTTTCATATATTATATTATTACTTTTTTTTACAAACAAATTTAAAATATATTAAATTTTTATTTAAGTACATTTTTTTATTAAATACTTCTTGTTTTTATATGAAAATCTTTAAATCCATAAAAAAAAATTACTGAGAAAAAAATTGTACAAAAAACTAACTGAGTCTTTTCTTTACTTCAGGTAAAGTGAAATAATCTGGTGAAAATATCACGGAAATTTTTTTTAGTAAGCTCAAAAGATTTAAATGTATCAGTTTTTGATTTGAATAATTTTTTTAGTAGTAATTTAAAAGTAAGTTTTTGTATTCATCGGTTTTTAATACCCAATTTTTTAGCGATCAAATATAGCTTGTAAGTCTGGATTCATATTAAGGCTCTAACAAATTTTAAAAATTACCCTTTTAAAAAGATTTTTGCCAATTTACATTTTTCATAAGAATAAACATTTTTCCATTTTAAGAAGATTTTTAGAATTCTGTGTATACAATATATGGAACCTATTGCTCCGTCACAAAAAAAATATATATCTGTCGAAAAATGGATTCATCGATCCTAATATTCACTTTACCGATTTTCTGTTTTTAAAATGACAACTTTTCTAAGGATTTACTTAAAATTTTCTACAGTTTAACATTCGTCTCTTTCGAAGTCAAACAAATCTGCAAAGTTAGTACAAAATCTCGGTTATTTCTTATGCATTTCTTTAATTAATAACTGTGTTTAATCAACATTCAATAAATACATTTATATACTTTTTAGTTCATATATAAGTTAATGCTTAAATTTATACGATATTATTTAATATATTTTAGTAGAGATTTGTATGTATGAAGATTTTTATTCACCGGTTTGCGTTTAAAACTTTAACATTTTGTATATAATTTTATTTTTTTTGTGTATTTTTGTTTTTATTGTAATTTACATTTTGGAATTGTTAAGATTATGCGCGCCAAAAATAAGCCTTTTATTTTTGTAGAAGACCACAATAAAATATTGTTAAAATGTGTTTTGTATGTTTTAAATTATTTACTGATATAAGTACATATTTATATGTGAATTCAAATGTGAACTGTAATTTATTGAAAAAAAGTTAATTCAACTGCTTAACTGCTTAGCAAACATTTTCTCACAATAACAAGTTACTTAAAAACTATACTAAATATTACAAAATTCAACAAACAAAATTTATATCAAAAAGTATCGAACGCTCTGCTTCGCTCTGGTTGCTAATGTGGTCTTAAGACGCAAACATCCAGTGGAAATCGAGAGTTGATTTCACGTTCACTCTATGCATTTAAAATGACCTAAAACGTTTTTAAATAATAACAGCACAAAACGATAGGCATTTTTACGATAGGTTTTTGAAGCTGCAAAGACTGAACTTTCGTTCACGATTTTTATTTACAGATTAATTTATTCGAATTCCTCTCATCGAAAGCCTTTGTTTAAAAATAAACTCAAAATTGCGAAACATTTTAACAATTATATAAAACACAATTAAATAAAACAAACTTCTCTTACGTATAAGAAGCTAATTCAAATTCACCCGAAATTAATTAAAGCATTTTAATTGGAATTATTCACTCCAAATAATCAATAGAAATCGTTACAAACTCTTTAATTCATTTATGTTTTTAAATAAGTTAAATTTAATCAATAATTTTTTAGCTCCGCTTGTTGTAAGCAAAAACAACAAAACGATTACTTACTTCAGCCAAACTTAACGAGTATATTCTGAATATGTTTTTCTCTTTGTTTATTTTGTTTTGTTTTTTCGTTTCTTTTATAAGCCATATGGAAGTTTTATGCAGCTCTGTCGGCGTTAGCACTAGTCATCCAAGCCAACAAGATCGGGCAATTTGACGCCAGCACAGACCCCACCTCCACTTCCTCCAATCGAGGTCAGCTCAATACTGGAATCGAAACTCTTTGTCAGCAGATCGCTGCTAGTGATGGAGGTCGTGTTGCTAGCAGCGGCGCTACTGGTGTTGTGAATAGCATTTCCGATGCCTCCATTAAGCTCGCTGTCGATACTAAAGCTGCCACTACCTGTGCCGTCGTTTGCAAGCAGCGATTGCATTGGTAGCATTTCTGCCGTTTCAAGTACGTCATAAGCCGCCACTTTATTTGCGCCGCTGCCACCGCCGCCGCTCTTGGACGCGGGCATTTTTTCTTCCTCCAACTGCAGCTGCAGCAGCGAGTTGCGCTGAATGTGTTTGTCGAATTTACGTACCGGCGGCTTTGGTGGCTCAGACAATGTTGCTACTGCAACAGTCACTTTGACATCTTTTTCCTTTTCCTTGTCTTTTGATTTTTTAAAGCCAGCAATAAGCGCTTTATGTGCCTGCGCCTTGATGCCTAAAAATTAAAAAAAAATAAACAAAAAATTTTAATTTACACAAAAAAATCTTTAAAACTGAATTTACCCTCCATGCTTGGTCGTATTATAGAATTGCGTGTTGCTTGTGGCTCCTTTGTCGGGCCGTCTGGTTCTTCCGTCAAGCTAGGAAGCAATGCCGGCAGTGCTTGCGGCATTGTCAGGTCCTGCACCTGTATCGGAATATCATCGGGCAGCTTTTTCGTGCGGAATGAAGCGTTCGTAATCATTGATTTTGAAACGGCAGTTGTGACCGTATTGGTGGCCGGGGTCAGCGCCACACTGAGCCCCATCGGTCCATCGCTTGGCTGTCCTGAAGGATTGGCGTGCAACGAATTGCGTACGGCGCTTGTAACTAAAATAAGTTCCGTATACATTTCAAAGCATGCGCGATGATGAATATCCTCGAGAGTTTGAATTGCAACGGTACCAAAACCGTTAAACATAGCAAAATAGATGGCGTGCACCAACTCTACGAGAAAAGCAGAAGAGAGCGGAATCCGAGGAGTCATCGATTTAGGCAGCAGCGAGCCAGACGAGGGATCAGAGCTGCGAGATGAAAAAGTAGATACAGTTTTTAAATTTGATCCAAACTACTAAGGCAATCGTTTTTGATCGCCCCCGTATATAGACAGACCTACCCGTAAGAAATACGATGCGCATGCGCCGTCTGCTTCGCATTAAAGCCCTGATTGACTAACTGCGATGCTACACGACATAGATGAATCAGCGCCGCCTTCTGCGTTAGTGACACTTGCTGATTGTAGCAGAATAGCAGTGCTGTCATTACTCTTAATCGATTCTGCGCGGTGATTGCTTCGATTTGAGAATGCGGTCCCCACTTGACTTCGCGATTGCAATTCTCCTCCCAACGTCGCAGATCGGTCATCGGTAGCTGTTTTTCCTCATGATAGACACTCGCCTGCGCTAATATGGGCATGCGAAAAGCTACCACACGCTGTGCGCCGTCCTCTGTGGAAACTTCCGCATTGTAAATGCAAATGAGTAGCGTTTCAACGCTACGTGCGCTTTGCTTGTCGCCCGCAGCAACCGCATGCAAATAAGTATAGATGAGCACGGGCATAAATTGCAGAGGAAACTTGCGCAGTGGCTCATCGTTCGCGCGATAGAATGCGAGCAACTGCTGACAGATGTCGTGTATGAGGGCGTCATGACGCTGGCGCTCGCAAAATATAGTATAGATAGCCTCGGCGATTTCAGGATCGGCATCATGTTCGGCGGCAAAAGCGGCCTCCTCGGCTGCTTGACCTATTTAATAAGATTTAATGGCAGTCAGGTTGAAACTAAACATGTTATTAAATTTACCCTGAACGCGCGCAAAGTCCGCCAACCAGTCTTGGACTATCGATTCGGCCATTTTTATCAGGCAGAAAGCGATACGGTGAGCGCAGGCAAACGATTACAAGTAACGACAGTGACGTCGACGGCAGCAACAATAAAATTGTTTACAATACGCCTTTTTGTTAAAGGTTGTGCTTTTGTCTCTGTGTTCCCTAATCAACTTTTTCAGTATGTTACTGTGCTATTTGAAGTAAATGTTTTTTCCTATTACAATTTTTGCAAATTTTTGACGTAACTTTTTATTGTAGTCATTGGTAGAAGCGTCAACTTTGTGGCGTTGCCAGATGTAATTTAATAAGATTTTGGTTGTTTTCATTATGTTTATTTATTGTGAATTTAATGATCCGGCTTATAAGAAGAAGTAGAATGTTTATTGTTAGATATGGATAAATTTTTTTGTTAATCTTAATTATGGAACTTGAACACGTTAAGCTCGTACGTACCAAAAACAAAAGTAAGTTATCAGACTAAAACCACGAAAATAATATAGCAAATGAATATAATCAAAAAACAAACAGGTACATATTTAAAACATCGCGATATATACGCCGAGCTAAAGCCACGCACAAAACAAGGCAAATGCTTCGGTGCTGCTGTTCTGAACAAAGAAGCACCAACACCTGCCCCGCCTATAACTTACAATGTCATCAGTAACGACATTTGGTTCCACATTGCCGACCACATCAGGCCTGAGGATGCGCGAACGTTTGCACTTATCTGCCGCCAAACTGCAGCGCTCGTGGCTACGCGTAAATTCTGGCGAAATCTCTACAAACGTTTCTGCCTGCAATCGAATCCAACCCAAATGTATAAGTTACCCGTTCACCTACAGGTCAGACGCATAGACGACTCTGTACGAGCGCGCGTAATCGCAGCACTTTTCTACTGTTATCCGCCGCTTCTAGAACGTAGCTACACATTAGAGATGCTTGTTGGACGCGCGTACATTGCATCGTGGCACCAACAGTGTCAATGCATTTGGATTATGTGCTATAAATTCTGGAATCAGGTTGACTCATGCGAAATAGTTCCTGTAAAACGGTTTATTCCCATCAAAGAACCAGTAAACAATTGGGAATCGCTGGCAACGAATATCAACGATAACTGCTCGGATGGAGATTCTTATGATGCATCATTTTCCTTAAAGAAATTTGCAAATCCTCACGAGGGCGTCAGTCTTTTGGTCATTTGTTGCAAACGTTTTATACCATTCCCGACGCATTTGCTCTACGGGCAGAGCGGCACATCCAAATCGCGTGTGTGTCTTTCAGCTGCACGTCAAATGCTGTCTCAGGATATGCGCGGTTCAAGTTTAGAATTGGACTTTGTGGATGCAATAAGCAAATATGTTACTACAATCAAATATCCGCAGATTGTTAAGGTAAAAGTTTTGCCGTGGTGGCATCAGGATTTTAAAAAGTTTATTAAATAAACTAAATTTATACCTCAACTTTGTGTAATAGATAAATTAAATATATATATTTTTACAAATATCTCCTCAAATTCGTTTTAACGTCCGATAAATATAGACTATCAAAGTAAACTTAAACGGTAACAGTAATGACAAGCTAAGTAAGAGTTTATGAATAGATGCGGCTTTATTATTATTGAAACTTATTTCTCTATATGTATGTACTCATAAACGAGTATGTATATAATTTTTTATTTTATTTTTTTTACTTTTGTATTATCTTTTGACTTGAATTGTTATAATATCAACATTTAAACTAGCAAATAGTTTGCATGTCAATTTTAGACGATATTACTCGTTGCTAACTTTAAACAAATTTCAACCATTATCTTTTGAGAATGTTAGACTTATTAAATTTTTAGTTTGACGATTTTTTAAATATAAAAAATTAAATACATTCTAAATATTCCTTATTTTATATTAAAACTAAATAATGGTAATATCTAGTAATATTACGAGTTATTTTAAATACCGTATTATTATAAGTCAGGAAATTAAATATTTAGATATGTAATGATAAACAAACAAAATAGTCAATTGTTTAAAAAGCGATATAAAACAATGTCTATTTCACACTTGAGACGGGAAATAACAAAAAAATTCCGAACTATTTTAAATCAAATATGCAAAGATGCACTTTTTTGTTTATGTTGTTAATAAATACTAAAATAACCGCAAAGTATACATGCGAGCTACCGCAACAGGTACACGCAGAGTAGAGTGCACATACCAAACAAAAATTATTTTTGACTCGAAATGTGGGTCAAAAGAGTATAATGGCCATATGGATACCGGCTGCGCGTTGCCTGTCGATTTTTCGAGTTATACTCAATATTGGTGCTTGCTTCAAAATATTTTATATTCTAAAATATAGTATAGTTTATATTTTGTTAGTTCAATTATTGATATAGAGTGCAAATGTTCTCCTGCAATGCGCTGAAGCAATAAGATGATATGTAAAATAAGAATGTTACAAATATGATTTCATAGCAAAATTACATTTTAATATTGTACAGCCTTGGCTAAAATATTGGGTCAGCTAATCAATAAATAAATAAGAAAAAGGTCAGTAAATTGAAAATTGCCAACAAAATTCAATAACAAAATACAGAATGTCGATTTAAAAAAAAAACATAATTTTTTGATTTCGATTACATTCAGAATTTGTTAATAGACCAAATATTATAAAGTAATCGTATTTTTTTTTGACTGATTATATCATTCTCAGCGCAAAGAAACAAGAAAAAGGAAACCTTTTACAACATCGATAACAGACTTTGGGTTCGAAAAAGTTAAACAAAATATATTTAGTAAACGCAGTACAAACGACCTGCCTGTACCGTATTTTCTCATATTCGAAAGCTAAAATGACGGTCTTTAGCCTACATTAAATCATATGTTAGTACTAACGTTTATACATTGGTGTCTGCAAAATAAAAACTAAATCAACACCAACACGATTCATTATGGCGGTGGTAGAGATTTGTGTATGACGGACAAACAGACGAAAAACAAACGAATGACGCTAAATCGACTACGGCAAGCTATGTATGCTTTCTACTGCAGAACGTTACAAACAGAAAATTAAAGTGAATATACTCTACGGACCGTTGCGAAATATGTATTGCAACAACGGCCGGCGTCAACGTACTGTTCCCATTTCATCCGATCTATTTTGGTGTACGTGTATGTATATATATAAACATATATATATATATATATATATATATATATATATATATATATATATATATATATATATATATATATATATATATATATATATATATATATATATATATATATATATATATATATATATATATATATATATATATATATATATATATATATATATATATATTATATATATATATATATTTATATAAATATATATATTTATATATATATATATATTTATATAAATATATATATATATATAAATATATATATAAATCGACTACGGCAAGCTATGTATGCTTTCTACTGCAGAACGTTACAAACAGAAAATTAAAGTGAATATACTCTACGGACCGTTGCGAAATATGTATTGCAACAACGGCCGGCGTCAACGTACTGTTCCCATTTCATCCGATCTATTTTGGTGTACGTGTATGTATATATATAAACATATATATATATATATATATATATATATATATATATATATATATATATATATATATATATATATATATATATATATATATATATATATATATATATATATATATATATATATATATATATATATATATATATATTTATATATATATATATATTTATATAAATATATATATTTCTACAAAATAAAACTAAACTAAAACGAAATTTAAATATTGATTATGTACGTTACACAAATTCTATAAATTACTTAAAAAGCTGCTGTATGATTTAAGTTTGTTGCCAACGGAGAAATTTGTTATGGTTAATATAAGCATCCCAGAAGAGCCATGTAGAATGAGATGAATGGGGTTTTCACATATCTTCAAATAAACAAAAACACAAACATGGTTTAAAATTAGAAAATAATCAAAACGAAAAAAATCAATTTTATGTGGCTTTTATTATTATTAATAAAAGGCTTTAGAAGCACTGCGACCTGAAAGATCTATTGTGCAGCCTAGTTGCTCTACAAACAAAATTCTTTTATATTACTATTGTATTTATAAATCCTGTCTGCTTAATTTTTACTACATGATATGGAACAAGGTAGTTAAAGGTTAAGAATAGAAGGGTTCTAGACCTATGAACGAAGTTTCTGCACCCTTCTTTGCGAGAGAGTCCGCCCGTCAAGTCCGGCGCCCATATTAGTAACAAAGTTCCTCGCTGCTAGGGTGTTGAGAAGTTTTAGACAATCCCAGAACAGCATGTGGTTATTAAGTTCTAACATTTTGAAATTGCATAGTGTAGAGTATATTAAAATTTGTTATTTTTTTCATGCTCTCTCCTTTTGCTACCGGGAAATAGAAACATCGCATGCTGTTCTAATGGGGAGAGCATAAAATATGCCACAAAATGAAATCAGTCTGTTCGGACATTGTTTAAATACGCTACACAGCGACTAACTAACACATTCATGCTAACTATTTAGCTGTATCAATAATTATGGTATTTTATATTTAAAAAATATTTCATTTAAAAAAATGTGGTTTTTGGAAAGACTAAATCAAATTAAGTTAAGTTAGCAAAATTAGTCTGGAATTATAAAGCCGATTTGGATTAGCAATGTTTTCACTGGCGGATATTTGAGAAACTACTCGAAAGCTTAAGTTATCGATGATTTGTTAAAAATATTTTTAGTGACAACATCTTTAATTTATCGCGTTTCAGAAACTAATTTTTCTTTTTAAGTTTTAATATATTAATGAATTGAATTTATACAAAGAAGCAAATCAAATGGTAAAAGCGTGTAGGGTGTACGGTGTACTATAGATGTAAAAGCAAAGAAAATAGGAAAACGCACTTGAGCGAAAATATCGCATGAATTCTTCGTTCGTGGGCTTTTGAAAATATTTTCTTTAGTTTGTTCGTTGGTTGTTTGGTTGATGTTATTTGAATTTGAGAATTGTATTCGTTCGGACGTTCGTTCGTTCGTTCACTTGCAGAGATTTTCATAAGGCGTGGCGGTGCGGTGCGGTGCGTGTTTTTCCTTTTTGTTGCTGCTGTGCTGTGCAATAAAATTTTATATATTGAGAAATTTTCTTAAAAATTTGTGAAATTTTTTCCGACCATTTTAGTTTTAACTTGGACATCAACGTACATTGTGTGCGGTTATTAATATACATAAATACATCCGAAAGATACTACTAGACTAGTCATTTCGAGTGTTCCTCATAAATTACGGGCAATCAAAGAGTGAAATATTATTTTGATATCTATTGGATTATTCGAAAAGTAAGTGAAAAACTGACAGATTGTTATATAATGTACGCCCATGCAGGTACATCATCTCTCCTTGTAAATATTTAAAATTGCCAAATTGGTTTTTCTGTTTTGAATACGTAGTAAGTGCGGTTAAAAACGTGTAAGTATGATGCATGCATACATATTTTAAACAACCTAGTAATGATTCTATTCAACAAAATTAATAATCTAAAAATAAGCGGCCGAGATATACAAAATAACGTCAAACCTTTTTCAAAAATGTATTTTTTTAATCGGTTTTTCCCGTTTTAAACGTAACATAAGTACAAATTCCTTGCTGAAAAAACATTTGTTTATAAGTAAAAAGAAAAGGATAAAAATTACCATTTTGAAAGTCACTATAAATATATGAAGACTTCAGAAGCCAAAAGTTATAAACTTAAACTAAAATTTGAATTTTAGGAACAATTTATTGAAAACGTATTTAGATTTTTGATAAAAATGTGCAAGGGCAATTATTTAAATCATTTTTTTTTAATGGATCTTAACTCGTTTTTTAGGCCCTCAAATTATTTTATATGTATATATCTACCTTAAGAAGTATTGAAAAATAAAATTAATCGTATTTTTTAATATACATGCAGTCAATAAAAAATTATTGTTAAAGTAAACATTTTTTTAATCGCGTATAAATTTAACGAGAAATAATTATTATTGACTATTTTTTTAAATATTAAGTCAATAATTTGTTCGCTTTCGAATGACGCATTTTTCGCAACAAGAAAATGCTGTCTGTCCGCTCTCGCCGCTATTAGCCAAACGCAAACGTATTCGTACGTTCGAATGGGTAAACTGTAGGAATATGTGATGCAGATGCGGATTCTGATTCTGATTCAACTGTCGGATTTTCACCTCTAAGATAAATTAAGAAATTCGTATATTTGTGGTGTTAAATTTTTTTAACTAAAAATACATTCTAGTGTTTTTTTTTTTTTTTTAATTTGTGTTTACATTAGCGGATGAATTTTGTTTTTCACAAACTTTTGCAAAGATTTGTACACACTAATTTAAAGCAGGTACTTTAACATCAAAGTTTATGGAAAGTCAGAATGTTTGAATTTCGTTAAGTGTTACTCAATAAAAGTTAAACACTTATTAACCTTAAAAACTAACTAAAATAAAGTCTTGAGCTTTGTCTTTGTTAAGCTAAGAATTAAGAACAAAATTGCATTTATAATAAATTTTTGGAATAATAAAATATTCCTTTTTAACTGCATAAACAAAATATATTAATTATTGATTTCTCTTTTTTAGTAATCTCAAAAATGGAATCGCAAAACGTCATCACCAAGAAATTTCAAACACTCGCAAATGCGGAAGAGCAGCATTTGGCAGGAATGTCTACGGCTTCCTCTTCGACCAAAGTCACTACAAAAACAACCAAAAAAGTATCCACGAAGAAGAAGGCCGCCATTAAGACGACCATAAGTGTCAGTGTTGAGGCAACGACAGAAGCTGAAATGGATGCGCTGATGATGATCAAAGCCAACGACCAACAACAACAACAACAAATTGTAGAGAGTAGTAACGAAAACGCAACCGCCACTAAGAGCAAAGTGACCAAAAAAAAGGCCACAAGTGGTACAGCAGTTAACAACAGCGTTGGTAAACAACAAATCGCCGAAGAGACGATTGTGACGTTGACGTCAACAATGGCAGAGGAATCGGAATCGACATTGACCAGTGCAGACACAACTGCTGATGCATTTTCATCGAACATGATCAAAAGCAATAAGAGCAACAATCACGATAGCATTGAATTAAACGGCAAAAAAAAATCGAAATCAAAGAAGAGCAAAAAATCAGATTCCGATAAGCAGAATATTTCAGTGGTAAGCTGATTTCGTTTATTACAAAATATAAAAAATATTCAAGTTTTCCTAAATCTGACAACTTGATTACTTAGTTCCTAATCATCACTTAATAAAAAAGATGTGATGTAGGTTTGAAAAAACACGGTTTTTTAATATTTTGTACTATTATTTAAAAAAAAAATAAAAATTGATTTTTTAACTATTTTGACACGATTTCATAAAAATTAGTTTAACAATTTTATTATGTACATTTTTCAGAAATCCAGTTTTAGTAAATTCGATGCTCTTCAGAAGCGTAACCTAATTCATGTACGTTCAAGTGATGCTGGTAAAGCCCAAGAAAAATTCAGTGTAAGCACATTAATTCATACAATAACCCACTCATTTTAAATTATTTCTTGCAAAGTGATAACAGGACGTGGCATTTGACACAGGTACCTAGTTCTAATATGCAGAGTTATAAAAATATATCATGTGCCTCTTAGAGCAGTTGTAAATGAGTATTAAGAAGTATATATCAAATTGTAATACATTTAAAAACTTTTAACTCATCTGGGAAAACTTTAAAATTATTGAATTTGCTTAAATTATTGTAATAAATCTGATTCAGATTACTTGTGTTTTTACTTATATTGCTTAATTTAGATAAACATCATCACATTGTTATTTGTTTGTATCATAACCGCTTCTATTCTTAAAAATATCAACGATAGTCATTCACAACTTGAATACATAATTTTGTATGTTATGTACACATATTAAAATCGAAATACATATATTAGAATCAGTCATATTTGAAAACAATATAATAATGAGATGTGATTCAAATCTTCGTTGTTGTTGGCATATTTAATCTTTTTATAAATAGAATCCACAAGGTGAGAAGGAAATCAACTGCCGACTTTGTTCAAAGCCAGTCTACAAAATGGAAGAAATCAAAGCTGAAAAGAGTATTTTTCATAAAAATTGTTTTCGTTGCAAGGAATGCGATAAGCAATTAAAGTACGTACTCCTTATGTATTATTAATCCACAAATGAAATGCTAAACACTAAACACACCACAATAACAGAGTCGATAACTACCAAAGTCATGAGGGTGTTCTTTACTGCATGGTTCACTTCAAACTGCTCTTTGCCCCAAAATGTGTCGAAGAAACTGAACCAGAGAAGCCACGAAAACACGAATTGATTATACGCGAAAGTCAACCGATCGAACTTCCTCCAGATGTTGTAAGAGGTATGGTAATTTAGTAATTAGGCCAATTCCATTTTAATGACTTATTTTGGGACTTATAGTAAACTCATTTGACATCGAAGTCGAACCCTAACCTATAGTACCTAAAATGTATGCGTTATGGTGTTTTTACAAAAGTTTTATTTTTTATCTTTTAATAGCTTCGGATAAACCAAATTTGGGCTTGGAAGAGCTGCAACAACTAAATGTACGCTCACGGTTCAGAGTTTTTGAAAACGGTGTCGAACAGAAATCTGAAGAACTTACAAAAAGTAGCGTCAGCACCGGTACAACTATTAAGCGCAGCGGGTCTTTACTCTCTAAACTGGCAAAACTACAATCCCTTGGGTTTTCTGCCGGCATCAGTGAGGACGACATGGCCGCTGAAGCGGTAGATTCGAGTGGATCTGACGACGATGATGAAAATGTAACCAGCGATATGGATGCGGACGATATTGATTTGGTGCGTTCAAAGAAAAGCACTCAACGCGAACGACCTGTGGGTATTGGAAATGCCATGAACGATATTAAGACGAAATTCGAGAAGGGTCATGGCATGTCCAAAGAAGAGCGTCGTGAAGAGCGAAAACAAGAAATACAAAATATACGCTCTCGCTTGTTTATGGGCAAACAAGCCAGAATCAAGGAGATGTATCAACAGGCTGTAGCGGATTCGGAGCAAGGTGGTATCTTTTAATGATTTAGTTTTAATTTATGTTGATTAAATATCATTCTCTTATTTGCAGGTATCACATCGGTTAACAAAAAACCGGACATTGAAATTGATGGCGGAGCTGCTCGTTCACTTAAGGAACGCTTTGAGAAAGGTGATATGTTCAAGGATGCTCGTTCAGATAATGAAGATGAAGGCAACCGTACTGGTGGCATACAGAACGAAGCTGATATATTTGAATCAGGTAAATAACCCAAGTTACATTTATTATTTTTAATATGAAATTGATTATATTTTGCTCTGATTAAAATATTGTTGTTGTTAAACTTATAAGTGGTTTCCATTGGTACTATTAACTTTTTATGCAATATATTTTTGTCAAGCTATTAGCAAAAAATCCCGTAGTATTTTTATGGAGCTAGATGCTAATGTTACCGCACGAAAAAATCAAGTACCAAAGTCACCACAGGCAAATGTTATCCAACGGAACCGTTCTTCGGTATTCAACAGATACAACAGTGACAGTGAGCAAGAGGTGATTTGTTTGTTTTTGGTGTAAAAATCAAATGATTACATGTGAATAATTTTTGTTCAATGCGACGACCACATTTTCAGAACATGAACAGCCTGCAGCAGGATGCTGCCGATGTTGTGAAATGCGATGAAAAGGCCGATGATGTTAAAATCGAAACGGCTGATATCAGTCAAAAGTTTAAATTCTTTGAAACATATCGTCCTTCAGAGGGTCAAAAGAAGCAATTCCGTATAACACCACCGCGGGATGGTGTAGTCAAAATGCCCACACCCGAATCAGATACAGAACTCGCTGAAAGAAGTGACGATAACGATACGAATGCCATTGAAAAGTCGCACACGACTTCGATGATGTTGAACAAGTTCCGTGAAATGGAGCAAAACAAAAGTAATGGCCGCAATGATGGACCAAAACCGTTGAAATGTTTTACACCACCTCCAGATGGTGGACGTCGCCTGTATCAGCACCAGGGCTCGCAAGAAGATACTGAGACTGACGATGGTGATGAAGAGGAGGAAGAAGGTGACGAGGAAGACTTTGAGGAGGAAGAGGATCAATTTAATGATGTTTATCGCCGCTCGAACATGCACGCAGACGATGAGGCGCTCAAGGAAGTAAGTACTTACTATCAACTTATGTATATAGAATGGTTAAATAGTTATGGCCATTGTAAATCAGTTCCAATGAATATAATCAAAATTACTTTTACATAGTCTCTTGCACGACCCGATATTTTCAAACTGGATTTTGAAATGCATTGTAAAAACATTTTCTTGAAAATTCGAATTTTGGGAGGCATACAAAAAATTATTAAGAATTTCGAAAACAAGTTAAAATTTAACGGGTTAGATATGTATAAGTTTTTTTTTAGTCGGACATAAATTATTCAGGCCTAAAGAAGATATTTTGTAAATATATACATATGCCCGGCGAATTAATCAAACCACGCCCACTTTTGGAGGAGTTGTCGACAGTGGTCATGAGAACTCAAATAGCAAATTTTATATTTTTAAGAGAAATATAAGCGATATAATCGATTTGTTTTTTTTTTTTACTAAATTTTATCTTTTTTGGGCGTGGCAGAATTCATGCAGCCTATCATTGCTTCTAGACCCATATCGATATTTTTTCCAAGTTTAAGAAAATCGATTCAGCCGTTAATGCGAAAATAAAAAAAAAACAAAGAAATACAATTCCAATTTTTTTAATAAATTTTACAGGCCCAAGCAGCCGCCCGTGCCAAACAATTGCGAGCTAAATTCGAAAAGTGGGAGGCCAATGAAGTTCAACGTGAGATGAACGAAGGCCGCATCGATATTTACTCCGATCAGGTTTCCGATGACACGACAATTGAAAGCACGAAATCGTTAGTAGACAATATAAAATTATTTGAACTTTCATTGTTTTATCATTTGACGTTTTTCTTTAAATCATTTCCTATAAATGCAAAATTTGAATATTTTGTTAACATAATTAACGTAATATGTATGTTTTTCTATGTGTTGTTTAGAATACGTGAACGTTTTGAGAATATGAAGAACTCAGAAAGAAAGTCTCCAACAAGACCGCGTTATCAAGTGAATCGATTTGTTGTGAGTATCGTTTTCGCCTCGTAGAAAAATAAATTACCGCCTGCTTTCTATTTCGCAGTAAATACGATCCCCAACTGCCAACTAGTCGCCTTCGACTTTGTTGAATACCAACCGAAGCCGGAAGCAACAGCAAAAGTTCATCTATAAAATAGATGGACATGCTTTTTTCATTTCATTTATATAAAATTGTAATAAATATTTAAATTAAATTTATTTATTTTCGCATTTTTATAATAACCAAATAATTAAATATTCAAATAAAGAGAAAATATGTTTTAAAAATGTTTTTCGCACAATTTTTTTTGTGTATTTGTTTAATTTATGTTATTTTTAACGATACGTAGGTTGAAATTTAAAAACATCTTGTAAACAAATTAAGTTTTCTAGTGAAGAACCCGAAATCAGAAAAGCAAATAAATAATATTTTTGTATCAATTGTATTCTTTAAAAAATATTTAAAATATAAATTTTTATAGTTATGACTGCTACATTTTGGCCATAGTCGTTAAGCCAAATGTTGCAAGGTAAGAGAGTGTAATCGACATGAAATAATTCAGTTAATATAATTGATTGATTGCATCTGAAGTATCAAGTTTGGACGAACCCTCGGCAGAAATTCAGGAATTGTAGAACTTGAAGCGCAGCTCTTTATATCCAATCAAGTAATAAATAATAGAAATACATAATTTTATGTTTTTTCAAATAAAGTTAAATGACATTTGTAAAAAACAGATTAATTTTATAAGACGAAAAAATAATTAAACATTAGTATAGTTTACAATAATCTTGATATAAAATACAATTTAGAATTTTCGTCTTAAAATAGAAATAAAAATTTCATCTAGAAATAGTCAAATTTGTGACAATTGAAAAAATATGGAAATTAACAATATAATAACTTGTTTATATTTGGCACTATTGAAGATCACATCCAATGTTCGTGCCAATTGTATAGAGGCTCCTACAGCAAAGCCATGCAGGCTACCTGAAACGCACAAGGATTTAGCCACATCGTTTGATGAGGACATTACGGGTTTGGCGCCAGCATGTGTTGCGTACAAGGTCGCTCTGACATGCATTCAGCAGTCGGGGGATGTATGTGCCAATCAATACAAATATGGTAACGGTTTCTTTATGCATGTGTGCGATGAAAGAAAAACCGAATCAATCGTTATATTCGCAAAATGTCTTCAACAGTTCGTTGACAAGAAGTGCAATGCGGATAAAGCAAAACTTGTAGAGTCGGTAACAAAGAAACTTCAAACTGATCCTTCAGAGGCTGTCAAATCAGAGGCATGTTGTGCATATCGCAAATTATGCGCCTCATTGGGAGCTGAGACAGTTTGCACTGGTGATGCATTAACTTTTCGCAGAGATATGGGTCACAAATCGATTGAAGCCGCAATGGGCATTAATTGTAAAGGCCTTATGGGCCAGTGTGGTGGTGCTGTGGCTGTGGCCTGTTCCTGGCCCATTATTATTGTGTTGATGTTGGCGCTGTTCACTTTTGAAAGCTTACCAGACTGCTTGTAGTAGGTTAACTGGAGCATAAGTACAACAAATTTAAGTTGGATATTTTCGCGATCTAGAAATCGAGAGGAAGGAACAAATGCAAAAATACAAAATTTTCGACAAGGCATTTCGTGGAGGAAATATATGATTCACAAATATATGTTAAATGTTTCAAAATTCAAAATTAAGATTATTAATAAATATGGAACGAGCAGAATATTTGTTGCCGTCCCTGTCCCCATATCATGTTCCTCACAAAAACATCAACCAGTAAAGGACAGAATGTCCTTAGAGGCGATGAAGACAGAAAACTTCTACGCACTTTTCCTTGGCTTTCAAAAAAATTCATTTTTCTGTGCCCCTTTCCAGTATAAACATGAATCAGTCGTGTAATTTTTTCTACAAAGAAAAATTTTATTTTCGTCGGTGCGAATCTATTAAATACTTTGGTTTTGCTAAACCAAGTTTTCTCTGCCCAGGAAAGAACTTGTGGGTGTAAAAACTTTGGAGGAGTTTAGAAAAATTTAACATTGATTGTGAATGAAAATTAAAAAGTAAAACAAGAAGAAGCCAGAAGAAAATCACTTTTTGTTTGCGTGTACAAAAGGAAATTGTAATATTAATAAAAATAATTTTTAAAACTTTAGAAAAATGAATGTGAGTGTAATTTTCTTTTCCAAAGATAAAAAATCTAAATACGTATCACTTGTCATTACAGGAAGCCGACATTCCAATCGACATACACACTCTAAAACTGCAGGATTGGCTAATAAGCAGGAGGATCGTTCCGAAGAGCATTCAGGCACCAATCAAAGACATTCGCAGTAAAATCGGAAATGCTTTACGTGATATGCCATCATCCAACGATCTGATAAAACTGCTTGAGGGCACAAGTTAAATGTTTTTTCCTTTATTTCTATTTCGTAAAAATAAAATTTAGCTTTCCCCGTTTTAGACATCAACTACTACCACTGTAAGCAGATTATCGAAATCTTAAAACAAACGGAAAAAGACACGAAAAGCGTCTTCGGCGTTTACGGCAGCCAACGCATGCGCGACTGGCAAGAGGTAGTTCGACTATACGAAAAGGACGCCATTTATCTCGCAGAAACAGCACAAATCTACGTGCGCAATGTTAACTACGAGATTCCGGGTATACGCAGACAAATGACCAAGCTGGAGCAGCAAACAGACGAGTGCCTGAAACGCGCACACGAACTGGGAAAACCAGAAAGTCAGCTGATTGCCGAACACGCTGCACTGCTGCAACAGTTGGGCGTACAGGGTGAAAATTTATGTGAAGAGTTTATGCTGGTGCTCGATAGTCTACCTGCGCTATATGCACAGTCGATACGTGAAATCGGCGACGTGCAGAAATCGGTTGACTTTTATACCGAATGTGACGGTAGTGGCCAGAAGTTGTGCCTACCCATTTTACGGCATTTGATCGAATTCGGTAATACAACCGTCTATCAGTATTTGCACAAGGAGGAACCCTTAAGCATTGAGCAGCCACCAGTTAAGCTTAATTTGAGTGTCGAAAACGCAGGCGGTCAAAAAAGTGCTACGATCGATGAAAACGAAATCGATTTCGGCAATGTTGACGAGAACGGCGGCACTTCTTCAACCATTTCCGCGGAGGTAATCGACTTTGGCGAATTTAATTTGGACAACGGCGACGGCGGCGGCGTCGACGGAACCGCAGCATCAGATGACATTGATTGGGGCACTGAGACAGCATCAGATGCTGCTGTTGAAATCAACTTTGACATTTCCATTGAGGAGTTTGGCATTGTGGTAGAAGGTGTGGGCATGGATGGCGGCATCGCCAAAGGTGTAGTTAAAAATTTTTTTTAAGTATATAACTTTTTGTTATTTTGCATATTGCATTTTGTATTTGTACTTTAATTACATTTTTACAAAAGCTAAGATTAAAATTAAAACAATTTGTTTTGCTGTTATCGTTTTTTTTTAGGAGAACAAGCTTTCACGATTCTAGATTCGCCTCAGTATCGTGATCGCTTCCAGGACGAACTGTACGAATTGGAATCATTTTTACGTATGCGCCTTTACGAGTTGAATGCTGCTGCCTCCTCTGCTGCCTCCAATGTAATGTTCTCGCTGTTGGAAAGTATTTCGACGCACGATGCCGAATCGATTGGCAAAATGTTGACCCATGTCGAGCATATTATCCATGAGACTGGAGCAGGGCAAACACGTCACCTCTTTCAACTCAAGCATTCTCCGAAATACGCAGACTTGTTGGCATCGAAGCTGAATCAAATGTCAAAAGCGGTCGAGAAGATTCGAACTACAAAAGAGGTTTTGCGTGAACGTGCGGTTGAACTGACACAACAGCGTCAGAACTTGAATCCGGTGCTAGCAGAACTAATAGCACAAACCAAGCAGCTGCAGTCTGCAATCGAAAAGGATATTTCAAAACGGTACAAGAACCGCGTCGTAAACTTGATTGGAGGCGTTTAATTTAATTTTTTTTATTTTGGTATTTGTATTTAATTTATTCTAAATGCAAACAAATTCTCGATTCAAACAATACTTAGTAAAAATTGGATTTATCAGATATTTGTAAATACTGAAATAAAATTATTTAATAACTACAAAAAAAAAACACAACATCAAGCACCAAATTCTTACACCCACTAAAAATTAAAATTGCTTATTCAAAATATATTTTTTAACCCGATACTTAAACGATGTTTAAATGAATTCACTTTTATTTTGCTATAATTTTTATTAAATATACAAATTTTTATTTTGTAGTACGATACAAATTTCATTCAGTTTTTGTTGTTTCATTTTGTTCATAAAAGTAGCTTAACTAGTTTATTTACCGTATTTATCTCACTTATTGATAAGTGTAATAATTTGTTTCTTGTTTTTATATATAAAACGTCTTAAAAATTATAAAAACAATTTTTAATTTTTTAATTTTTTAATTTTTTGTTTGTTAATTTTTTTTTATTCAAATAAAACAAAAACAGATTTTACTGCAGAACAGTGTGTAAAGAATACGAGTATAAATAAAGGAGAGTTTTGAGGAGAGAGAAGAGTAGCAAAAACAAAAGTTTCTCTTAAAATGTAAAATTTATGTTAGTGAAATAGGCGTGATCTAAGTTAGCAAAGGAGATATTATAATTTGTGATTTGTTTTATTTTTTAGTGTCCATTTTTGTTGTTCTTTTTTTATTAAAAATTATAAAAGTCGAAATATGCTGCGATAATTATTTCTCTTATTACTTTTTACTTAACACGAACCAACTTTAAAAAAAACTGGGATATTGTGTATACAAAAGAGTAGTCGAGAGGAAGAGATGGATTTTTGGGAGTGGTGTTTAATGTCAGTTTCTGATTAGTTTTTGAACTGCCAAGACTTATGTCAACAATTAAATTGTAGTTAAAAAATAGCATTTCAATAAAATTTAGATTTACTTTTTTCAAGTACACTAAACACCAGACAATTTTTAAGGGAGTGGATTTACAAAAAATATATAACCAGCTACTTACAAAAGTAAAATTAAAAAAAATATATATATATATTTATATATATATATCTATATAAGCATAATAATTATGTTTAAAAAATTGTATATGTTTGTATGCATGTATAAGGTGTTATTGTTGTTTAAACTTGTTTAACGCAAATTGTTGGCCTATTTTTTTGCCATTAACTTAAATCTAGCATGTTCCGTTAATATAAATTAAATTATGTTGTATAATTTGTGATTTTTAATGGTTTTTCTTAATTTATGTTTAAGAAAAATAAAATAAACTGAAAGCAATTAAAGTACAGCTCTCGCTGTGTCCGGTCATTGTTATCGATAATCATGCTCCTCACTTACATACTAAACTTGTATGTATGTATTGATTTCACTATATGTAAATGTTTATGTTTTTATGTATAAGTATGTATAAACTATATTAGAGATTTTACCATTTTTCATTTAGTTTTTGTTGCTTACTCAAGAACAGACAAATTGTTCATTTTACGTTTTTAAAGTTACAAAATGTTCATGTAAATTCAACTTGCCGTCTGTGTACCTATACATAGTATGCATGTGTGTGTGTCTGTGTAGGTTTATTTGGGTTTAAGAAAAATATAAAGTGATTCATTTGACTTTAAAAACTTTACTTTATAAAAACAATAATAAACATTTAAACGTAATTACAAGTTATCTCGAAATATTTTTAATTGGAGATTAATTTCAAATTGATACTTTTTAATATTGACCAGTTGTAAAATACATTTTGACATTTTGTTTTAAAATTTGTAAATGTTTGACCCCAACAGATTTTAGAGATAGTCGTTAACTTTTGGATTATAATTTATTTTTCTGCTTACCCAAATAGTCTGGGTGTGTGAGTGTGTGTGAAAGAGCGTGTAGTCTTAAATGTACAGTTAGAATCGGTATCTAAATTTGTAAATTACTTAACTTAAAATTAAAAAAAATCATCGCCTCTTTTAGTTGCAGAAGTAGAAGAAGAAAATGGTGTAGCAACAGCAGTGGCATGTGGAGGCCACCAATGTTGTGGCGGCGGTTGGTGTTGATGGTGCAGCGGGGGTGCGGGCGCAGATGGTTGTGTTTGCTCTCGTTTACGCCGGCCACGTTTAGCGCTACCTCCTGATGCTGCAGTTGTCGTTGTCACCGCCACCGTCCCCGTGGCCTATTTTAGTTGTCAATCGTTTTTCACTGGGTTATAGTAGACCAGATCAGGTTGTTGAGATTGGTGCGGATGCGGCTGTTGCTGTATGTGATGCATGTAGTCGCTGATGGGTGGCAGCACTGTTTTAGACTCATCTACGCCCATAACGGGATAGCCGCCGCGATCGTAGACACTGCTACTGCTGCCGTGTGGCGGCGGTGGCGGCAACAAATGCGACGCAGTCACCAGCGGATGATGTCCGTGTGGCGGCACCAAGTGCGGATGCGTTTGAAGCGCGTGTGGGTGATACGGCTGAAAGCTGTTTTGCTGCTGTTGCTTTTGCTGCTCGACTGTCATGTCGCCGAGCGTAGCGTGATGATGCTGCGGTGCGTGATGTGGAGCATCATAAACAGATGAGCCGTAAACGCTCGCGTGGCGCATTATACCAGAAGCACCTGGCGTTGGTTGCAAACCGTATGGGCTGCCCCCACCGCCACTACCAGAAGCAGCATGATGTTGTTGTTGCTGCTGCTGTTGCTGTTGCTGCTGCTGGTGATGATGTTGTTGCTGAGCTTGTGTTGGGCCGCCACTACCAACTCCTCCGCCGCCACCGGGTTGCATCAATTCGAAATTGTATTCCATGGGATTCGGATTATTATCAATGAGATTCGTTAGAATGCTGCCTATGTTATTGTAGTTGTGAGGATCACTAGCAACGACGTTGCCGCCAGAAGATTGATTGGGATTGGCAACACCGCTGCCACCAACCTGCTGTTGCGGCTGCTGCTGCTGTGCTCCTCCGCCAAAAGGTGCGTTCTGTGGCCACATGTTCTAAAAATGTGAAAAAATATTTAATAAATATTTGCATTTTAAAAACATTTCGTCGGTTTCAGTCGCATTTGAATGAATCGATGGGAAATAATAACAACAAACAAATAAATAAATACCTGAAAACTGATTAGATCGCTGCCTATGTTTTGCTCCTGTTGCTTGTTGCCGACAACTGTCGCCTGCTGTTGTTGTGCTGATGCTGGCCCGGACACCGCTGCACTTGCAGCAACGCCGCCAGCGACGTTCATTGGGATGCCGAGAAATTCTGCAGAGTCGACGATGTAAAACTTGTTGCTATTGTCCTTGGCTTCGGCAGCATTTGACGCATTTTGTTGTTGTTGCTGCTGTTGTTGGTTAACGCTAGATGCACCGCCTCCACCGGGCACACCAGCAGTAACAGGCGCACTAAAACCAAGATTACCCCAGGCGTCGGTCGCTTGCTGCTGCTGCTGCTGCTGTAGCGATGCACATTGCTGATATTGTTGTTGCTGCTGCGGCGGCTGTTGTTGCTGCGATTGCGGCGTATGCGCTTGTGGCTGCGGCGACTGCAAACGTACATGCTGCGGTGAGTGCGACGACGGTTGCTGATGCTGCTGCTGTAATTGCTGCGCTGGCGTTTGATGGTGATGCGGCGAGCGTTGTTGCTGCTGTTGATTGTGGCGATGCTGTTGTTGTTGGAGCTGATGTTGTTGATGCAACAACTGCTGGTGGTGGTGCAATTGCTGCTGTTGCGCTGTGAGCATGTGGTGCGGTGATGTAAAATGTTGCTGCTGTTGCTGTAACTGTTGCGGATGTGGACTTTGCGGTGTATGTGAGCGCAAGTGCTGCTGTTGTTGCTGATGGTGATGCTGCTGCTGATACTGATTAATGATCTGATGTTGCTGATACGAACCGGCCGTGGTGACAGCAACCGCAGCAGCAGCTGTCGGCGCATTCTGTTCAAAGTGAAATTGCGCCTCAGAACTGGCTGGTGTGCCTGCTACTCCCCCGCCAACACTAAAGTTGTTAAGACGCGCCATAAGATTGCTTTCAGGCGTGTTGGTGTTGTTGGGCGTGTGACGATGATGTTGTTGCTGCGGCGGTGGTGGCGTTGGCCGCTGTTGTTGTTGTGGGTGATGTGGCGCCACTTGCGGTTGATTGCACTGCGGTTGTTGTGGTTGCAATGGCTGCTGCGGTTGCTGCGGTTGCTGCGGTTGCTGCTGTTGTTGTTGTTGCTGTCCGATTAATTTCTCGGCATTAAAGCTCTGACTGTACATGGAATTCTGCTGTGATTCACTTGTCGGCAACGAGTGCTGCGACGTTGACGCAGTCGACGATTGAGAACTATTGTTGCTAATCATGGCCGCGTTGAACGGATCCTGCTGTGATGATGTTCCCGGTGTAGTTGAAAGTGGAGGTGGCGTCGAAATAGCGCAACCCTTTTGCTGTTGTTGTTGTTGTTGTTGCGTTTGTTTTGATTTGCTCGTATTCGACTTTTTCGCCACTTTAGCTGGTGGTGGTCCAGGCATATCCGGCATCGGAATCAGTTCTTGAATTATAAAAAGTAAAGCAATTAGTCAGTCAAGAATATTTACATATTATAAATCAAGCTTCAAAAAAATGCAATTCAATGCCAGATTGAATATCCACATAGAGCAACACTCACCCTCATCGACCTTCGAGAATCGCTTAACCTTCTTTGGTGAAGGCTGATTACCGTGCACCGTCTGCTTGTGTCGCACCAAATGCGTCTTCCACTTAAACGTCTGCAATAAATGAAACGATAATAACGAGGAATAAAACAAGATATACGAATTATAATTAAATATTGAAGACGTCATTTTTACCTGATCGCAATAATTACAGCAATGCGGCCGCTCCTCCGAATGTGATGGCATATGGCGTTGCATCGATTTCACTGAACCGAAACGCTTGCCGCATAGTGTGCATTTGCACTCGGAGGCGTCGGTGTGCGCGTTGCTATAATGGTCCTTTAACGCCGGATATGTAAAATACGAGGAGCCGCATAGATCGCAAACGTACGTGCGTTTAATTTCCGTGTGCAGCTGAACGTGTCGCTCCAGATTTGCCTTAAGCGTAAATCGATTCTGACAGATGTGACACTCGAAGAAGTTGTCCTTCTTGTGGACACGAATAATGTGCTGATAGAGCGCATTTTTCGAAGGAAATTCAGCGCCGCACACTTCACATATAGCACCGTCGGCCTTGTGACCACTGTCCTCCAAATGTTGTTGATGCAGTTTTTTGTGCGGGAATTTCTGGCCGCATTCAATGCATGAGTACGCTGTAAACAGAGCAGATTAATCAAGTAAACCATTTAGTTTGGGGTTATAAGTTAAAGAGTTACGAAGGTACAAGTTACTAAAGTTCGACAGACACCTTTAAAATACTCTTTAATTGATTTATTGTGCTAAAAATACAAAAATTAAGACAATACAAATTACTAACAAAAAGACAAATCATCATTTTCATACATTTTCATACATAAAATAAATAAATTTATATATGTTCGAATAACACGTTTTATCTGATTTGTTAACCTTTTTTCTTTACAATTATTTAAATTGATATTTTGTGCAAAACCCGGCTTCAATTTTAAGTAACAGTTAATTAAATTGTTCATCCCTGCAAATTAGCCAACCGAACTTAGCAGCGTGTACTATCGCACAAAATGTAATAAAAATCATAAACCAAATAAAAATACTTTCAATGTGGCTAGCAGCGAAATTTACACTTTACACCACCTGTACGCATTTTCACTTGTATTTTTTTATTTTTTATTATTATTATTATTTTTTTGATTTGATCACTAGGCGCCACTGTGTGACTACCGACAATCAGAAAGACACACACTCACTTTTAAATTCTTTCTTCTTGTGAGATTCGACGTGCGCATGAAATTGCTGGCGTCGCGAATATGACTCGCCACACGTCTCACAGACGAACGGGAACTCCTTGACATGTACGGTACGGTTGTGATGAATGATTTCCTGTGTTAAGAACAACAAAAATGTATATTCGAGTTCATCAAGAATAAACGGATGGAATAATAGATTTAAATTGCAATAACAGAGTTCCAATAGGTATAAACAGTTAGTACTAACCTCAAGCGAAGTGCCGTTGGGTTGTCCGCAATCGTGACAATAGCCCGGATGGATTTTATAATGGTCAAGCAGCGATTTGCGCTTGCGATACATTTTCGGGCAAAGTAGGCAATTGTAGCTGGGCTTTGCCTTTTTCGAGGAGCCAGAGCCGCTACCGCCGGGTGGTGCCTGTAGCGATGTGCTGCTGCTGCTGCCTCCATCGATAAGTTGCGACTTAGGTTCGATTCCATCGTCATCAAGGTCATCGCCGTCATCCTCTTCTTCATCGTGAGAGAGGTCAGCATCATCGAGGTCCAGTGATACATTGTGTTGTGCCGAAGAGGAGGAAGAAGAGGCACCACCACCACCACCAGCTACAATACTCGTTTGTACTGTTGCCGATGCTGAAGCAGAAACTGTTGCAGCGGTTGTAATTTGTTGTGGCTGCATTAGCAAATGTTGCTGTTGCTGAGCGTGAAGAGACGAATGCGGCTGCATGTGTGGATGTTGCTGTTGCATGTGTGCTGGCTGTTGGAGCTGAATATGCTGTTGTGCGCCAGAGGGTGGTCTGCTGCTGCCGCCGACGCCGCCATCAAGTATGCTGTCAATACTGTTCATTAGTGATGATGTTGAATTTTGTTGATGTAGCAAACGTTGTTGTTGCTGTTGCGCATTTTCCATCATTCCGCCCATCATGGCGAGTGGATGGTTCTGTTGCGATTGCATGTTGGTATTAAAGTGATGATTTTGTTGGTGTTGATGTTGCTGCAACATAAGACGCTGCTGCTGCGTCGTGTGAAACTGTTGCGGTTTTATGTTGCCGATGTTGTTATTTACAATAGCAGAAGCAGCACCAGCGTTTTGATGTGGTCGCGCCAAACTTAACGATGACGGCAACATGTCATTGTCACTGTTGTTAGCATCAATTTCGCTCTTGACATTATTCTCGAGATGTGTTGCTGTCATGTGTTGATGTTGACGTTGCTCCTGCTGCATGTGCTGCAACGAAAACATATGTTGCCTATGTTGTTGTTGCTGCTGTTGAAGTAATTGTTGCTGCTGCAATTGTTGCTGTTGAAATTGTTGTTGTTGTTGGCCATGCAGTTCCTTGGGTGTTAAACCTGAAATATGTGGATGAAGGTGCCCAGCGGTAACATGCAACAGTTGCTGAGTGCTGCTATTAAGACTATTGGTATTATTGCTTGTTGTTGTAAGGCCATTGATAGCAAGGTTGCTTTGCTGTTGCTGCTGTTCTTGCTGCAGTTGCATCATCTGATGTTGTTGATTATGTTGCAGGTGATTGCTTATATTGCTGCCACTTACCACTGCTTGCCCTAGCACTGGCAGTGCATCAAGTGTGAGTCCTGCGCTGCTGCAGTTGCTGCCGCCTCCGCCGCCGATATCGTCTTCGTCTGCCCCATCCAATCCTAAACCGTCCTCATCCATTTCTTCTGGCTCCATTTCCAACCCGTCTATAAGTTGACTCGTGCCCACACCCTCATCTATTATCTCCTCGAACTTTAGTATATCCTGTGTCGCCTGCGTCGATGACAGCTGCGACTCTGTTCCGTCCGATCCAAGATCCAGATCATCTGTCGTCGCCGCATCGAAGCCAGAAACAGCCAAACTGCGCTTGTTTCGTATCATGGCCTCCAACTTCCGTTGACGCTGTTCACGCCATTCTTCGCGTCGCTCTGCACACAGCGCCTGCAACACATCCGCCGGCGGCGTAGTGCCGTGCAACTGCCCAGTAATCACAAAGTCCTTGTAGAACTGCTTAAGGAAACTTTTATGATGGTGGCTAAGCGCAGCACGCAGCCGCAAGCGAAATTGCTCCTTGTAGGATCGCACGCTCAACTCACCCGTGCTGTGGTGATAATGAATAGTCAACTCACTGTCCGGATGGAAGACGTAACCTGTGCCCAGCGTGGACGAAACGCGATTATTTAGCATCTGACGCAACGAATGCTGATGAAGATGATGATACTGGGTGTTGTTGTTATGGGCACGTTTAAATGAGCCGCGTAACGCCATAGCAGTCGCATCGCAGCTGTTGTTACTTTCATCGCCGCTACAGAGTCCGTATTTGGACGTCGTCACCTTTGCCAAGCGTCTCGCATCTATAATGGACGAAGGTATCAGATCGAGTGGATCGCGATTGGTAGCAGAAAGACCGCCGCGGCTGCCGCTTCCGCTTATCATTGTCGCATATCGCAGGCGTTTGTTGCTTAAGGAAGACGAATTTTGCGGATCATCATCGTCTTCCTCCTCATCATCCTCGAGACACGAAAACTCCTCCTTGCATAGAATCTTCTCGAAGTTTTGATTGAGGTCTGTTGTCGAGCCGGCCGAATCATCTTCGGTCTTGATTTCCTCCTTTTTGGTTGCGAGCAGCAGCTGCAGATGCTTCTTGGTCGTCGTCGATCTGGTCGAGCTAGTGTAATCACCGCCGCCGCCACTATTGGGAAAGAGGTTTCTAACGACTTGGTCGCAGCCATCAGGATATTTACATTTCAGAGTCTGCAGCAAATAGTGCAGAGCATCGCACCGCGACACTGCGTTGAGACTATCGAGCAGGCTTAGGGATTGATCCACCTGAAATAAAAAAAAGAGAAAAGTTAAGTCTTCGAAAAATTTTCCGAATTTAAAAAAGTAAGCTCATCTTTGAACTTAATGCCTATTAAAAAATAAGAAATAGAATTCGTCAAAGGCAATAACTATCACAGACATCGGGACACTATCCAAGGAATCTCGGAATGCCATTGCACGATTTTAGAGTGGAAGTAATGCAAATTTTTTTATTAAAAAATAAAAATAAAAAAATAAATTAATAGAATTTAAAAAAATCATTTCTAATTTCCGAAAGGAAACTAAAAACGAACCTATACAACGAGAGGAATTTCCATTAAGCGCGACTGTGATAAATTGACCTCCGCTCGAATGAATGAGGTAACCTCAACCTCAACCACCATAAGTCGACCCCCATTTCAAAGCACATACTTCGTTTCGACTGCTCCACAACACAACGACACAATTTCGCCCACTCCCACTCCATTCTACATCACTCCACATCACACACTACAGCAGGAAAAACAAAAACAATATAACAGTCAAATCAAGCCAAGCAAGGCACTTGCCAAGAATAAAGCAAAATTATTTCTGTTGTGCTTTCTGTGCGCCTAGTCTCATTACCGGAATGCTCCACTTGGATGTTTTAAAATTTTAAAGCTGGAACTTAAAAAACTTTAAACATACAAACAAGAGAAAACGATTTAAAATTGAGTTCGAAATTGAATTTTCAGAAGCCCAGAAAAGAAGCTAGCAACAAAAGGAAGAAGAAAAACATTACGAGTAAACAAATAACAAAATTAAGTAAATTGTAAAGTAAACAGAAAAAAAACTAAAATAAATACGAAGAAAATAATCAAGAGCAATTACGGATATTATGATTTTCTTTCCAAACAATTTAATGCAATTACAAAAAGAAAAATGAAGGAGGACAAACTAAAGTGGGATGAAAACGAACAGGATGGGAAGCGAGGTGGAAAACAGAAAGAAGAAAAAGAAGAACGACGAAGCTCTGATGTTCTGCTTCTTGTTTTCCCATTCGTCCAACACCCCCTTTGTCTTACGGGGCAGGAAAACAATCGCTGCCGCAGCGCAGTAACTGCATAAAAACAACAAGGCAATTACGTAGCAGAATAAACGTTATCGCAACGCCGCTCTAATTAGAACGCGAGTGCAAACGTCCGTCCGACGACAGCTGCGTCACTGTTCGCGCGCCACTGCTGCTGCGATGCTTTGCTCAGCTCCATTTGGCAACTGGCTACAACAAACAACATCGACAATTTAGAAGAGAAATTAAAGCGGCACAATTTGTGCCACTTTTCCCATTTCGTTTCGTTTCATTCATTCCACTCATCTCTTACTATCTATCGCACACTACTGGGTCCTCCTCTGTCTCTTCTTAACCCCACTACTAAATAAGTGCCTTCAACCGACCCCACCCACCTCTAAACGACGAACAACCGGGCTTTTTGAGAAGAGGCTAAAGCAGCCTCATCCGTTGGCATTTTTCTTCTTGTTGTTGATGCTGTTGTTGCTTTGCTCGTGTTTTATGTATGTACTCGGATACTTGTTTTTGTTATTCTAGCAAGTTGTTCTTCGTTTTTTTGTTTGTTGTTATTTTGCTGTACAAATAGAATGCATTTTACCCAACGGGAAAAAAACGAAGCGCTTCTCAGAAAAGCGCTTT
Organism: Suillia variegata; assembly: GCA_949127995.1. Lineage (NCBI taxonomy): Eukaryota > Metazoa > Arthropoda > Insecta > Diptera > Heleomyzidae > Suillia > Suillia variegata. The sequence goes on along the minus strand of OX421842.1, from coordinate 62,253,023 downwards.
ATCAGCTTCAAATGATATAATAAAACTGCAGCTTTCAGAAAAGATCAGAAATTGTGCTTTATGAGCGCTTCCTTGGATACGAGGTGAAAATCTTCGGAAAGAAAACAAGCTAATGCTTCCCCCATGATTTTTTAGTTGTAAAGAGGAATCGTTGCTTTTTTTCTGATTTTGTTGAAGTGAGTGGGAATCTTCAAAGGCTAAGCTCATATACCCTCCGCCATTTCAGTGACTTCAAAAAATGTGCTTCTTTTATTATAAGTTGGCGTTGTTCTTATTGGATAACGCTTATTTTTTGTCAGTAGTTTTGTGTTGCTCCCAAAGTGCTTTGATCTGGATAGCTGCCCTGGAACTTACCCTTCGGTAAGTGCACTTACACTTTGCGAAGTGCATAAAAAAGTGATAATTTTTTATACCTATCGTACGAAAGAAAAACAAATATTTTAATTCGAAAGTGGAAAATATAATTTACTATACCAAATAAAAGTAGAATTTTCCTACAGTAGTATGTTAAAAGCCTGTTTACAGTATTGAGGTTGTTCACTACATCAAGGTTAAAATTTTTGCTTAAAAACTCGTCTGGTAAGAGATTATGTTATGTTTCTTTTTGTTTATTCCCGAAATTGTTGATTTAGCCACTCCATATATTTTTTTCAAAGATTAAACTTCTTTCCCAATTTTTTTTAACAATTTCCAAAATCAAAATTTAGGGAAGTATACTCTTTCATTTTTGATTCCTTTTTGTGTTTTTTGTTGCTTTTAGCTTAAAATTTTTCACTATTTAGAGGTTTTCGATTGTTCACTATTTAGAGTACTCCATGTAAAAATTTGGGTGTTCGCTTTATAGAGGTGTTCACTATATCGATGTGATCACTATATAGGATGTCCACTATACCCAGACACAACTGTATATTCACAATTTTTAAACCACGAACCACCAATTTAATATATTATGAACCTTCCTGATTAAATTGCTTTAATAATTCGAAACCGTATGTGAACTAATATAACCAATTAAAGTTAAAGGGCTTTATTTTAACATTAAAGCGTAAAAATAAATATTTTGGCAACCCTGGCAAAAGTTTGAACGTAAAATAATTTTTTTTATGTGTGTTAGTACGTAAATATTTCTTATTTTTTCATCATTTTTTGGTTTTTATGTTTACTGTTTTTGCAGCGTATACATACATACATTTATTTGGCAAAGGAATTCGATTACCGATTAATTAATAACAAATGTTAAAAAGATTTTGAAAAAATACTTCACATCATTTTGAAATTAATTACTAAAATTTGTGTAATTTTTAATTGTAAATATGACAAAACAAAGTATGTTAAAATTGGGTATTTGTATCTGAGTGTGTATATAAGTAAATAAGTAGTCACAGTCGATAACTTCACCCAAAATGGGAGGGGTTAGATCATTTTAACGTCCATATTTACAACCAACAACGAGCAATAACGGAAAAGTTCCACATGCTAAGGTACTCAATTTTCCACATATACATACAAATATAGCTCCACAACAAGCGAGTAAGAGTGGTTTGTGGGTTTATTAAGTGAAGTCAATTAATTACTTTAAATTTTTTTTATTAAAAACAAAACGCGGGTAAAGCCGGGTACTGTAAGCTAGTAAATAAATAGATAAATAAATAATTTAAGTAAATCAATTTTTAACTGGGGGCTTATGCGAGCGAAGGAAAACTAGAGATTATCAAAAAAATAACAAAAAGAAAGCATTCGAATAGAAAATATATTTTTGTTGTTGTAATTGCTTGCTTTTCTTTTGGCTTTGAGTGGGAAGTGGGGCACTGCATTTTTAGAAACAGTTATGCTACTTGCTAACGACGGCAACCGACGATGGCGGCGGCGATTGTTGGTGCTGCTGCCTTTGTTCAAATATGTATTTTGCGAGCGGTTTCGATAAAAATACTAAAAGCGTATTTTTAGCAAGTGCAATAAATAAAACCAAAAAGTTGGCATAGACAAAAGTGAGAGAAAAAAAATAAACATAACATTAATATTTTCAAAGTATATTTTTTTCTTTTTTAGTCATGGGTTTTATTGCATTTAAATAATAATAGCCACAAATAGTTTGTTAATTTACAGCTAAACGCCGTCTTCCCACAACCCTAATAACCTTAATAATATAAAACATTTGTTTTTTAATCATTAATTACTTTTCGGAATTAGAGTGTACTAGCCACCCGATCGCCGCTTTTAGTTTCCTCTCTGCTCTCTTTGTAAAGTCGTAAACTCAATTAAAAAAATTCAAATCGGGGAAATTAATTTACTTAAGACTTCGATAATAACAACACAGAAAGAGTGAGAGCGAGAGAGAAAACGAGGAAAGAATAACAGAATAAATATGAGAAAAAACATCAGGCATTAACAATATTTTAATTGCATTCTGGGCTTTTTCTATTCTCCTTTTCAATTCAATTCTATTTCATTTTCTTTTCTTATTTTTTGTTCCCATTCTGTTCGTGTTTTCACTCCCTGCTGCTCCCCGCCCCGATCGTCAATGTGTTGTTTCACGTTGGGTCGACTCGTTCTTGTTTCGTTTACGAGAGCAGTTCGAGAGAAGTTCATAATGCCGCCCCGCCACCACCCGTCTAAATATTCACATCGTACATCGATAGTCGCTGCTGCTGTTGTTAATATTTTTGTTTGTCGTGTAGTGGCATGTTATAAGCATAATAGTACTTATTTATGTAAATGTAAATATAAATATATAATATTTACATTTATGTGCATTAAAACCTTAACGTAAAAAAATTGACCCAACTTTGTGCTTAAACGAGTTATCTGCTATTGAACTTTATATTTAATAAGCTTAGAAAAGAATTAATTTAAGAAAATAAGTCATTCTGAATTTTATAGTAAAAAAAATAAACATAAAAATGTTTGAAAATATATTGAAACAAAACAATAGTCAGGTTGGATTAAAAAGAAATCTTTTAGTTCTTTAAATATCTCGTTTCATATAAGATCAACAAATAAAATATCTATCTCCTTTAGTTATTGTGAGTCATTCATAAAAAAATTCAAGATTTATATTTTATATGTATAAGGATTTTTCGAAATATATAAAAAACTTATAAACTGGTAACACTGGTGCATACAACATTTTGAAGTTCGTGCAACAATTTTTGAATTGAAATTAGATTCATCCCCATTTTTATAGTTATACAAACAAAAAAGAAAAGATCTAAGAAAAACAAAAATTGGGTTAATTTTCATTCAATTTATTTCCGTTCATTGATCACTGGTGAAGTTTATCAGGAAACGAGACGCTTTTGAAGGTCTTCTACGCTTTTAATTACTAAGAGGATGGTGGGAGCAATTCTTTAGATTTCGTAAAGAAATTAGTTATTTTATTTGGTTTTTGTTAACAACGAAAGTAAGATGGAGGCACTCGAAAAAATTACTTCGCTGTTGTTACTATCAATGACAATTTGAATCAACCAAACGAAAAAATTCGTTGTTGAAACTGAACTTCGTAATTATTTTGTAGGAAGCAGATAATGCTTTTAAAAAGGAAACTCCTTAAAATGTTCAAGTCAACGTTCTGGATTTTGGTAAAACAAATGTAATGCACAACAAGAATTTTCCACCTGATCTTTTCTGTTTTGTGTGCAACCCTGTCTTTAAATAATAATTAGTATGTGTAGAAAATAAAGGTTTGTAAATTTTTAATATTTCTTAAAGACTTATCTCAATAGTTTAGCTTTAAAGCTTGTATAAGTATGGGCATGTAAATTTATTATAAAATACTAAAATAAATAAAAATTCCTAAAATAAAACATAGAAAAACAAAATAAAAAAAAATTAACAAAAACAAGGAAAGGCACACAAAAAGCAAAAAGAAACTAAAGCATTAAAACATGGAGTAGGATCGGGGGGTTGGCGAAGGCAAAAGAGGAGTGCTGCTCAACGAACGGCGGAAGTGAATGAATGTATGTGTATATGTATTTGTGTGTGTTTAGCGCGCGCGTAGCTGCATAATAGGTGCGGGAGGTCGTAGTGCGGAAAGCGGGTGTGGCGAAATAGAAATTACATTTGGCTAGAGTTTGTTGGTCGCAGTGGAAGAGAAGAGTGGCGGATTCGACAAAATTTACTGTACTTGGGTTGACTGAAACGAGGGGGAACACGCGACTTAACGCAAATTTAGTAACGAATAGAAGAAGTGAGACAAGGCCTAGCAATACACAACGGAACCTGAAAAGGAGGGCTGTATTTAATTTTTGTTAAAATTAGATCGTGTTTAACTGTAAATGGAGCTTTTTTAGAGTGGTCCATTAAGAATAGCAATTGACAATTTTTGATTCAAAGAAGTTATGATAAAAAACATTTTTTTAGTTTGTTTTCAATTGTTTTTATTTGAAAATAATTTTAATTAACTTCAATCAATTTGTAAACATTTGCCAACAAAAAAAAAATGTTATGTATTCTAATGGGATATTTTTAGAAAAATTAAATCGAAACATTGTGTAATATTTCGTTAAACCTTAATTAGATTCTCATCGTTAACACATTGTTTACTTTCGTAGAATCAATTTAAAGATTCATGAGCAATCTATCTGGCAACTCTATTAAATAATATAATACAAAAAAGTGCCGTTTTAGTACTTAAATAAGATGTTTTGCAAAGATTTTCACAAATTGACAATTAACTAAGTTAACGCTAACTGTACGTAATCGTTGAGGCACTGAAAACAAAACGAAACTATGAGAGGAGAACGCAGCACAGTGCTTTAATTAATAGTGGGATTTAGTGTTAATTGATAATTAGATATTTTTGGTTTTGGTTTTATGTTTGAGACATAATAACTATGTAGTCTTTTTAATTACCAGTAATTTGAAATCCAATTGTGTGCTTTTATTATCCATTTTGTTGGTGGTTTCTGCATTTGGATTAATTTTTATTTTTACGTTTCCTCCGCTCACACACTACACTCCTCTTTTTCAATTTTCTCTTTTCGTCTCTTTTTCGTTTTTATTTTTGTATTTTTCTTGATTTATTGGCCGTCGCTGTCAAAGTCGACGCGACGACGTCCACGTCTGTCGGTACCAGCAGCGGCAGCGACGCAACTGATACGTTTCACTCGCGCAGCGACAGAGTAGACCGAATTGTCGCACACACTGGTTGTTTTGTTCGCACTTGAGCTTTATAGCGTCGAGCAAATGGAAAACGGGACGACGCTATTGAGGTTATGTGTGACAGCGCTGCTTCCACTTCTTCTACTACGCTTCTTCTTCCACTTCGTCGTCCACTTACACCTTAATTTTCCAATTTAATAATTTTTTTAATTTGCTTTTGCATTGCACACACGTACACACACTAATGAATTGACTTTTTTGCCCGGCTGTAAGTCGCCGTTATTGCTTTACCTTTACCACACTCGCTTTTTTTTATTGCATAAATTTATTTTCAAAATATTTCAATAATATTTTTTCTATTACTCTATGGCTACTTGCCACCTCCTGTGGCACACTCAGCGACCAACACACACGACGACGGATTTTCGGACTCCGAGACGACGACGGAACAGAAAAAAAAATGTTCGTTACTGCTACTTGGCTCTGTTTTCAACTTTCAATTAATTTAACATTTTTCCGGGTGGAAAACACACGCGCAATTAACTATAACCACCACCCGCAATTATACAAACGATTTTTCAATAATTTTTATGTTTTTTCGCGCTTTTTGGAGCTTTGCTGACGGAATTTTTCTCGCTACAATTTCTTAATTTGTGTTTCTTTGCGTTTCGTTGATTCGTCGTCTTTCGTTCATCTTTTTAATTTTGTTTCGTTCAGTCATGCTCATATTAGTAAAGTTGCCAGACTTTTATGAATTCACATTATCTTTTAGGTAGTCATTCGTTCGTAACCCAGCAGACCTCTCAACAAAACACAATGCTAGCAAATCCGACCTCAAATTTCAACATTGAAATCAGTCCCAATATTGAAAAATCAGGCTTGAAGGACGATACATTTTTACTAAAACAAAAACATATTAATGTCCGCCTATTTCGACCTAACATTTTTAAGACATCCTTCTAAATAAAACAAAAAATTATAAAAATTGTGAATTTTATTTCAAAACATACGCGATCCATTTCAAATTAAAAAAATTATAAAATAATTCTTCGCCTTTCACCCAATTGTAATTCAGTTCGCTACTTAAGGTTTTTGTGCGGCCTGCTTTTCTTTCTTGGCTGCCTCCGCCTCGGCCTCTAGTTTGTTGTGCTTCTCGATCAGTTTCTCAACATCGCCCTTGGTCATGATTTTGATTTCTGTTTTGTTCTCTTTGCGAGTCAGCGTCGCCATTTCGACCTTTTCGGCAGTAAGCTTTGTCGTATCAAGCGTCTTGCTAAGTACCTTTACGGCCAGGTCTTTAGCCTGTACAAGTGTTATCTTCTCGGAATCGCTAAGCTCCTGCTTAAGCATGGATATGGCAGCACCAAAGTTATTGCCTATACAAGTGGCCTTCCAGCCGCCATAGTTCCCACTCGGATCTGACTGATACAACTGATAGCCGTAATGCTTGTCCCAGCCCATGTAGAGAATTGAAACGCCGAATGGACGCTTGCCGCCGTACTGCGTATAGGCCTGCTTGATGTCGCACAAATGCGAGACGAGCTGCTCGCATGGCATCGACTCCCCGTAGCTGTACTGATAGCGTTGAGCTTCAATAAAATTCGTTTATATATAAGCAAAACCAAAAATAAAATAATTATAAAAACAATGTATACCGATAACGCGCAGCTCACTGGTGAGGACATTTGCATCAGAAGTAATGCCCGCCACTGAGCAGACCATATTGCTGTAATGATTAAAATTATTATAATACTCCTTGTATGTATTTAATAAAGGTCTATTGGAGCTATTTACTTACTCGTTTAACTTGTAAATTTTCTCTGAAAAGATGCTGCTGTCTAGTAGTTTGTTGGTGTTGCGACACTCTGCGGCCAGCAAAATTCCATCCTCCGCGAGAATTCCTAAACAGGTACCTGCGTGCGAAATTGCCTCCATGGCGTATTCGACTTGATACAAGCGGCCCTCGGGCGAGAAGATTGTAGTCCGGGAATCATAACGACGCGCCTGTTGTCAAAAATAAATTCAGCTTCAATTTAGTAATAAAATAATAAGGAATAACCAAGTCGTTTCTAGACATAACCTGCAATCGCCAAACCAGCACAGAAAAAGCGGAAGTTTGTTTCCAACTAAACTTACCATTTTATATCTGCTTTAATTCGTATTAAATTTGACTTATTTTCAAGTTTTCACAAAATTTTTGCGGCGAGCAAACAAACGTTCGTTTGTTGGTTAAACTTTGTGAGTCGGAATTATTTTACTTGTCATCGTCGACAGTGTTGCCAAACAAAATGAAGGCCGCTGAACACGAAGGTTTTTTTGGAGGCGGCACAAATCTTCTTACGTGCACCATATTCATATTTTTATTCTCTGCACAAACCAAATACAGGCAACAATATAGAAACGTCAAATGTTGTTGTTGCGGTTGGTTTGTGTTTGAATTTTGCGCGTTGAAAAAACTGAAAGAAGAAGTTCTTAATTATGGGCGACCTAATATATGTGAGTAAATTAACAATTAAATTTTGACTTAAAAATTACATTCCGATATTTTGTGGCATAGACGAATTGTGATATTTTCAAGAAACTGGATTTCGACAGCCATAATCAGTGGATTCTGTACGACGAGCGTTTTCACAATTTTTTCGATTACTTTGCGGAATTTATTAGCGTCGATGTAAACGTACTTTCAGAACATGAAGTTTTGGAAGGAGAGGAACAGTTGCAGCGGCATAAATTCCTGGAACCAACGGATCGGCGCTCCCAACTGCAGCTGCTGGACCGCGCAAATCCCGGTTTTCTTAAGAACACAGAAACGCAAGCGCTTGCAAGTACCTTGCAGCAAGAAAATAATACTTTGGAAGATCAGACGACATCGTTTGCTATCCTTGTAGAGGAAATGCGGTATGCATTTATTATGAAATATATATTTCATTTTTTTTTTGAATATAAGATTGGTTACGATATATCCTATAGCTCCACGAAAACCAAACTACACTTTAGCCTTTGCGGCCTTGAAGAGCGTACAAGTGAGCTGTTCAATACAGAGCGCGACTTACTCGCCGCATGTCAAAGTCAAGCTAGACAGCTGGAGGAGCTGCAACGCGAAAATAGCAAATTATGCTCCGAAGCCTCAAATTGCTTTTTAAAAATTGTGCGTTGATAGGTTCTATCTTTTTGTTTTAAGTTTTAAAATGAATTTAAGTATTTTTATGATTTTATATTTGGTTTTCATTTCGTATGCAGCAATCACCGCCCATGTTTGTCCATCAGCTGCCTCTTGAGCATTACTTCATAAAATGCGATTCATTCAATCAGTATTTTACGCTTTACATGAAGGAGAACTTCAAAATCCAGGTATAAAGATAAAAATTTAAGAAAAAAATATGATAACAAAATATTTGTTAAACAAAAATTTTGAATTTTTAGGACTATCTCGAACTGAACAACGATATCGCCGAATCGCAGGAAATTGCAGCAAAATTTGAAAGTTTGGAAAAATCGTAAGTTTTCAGAATTAACGCTTTGTTTTGTTTGGCATTAAATATATTTAATAATATCGCAACCTTCTCTACACAGAATTGAGTACTACACATTGGCATACATCAAGGAGAAAGCCAAAGTACGCGCAACGCAATCTCTATGCGAACATCTCGATATCACACAGATACACGTTATAAGCCTAGCGGAAATGTCACGCGAAACCAACGAACTGGAACTACTGAACGAGCATCATCTGAAGAATACCACCGAAACACTGCTTAACGATCTAGGTGCGCACGTAAAGCAATTGACGCAACAACGAATGGAACTGATTCTTTACGAGAACACGCGCCAAAAGCTACAAAGGGCGCAACAGAGACGTGTGGATGACATGCGTTTGACCCAAATCAGTTCTGATGCACTCTCCAATGCTGAACTTGTTTGGATGGCGATTCAGCTGGATTTGGAAAAGAGACGAAATCGCTTCGATAACTCTGGACAGCGTGGCATCGAAACGCACGCCTGCTTACGTCGCATATCAGCAATGCGCATGCTTAACGCGGCGACAATTGCGCCAAATAGCATTGCTGCTGAGCTTGTCGAGCAAATGGCTGAGCAATTGTCACAGCTTTTGGGTGGACAACGAGTTCGTGCCGAGCCGAAAGCATGTCTGTACGAATACGAAAAGTCCTGTCGCCTAACGTCATATGCGCTCAACGGTATGGTCACGCGAAAGACATATACGCACACCATTGACCAGCTATTCGAACTGTGAGATTAATACTTTAAATATTGTTTGTGTTTTTTTTTAATTTTTAAATTTTTGAATCTATTTTTTATGACTGCAGAAATCGCTTAGAAGGAATTTTACAACCTATGGTCTATGATAGCCCCGTCCAAGCGCCCATGTTCGAGCATGTTCGCTTTTTACGACCCATTTTCAATGCTCGAATGCAGCAGCAACGTATCGATAAAACACTGCGTCAGCTCCGCACACAATTTCAGGAGAACATTGTCGAAAAAATGGTAAAATTTGAAACCAGTTAAAAAATGTATCATTTTATTAAAATATTTATTTCCTCGACAAGGACAATGATAAGCTTTGGCGCTATGGACAATTATTGTGGGTGTGGTTTCTCACCGACCCGAGTCGGGCTTTTATTGCTCATGAGGAGGTCAAGAAAAGAGCTGCAAAAGTACCGCCGCGGACAGGAGTTAAAGTTTCGAGCGGCATTAAGCGAAAATAAACTGCGTGCTTATAGTTTTAGAAAATTCGCTTGTGTTAATGAGTATAAGACTTCGTTTTGGTTTAGCATTGCATTTTTCGCTGTAAAAATTTGTATTTATAATTTAATTATTTAATTATAACACTCCATACTGTATAAAACTTATTGGCTTTGATTTGAAAAATCATATTTAAATACATAAAATATTTTGAATTGTTTATAGAAATTTAAACTTTGTAGAGTTAAGTTTAAAATTTTTTTTTTCAAAATCTATATATATTTAAAAATGAATGTATCTTTCCATTTATTTTTTAATCTGTCTTTGTATGTCAGCGTCTAAACCATTCATACGATAGCGATGAAATTTTGGGGTTGGCTTAAAAAAAATAAAAAATTACCTACTTCGCCCACAATTTGTAAAACTAAGTATAAATATTCGATTATTTTGCTAATATTGCTGCTAAAAATCTGAAATTCGGTATCTAAGTTTGTATAGGCACTGTCGACAACTTCCCCAAAAATGGACGTGGTTAGATCAATTTTACGCCCACTTTTAATAGAAGGAAAATATTCGATTATTTTTCTTACATTGATTATAAAAATTTTATATTTAGTATCTGAGTTTATATGGGTAATGTGGACAACTTCACAAGAATGTAAGTAGTTGGATCAATTTAACGTCCACTTTTAAAAAAAGATTACATCAATTTTACTCCTACTATCATTGCTCAGGATCTTGATGCGATAAATTTAAAACAACTATAGGGATGCACCGGGAATAATAATGGTAAATAAAATATGCCACGCCCACTTATTACGGCCACAATTTGTTTAACTTCTTAAAAATCTGAAATTTTGTTTCTGAGTTGATACTGTCGATAATTTCACCTCAAGTGGGTGTAGTTGGAACAATTTAACACCCACTGTAGCAACACAGAATCGCTACAACGGAGAGTACCGGGAAGTTCCGCTAATTAATTATATCTATATGTAAAAAATAACGTACTTGAATAAATACATTTCAAAAACAAACATTTTCTTTTTTAAGTGGCATTGCAACGCATGTCGGTCATTAGCTAGAAAATAAATTTAAAAAATTACATTTTAAATAAAATCATACTAAATCAGCTAATCTACCATTTGACTATTTTCAGAATAGATGCTCTACGATGATGAAATTGTCTGTTACAATTTTTCAAATTTACAAAAAGTTGGATCAATTTAAAGCCTACCGCCGTAAAAACGTGATGCTCAACAATGATCAAATTTGTTGTGACGGTGTGTGGCGACTATAACTACCCTCTCACGTTTGATTTAAGTAGAAAATTCTACGCACTACGATGCACTTTGGTGTGAAGGTGCAGCTGCCACTCCTTTAATGAGTAATGACCTGTATTAGGCAAGTGATAATTTAAATCTGCCGGCCGAGCGGGTCTACCAGGTACTGAATATTTAAACGAACCTTATTTTAAATTTTTGTGAACATGTCTTTTTAATTATGGCCATATTTCATATTGTAGCAAATCTAGTTTGGGGCGACAGTATATGTATAAGTACATACCCAAGTCCCAGCAGCATCGTTGGCCCAGCATTATTAACCATACCCTTACGTCTACATGTGCATACATATATACATTACGTTTCGCGCTAAAATTAAGAGACTGCCAAAAAAAAAAAACACGTTAACTGTTTGTGTGTGTGTACATTTGTATATGTAACAACGGTGTAATAAAGCGTGCTGCTGTAGTTGCGAAGATTTCTTATTCCGTCTGAACGAATGCGTATACCGAAGTGAAAACAAACAAAAATACCAAATAAAACAGAAATAAAAATAGAATGAAGTAAACAAAAAACATCAGCAGCAAATAAACATACACATTTATACGTATGTATGTGCATATTAATGACACATACACACACACACATTATTTTCGTCTGATGTGTTGTGCGCAAATTAACCGACAATTTTAAAAGCTGAAAACCGGAAGTGCTCTTTAACAGCCAACAATATTTTGAATCAGTTTCCACCTTCTTTTTTTACTTTCTTTAATTTCTTATTTTGTATTTTAAATACAATGCTTTAAAAGAATAACGTCTCGTCCCTTTTATAACCAGTTGCTTCTTAACATAATCTGATATTTGCCTTTCTGTTTGTCTGTCTAACTGTCTGTACGTCTGTTGTCTTCCTTCTATGCTGGCTCTTTGCATAATTGTTATTGCCTCATGCGTAACATTTAATGGCTGGCAGGCAAGTATCCTTTCGTCTGGCGCCTCTTGCACGCCCGAACACCTTCGGGAATTGTATAAAAGGAGCAACGGGATACGCGTCTGGTTCATTCGCAAGTTGACATCGGTCGGTAACGGAAATCTTGGATCGCACATTCTATTCTTTACATCTCCTCTTACACCTCTAAGGATAACATTTACAAAACTTGGATACGGATACCATACAAAGACAAAGTCACACTATTTTGAACTTAAATTTACTCCGTTTCGATTTTATGCAGCAACAAGTGTTGAAATTTGCAGCGTTTTGCTTTCCATTTTTTGTATTTGTTGTTGTTCTTGCGAGTTTCGTTTTTCTTCCTTTGTGAGGCTAAGTTCAGGAAGTTTTTATTGTATTTATTGTGACAATGGGACGAGCGCTGCCCTGAGCAGGTTTCAATTTGTCTAAAGTGCTTTGCAGTGATTTTGTGGCTAACAACCAAAAAAACATCAAAACTAACACCAAAAAAGCCCATGAAGATTTATTGTAAAAAGGAAATCCTTAAATAAATGCACAAAAAAAGGAAGAAAAATATAATAAAATTAAATAAATAAAGATAAAAAAAAATTTCACTTTCCGATGTGTAATGTTTTTTTTGTTATTTGAAAGCTAAAAGTTTATTTAATAATAATTTCCGCTTACTACAAAAACTAAAATAATTTTTAACTTTAGTCAAGAGATGTGATATACTCGTATAAAGGAAAAACGATATAAATTTCACGAAAATCTCAAAATGGCAACGGATCTTTTTGGTGGCACCCTCATTCGTTTATAGTACATGGCTCAGGCATGGATTTGGATTAATATGAATTTTCCATAAATTTAAATAAGCCGTTCTACAGATTTTTGTTGTTGTCACATTAGTATCTGGAAATTAAAATAAAATGTTTAGGGGCAGAGTCGTTTCTTCAATATCAAAACATCTTAAATTTATTATTAAAATCCCTGATAAGTTTATTTAAATCCAAAAATATTTCATTTAAAAGCCTTTAAAAAGCAAACGATTGTTTTAAATCCTTAATTTTATTTATTTCATACCGCTGTTATATATTTCATAATTTTCCATATTTTGGATATCGCTGCAGTACAGCAAGATGGAGTATTTTGTTATACTTTGGTATAATCGTTTAAGAAAATTGAATTTTTAAATGGTTTTTTCATAAATGGTTAATTTTAACGTTCTTTTTATAGTTTTATGCTAACATTTTCAAATGGTTCACCTACATCTACTCGCTGTTTTTGTAGGCGTGTATATTTATATTGTATGTTAAGTTTTGTATTTGTACATGCGAGTGTGTATGTATGTATGCATGTATGCAACATGTAGTTCTTAATTTGGCAATTTTAGTTCATGTCCTTGACTTTTGTGGCCGTCGTGTAGTATGAGCAACATATAATAGGAAGAGACGTTAAGTGTGCTAACAGGTTAACCGCTTTACAAAACTAAACAAACGGTATAAACATGATATGATGACCAGCAAACGAACATAAAAGAATCTGAAATGCGTCTGCAACTGTTCATTAGCATTGGTTGTTGTCTTTTCGCTGTGACGCGAACTTTTAATATTGTCTACGAAACAAAAAAAATTTACTTTGACGATGGCTTCTGGGAAGATTTCTCTAAAGAAAATAACAGCAGCGGTATAACAACTGCGCTTAGGGTGACGTCGCCCAGAAATGGTGGCAGCGGAGCTTATGCATCTGAAATTCAACCAATGATTTTACGGGCAGAGGCAGAAGCATCTGCAGGAGACCATAACAATGGTGGGCATATTGTCAAGCGCGAAGTTGTTGAATTTGATGAGCAAGGGATGCGCGTCTACAATGTGGGCGTACTGATGGCCTCGCACTTAGGTAGGTAACACAGCACAACTCAAAAGGACACTATTTAAATATATTTTTACAATTTTCATAAAACGTTTTAAAAAACCTCACATATAAAAATTCATTATCATTTTAGATAAATTGTTTTTTGGTTTTTAGTTGCTAATTTTCTGAATTGCATTATTCTCTTTTATTTTCATAGATTCACCCTTTGATTTGGAACGTTGCGGTCCCGCCGTGGATTTGGCGTTATACGCAATTAACGAGGAATTCCTGAAGCCGCACAATATTACACTGCGCAAGGTGCAAGCAAGGTTAGCGAGATGGGAGTGAATAGAACGCGAAAGCGAGTTGATGTTTTAATTGATAGTTAATCTTTGAATTTGAAGATATGTTCAGCGGGGCGTTAAAATGCTCCATCTACATTTTTTTGTATGTTTTTTTTTAAGTAAAAATAGTTTAATTACTGCAATTGTTTTTGCATTTAGTAGAGATGCCTCGTGTGTCACGCTTACAACTTTTCAACGAATGCTCCAACCAATAACTTAATACAGTTTAAGGATATTCAATGCTCGAAAAACGTACAGTTAAGATTAACTCGTAAATTTGTGTTGGTTTTAAACCAAAACAGAAATATAAATGCGCCTTAGATTTAACAAAAACCGAATAAAGTTTGGTTTGTAATAAATCATTAAAAGTTTCATATATTTTTTAATAAAAAACGGTCACCCTGCCCAACTGTTAAAAAGCGCAAATTTAATTGAGCGTATTTTACTTGTTTCTGTTTGAATATTACGCCTTCGCTTACAATGGCAACAGACAGACAGACAAACAACCCCTTTGTTTTCTGTATGTGTGTCGCCTTGTCATCTTACAGTAGTCATTATACCCCCGCCCGCCCTGCCCCGCCCCGTCGTCTTAGGGATTCATTAACATTTTTATGACTTAAATAAGACTTGAGTTTTCTTTTTAAAACCTCTTTTCCCTGGCCTCTGTAAATGTTTAAAACAAACATATCTATTTTTTGTACTTCATATACAGTTACCCATCGTGTTCAGGTTCTTTGGCTCCTGGTTTAGCGGCAGATATGCATTTCAAGGACGATGTCATCGCATTTATTGGACCCGCTTGTGCTTTTGCTTTGGAACCGGTCGCGCGTCTTGCTGCTTATTGGAATTCGCCCATTATTACAGGCATGGGCGATCAGGTGAGCTTCATGTGAATACCGAGTATGTGTATAGGTAATTTTTCACAAGCAACCGCATCACGTACCTTTCTAAGAATCCCTCTTGTTGCAGCGGTTTACAATTAAACCCCCGCCGCAGTTAAGATAGCGCATATTAACTTTTGTTTTTTTTCCTCCTTCTTCTTGTATTTGTCACTTCGACTTTAAGTGATTGCTTAATCCGCGTGTCGTACGGTTCGGATTATGCTTGTCGTTTGAGCATTCCCTTTAAAGCTTCTATAACCGTACTTTGTAATTGAATTATTTCCTCTTCATTAAAGGAATCGCATCGAGCATCGGTGGGTGGTGATGTAGATAGATAGATAGATAGATAGATAGATAGATAGATAGATAGATAGATTGCCTCGCGAACTTGTTGCGGTGCACTTAAATGAAATAATTGCATTCAAATCGAAGTTGTCGTGAATTGATTCAAGAATTAACGACGCTCAACGAATATTTATTTGTTTGTCATTAAGGAGGTATTAAGTCTGAATCAAGAAGTATTATTTTACGAAAAAGATTTATGGAAATAATACTGAATATGAAGAGAAAAATATTGAAGATTTGTGTTAGTATAACCTTCATTTAACTGTTTAATTTTAACTTTTGAAAGGATTGCAATTCCTAAGAATGTCGATTATTTAACAATCAAAAATATAATTCACTGTCTCTGCTTCGAACTGTTTTCACGTATTTTCGTATTTAAATTCGATCAGCATTGAGTGAAATTTAACTTATACAGTGAAAATAAAATTTAAAGTATCACTTAATCTTACACAGTAAAGCGGGTCTAACGAATGACATACAATACAATCGACGCAATGTTAAAAAATTGTTATTCGTTTGCTGAAGCGGTCAAAAAAAGAGAACTACGTTAACTGAGAACTAAAGACCCTTAATAATACTTACTAAGTGTTTAAGAATTATTTTGCTAAAGATATTATTGATGTTAATTTCTTTATCTATTTTTTACAGCCGCCTTCCGAAGGTGAATTAACAGTTACTTCTGGCATATTGGGAAAAATTCATAAGTGGAAAAATGAAAGCACAGTAAGTGACAAACACACAAACATATAAAACTTGGGTAGATGGTACTTTTCGCATTTATTTTTATGCACCACTCAGTGGAGCATTTGTTTGTAAATAAGAGAAATACTCTAGATAGATAGATATATGTTATATAGTATACACACAGGGAAAAAACATTCAAAATTCAAACGATCTGGAATCAAGCCGATCCGCTGACGAAAATCGTGTTATCGTTCCAGTTTTCAATTCAAAACCGAAATACTTACTTTTAAACTCTTTCTAAATACAAATCTTGAAATAGAAATTTTACATTTTTATTTATAAATCGAACCGGTTTTTATTTATTATTTAACATTCTTTATTTTAAGATGTTTTGATCTTAAAATAAGATTGAAAATTCTGAAATCAAAAATTTCAGTTTCAATTTTAAGTTGGTGAAATTTTAAATTTAAATTTTGCAATCTTAATTTGAATGACAGCGAAACAACCTAAAAAAAGACCGATCGTTTTTAAATTTAGATTTGTGTAGACATGTACTCGTAGGTATATATTTCTAGTCAGGATCAAAAGCAATGCCCGTTTGTCTGTCTGTTCTTTGTGGGCACGATGTTAACAGAATTGTGTTCTTGAGCTAGTATTTAGCTCTTATTCTTCAGATTAACTTAATTAACTGGATTTATTTAATGCCAATGCCCTGTTGAATTAAGCTAGTATCATTAATGGTTAAATATCCATCACAATAACTCAATTAAAAATGTATTTATTTATTTATTTCGAATATTTATAATCTTTTAGTTTTTAATTTAATAAAACTAAAATTAATTTTACTTAGCCCTAAAATTATATGCAAATACAGTCGTATCTGGACATAGGGAACTAATAATTGCAACAATTGTTCACTATATCCGGGTTGTTCACTCTTTCAAGGTGGACATATGTTGATGTTCACTATGCCCAGACATGACTGTATCTTAATAAAATAATTACAGAGTATTTTATGTATTATACAATATAAGAACAAAGCTGCACGAATACGTTATGATTTTATAAAGTTATTTTGAATAACGTTTTCCAAGAAAAACGAAAATCGAAAAACAAAAAACAAAAAAAACCGTTATTGATAACGTTAAATAAAATTTAAAATATAACGTTTTCTGGCTTATATCTTTGGTAAAAAGTAAGATGTATAATTAATTTCTTTTGCATATCAAATATCAAAATCTTGGCTTGAATTGAAAAAAATTGTCAAACAATAATTTGCCTGAAAGTAACATTCGAAACAATAAGTAAATTCAGTCCTAGTAAGAAAAATATACAGCAGAAAATAATTTTTTCAAGAGGTTGATGTCTTTAACGCTGCTTTGTGATACAAAGACATTGCAAGAACTCCTATTTTTGTTTATACATCTTACTTTTTACCAAAGATATACGCCCGGAAACGTTCTATATTTGAAATTTTATTTTTTCGTTTTTTGAAGAATAACGTTATCGATAACGTTATCCAAAATAACGTTTTAGATAACGTATTTTAGTAACGATGAATAAATAACGTATTCGTGCAGCTCTGTATAATAGTTTAAACTGTTTAGGGCACAATTAAAAATGTCCTCTTAATGCCGATATACACATACAAATATAATGTTGCAAGTATAACAAGTCAAAAATTATAGTCAGTCATACCGACTATTACAAATGCACCACATTGTTAAGTATCCGAATAAAATTAGGATGGTTCATGATATATAAAAAAAGTCTTGGACCTCCTTAATTTTACAAACCTTATACCACACTAATTTGTTTACTGTACTTATTTAAGATCGCTGAAGCACCAAAATATTCTTTTAAACTTTTAAGGGCTTTATTTAAACATATAATAAAAAAATAACAAACATAAACCACCCTTATCGTTTCCAAAATTTAATCAGCTGTTCCCAAGTACAACGGAATTTTTTTGTTCTAATTTCAACCCAATATCTCATATGGTCTATATCTATCTTGAGTATTTTACTACGTTACAAACAATGGACCAAAACCAATATACACCACTGAGTGGTGCATAACCAGTCCTAAAAACTTGACCAAGCATTTTGCCAATTGATTTGTATTTTAACTTTTGATTTTTTTTTAATAGTACAATTAATACTAATTTTGTAGAAAATTGATTTTTTTCTATTGCTGTGGACTAAGTTAACGGACGGACAGACGGTCGTCGGAATAAGATGGATTAGTGTGAATTGCTTGTGACGTATTTGAGTTGTTTTTTTCATTTTAAACTTGTTTTTTCTTTTTATTTTATATAAACTAAATTTAAAGTTTATAAAATTATTTCATTTGGCATAAATTAGGAATCAATATCAATTAAAAAAAAACATTAGTTTACCGATATCTTATAAGTACTTGGATCAGTACATACAAATATTACGATATAATTGCTAAAAACAATAAATTAAGTATAGACAGGCCCGTATCTAGGGGGGGCGAAGGGGGCAACCGCCCCGGGCGCCACTTTGTAAGGGCGGCATGTAGAAGAAAGCTTTAGGGCGACATTTATTTTAAGTGAGTACCTTTTTTTTTTTCTTTACTTCTACATGATGTACAATTTTCGAAAAATTTCCCTAAAAATATTTTAAAAGGGCGACAATATCTACTCTGCCCCGGGCGCCAGAATTCCTAGGTACGGCCCTGGGTATAGAAAATAATTAATAAACAATAAAACAACTTTTTAAACATCTTTGAAAGGTATTAATTTTATTAACATACATATATGCATTAGTAATCCTAATTACATTCTACCAATTAAGCATTAAAAGCCAAAGGTAAGCTGTGTAGTACGTAAAGTCAAAACAAGGTGCCACGCGAAGTCTTCCGAGTTTAACTGCACGCTTCTTTACTTTTTGTCCATTGTCAAGGCTTTAGAAATGTACATATGTACACATGGGTATCGTGCGAGATGAAAACTCACCTCATTTGATTTTTAATTTGTATTATTATTTTGGAATAGGAGTGAATTAACAGCGTTTTGTCCATGTACATACATTCATTTATATATTTCATGAATCTTATCCTGATTGTATTGTATTTTATTTTATTTTATAGTTACTGTGGTTATTTGTTTCCATAAAGTTCGTTTTTTTCTATTCCTATCTATTAACAAATTTAATTGTTCTGTAAACTATTCGGCACATTTTTAAACTGAAGGTAGTTGAATTATCATGGGAAAGCAATAAAAGAACGCTTAAGTGTGTTAATATGATAAGATTTGTGAAAATGTTTGTTTTTTTATTTAACTATAGAGATTTTTATGTCGATGAATATTTATAAATATAAAATTTAAAAATTATATAATATTTATAAATATTCATCGACATAAAAATCTCTCTTAAGGTTGCCTTAAACAATTAATTGGGTGACACGCTTTAGTTTTAATATAGTCCTCCATTTTACTTAATTAAGTATAGAAGTATACATTGTATATCTGACATAATTATACTTTCGCGTGCAGAAGATAATCACAGCCTTGTCTTCTTAATCCAATTAAATATTTATACGTTAATTTTGAAAGTATATAAAGACGTTCGCTTTAATGTGTGTCCAATTCAGCTTGAAACATTGCAAATCAATTTCTTAGAAAATGTAAAAACACATTTTTAAACTCAACAATTTCAACTCATTAGTATAAGTACGTTATAAATTAAGATCAGACGCAGGGATTGAATAATTTGAAGACACATTTTTGTGTTAAGGCCCATGCCCAATTCAATTTGCAAAATAAGAAAATCGATGTATTTCCATGTTTCGAATTAGAGGACCAAAACACAAATCGACAATCAGGAGCGTGCTACTTTGGCGCGCAAGTTGATTATGCAGATGAGACTGTCCAGAGACACTTTATAAAATATTTAATCTACTCGATATAGCTTTAAGTAGCAGTCCCCGTATCTTCATCAATGACAGTGGAATGACATCGTCAACGTCGAAATTAACCAAATGTGGTGCACGTGTTGCCATAAGGAAGGACGCGCAAACAAAGACGTTCATTTATCAAAGAATTTCATAGGTAGGGGCGATATTGGACACAACTACAACCCGACTTTCCTTTTGCCCCATTTTTATGGAATAAAATGAAAATATGTTAAATTAGTTAAATTTAATGCATACATATATTTTTTAAATCTTTAATTTAATTTAATGAATTTCGTTGTGTTATAACTTGTAAATTTTTGTTTGATCCTCCGTTAAAAGTTTTCCGGGTAAGTCCTTAAGTTTACTGACATTGACACTGATGCATCGACATATTGCCACAGCAGCGTCAGACGAAAAGGCAGCACAAGACTATAGTGTTTACCACATTCAAATGCACAGTGGTGGTATACATATGTATGAGTGGTTCTGCCCGTGATATTAATGTGGAAAGGAAAACGCTTGAGTAACCGGGTGGAAAAAGAGTGGGTGGGTGGGTTTAACTTGTTGATTACTTTACGCTTAAGTGACTCCAAATGCAATCGGTAGGAGCAGTGTAAGTAAGCTCCAATAACCTCTTGCCTCATTTCTATTTGCAGGGCATGTTCAAGGACAAGACCAAGTATCCGACACTGACGCGTATGTCATATTGCCAGTGTCGACTGAAGTTGGTCTTTGCGAGCATATTTCGCCAATTCAATTGGAAACATGTGGCTTTGCTGCTCGACCGTTCCGACCTATTTTCTCTGACTGTGGGAAAGAATTTAGAATACGGCCTGCGCCAACAGGGTTTGCTCAGTTTTGTGCGTGAGCTTAATGGCAACGAACAGGAGCCGTATGAGAATTATCTTAAAGATGCTTCCATGTATGCTCGAGGTAATTTAGTAACTACATATATGTTTTTTTTTTTGTCGTGTTTAAAAAATAAAAAAATTATTTCAGTGGTAATTTTGTCGGTACGTGGGACTTTGGTACGCAAGTTTATGCTTGCCGCATACTCATTGGGCATGACTAATGGTGATTGGGTCTTTTTAGACGTTGAAATATTTCAGGTTTACGAAATACAAGCATTTTAGAAAACTTATATTTGAATTAACCCATTTTAGAGTTCATACTGGGGCGATCATGATTGGGAAATGGGCGATGCCGATGATAGTCGCGCGCGAAAGGCTTATGAAGCTCTGTTGCGTGTCTCACTTTTGCAACCGACAAGTCCTAAATTTCAGGGATTTGCTGATCATGTGCGTGAAATGGCCACAAAGAACTACAATTATACATTTAGCGACGGTGAAGAGGTAAGTCGAGTTATAGTGATGGCATTGTCAAACAAAATTTCTTGTCGTTTTTTAAACACAAACGAAGGTAAACTTTTTCATTGGCGCATTTTATGACGGGGTATACTTGTTGGGCATGGCACTGAATGAGACACTCACGGTAATGTTTTTTTTTTTGGTTTAATTATTTTTAATTTGACCATTATTAAATTGAAATTGTTAAAGGAGGGCGAGGATATACGCGACGGCATTGATATAACACGACGTATGTGGAATCGCGATTTTCATGGCATCACTGGACATGTTCGAATCGATGATAATGGCGACCGTGATGCGGATTATTCAATTCTTGACCTGGATCCGATCAATGGAAAATTTGCAGTTGTGGCTCATTATTATGGCCTCCACCGGTAAATATGTAAGTGAAAGATAAGTACATAAAACTTACAATCAATTTGATTTGTTGTTGTAGAAACTATTCGGCAGTGCATGGTAAGAAAATTCACTGGCCTGGTGGACGGGAAGGTCCACCTCCGGATATACCACGTTGTGGTTTTTTGGGTAACTCGCCCGAGTGTCATGGCAATGGTAAAGTTGTAACTATTTATCTGATTGAACTCATTTCTTATTTTACTTTAAATAAATTTCCATTTTTGTATTGCAGAAATGTTAATTGTTTACATCACATTTGCCTTTGCTATTTTTCTGGGTTTTACATTTCTTGTGGTTTATCTCATGTGCAAGTGAGCATCAGTTTAAATTCTGGTCGTTTGGTAGTTAAAGAAAACAATTTACTTATAGACAAATGAAACTGAACAATGAATTGAACAATATGTCCTGGCGTGTTCGTCCCGACGAGGTACTTTTGGAAGTTGGACGTCTATACGGCAGTAAAGTTGGTCTGCAAAAATTAAATGCTGAGGTAAGCTGGAAAAATGAATGTTTTTAAATTTATTTTAAACTAACTTCTAATACTCGGCGGTGCCCGGGTTTTTTTTTTGAATATAAATATGTGTAAGATAATTAGTTAGAGCAACTTTCCGGATAGATAGATAGATAGATAGATATATAGATAGATTGATAAATAGATAGATGGATTGATTGATAGATAGATAAAGAGAAACAGAAAGAGAAAGAGAAAGAGAAAGAGAAAGAGAAAGAGAAAGAAAAAGAGAAAGAGAAAGAGAAAGAGAAAGAGAAAGAGAAAGAGAAAGAGAAAGAGAAAGAGAAAGAGAAAGAGAAAGAGAAAGAGAAAGAGAAAGAGAAAGAGAAAGAGAAAGAGAAAGAGAAAGAAAGAAAGAAATAACATTAATTATTATTTATTTGTGTAAAGCAATTGCAACAAAATCGAACCTTACTGTATTGGAATTTGTGTGAACTTTTGTTTAGTAAAAGGTTTGTATTCGTAATTGAAAACAACGTACAGAGCTTAAAAACAATAAAATATGAAAGTATTCCTTAATACTATTATAAAAATGTCAACAAATATTTAATATGTAATTCTTGCATTATAGAATTTTTCCCTTCAACAATATGGCATTCACTCAGGACGTGCTTCCATTGCCAGCTGCACTTCTTTGCCATTAACGCAAGTTTTTACTACAATCGGCATATTTAAGGGAGAACGTGTTGCCATTAAGAAAATCCACAAGAAAAAGGTAGACATCACGTCGACGCTTTTGTGGGAAATCAAGCAGGCGCGCGATGTCAGCCACGAAAACACGGTACGTTTCGTTGGTGCTTGCATTGATCTACCACGTCCTACGGTCCTCATACTCACCGAATACTGTCCGAAGGGTAGTCTAAAAGATGTGCTCGAAAATGAGGCAATTCAATTGGACTGGAATTTTCGCATGTCGCTAATACACGATATCGTGAAAGGCATGGCTTATCTTCACAACAGCACTACTACAGTTCACGGCAAGTTGCGCTCATGCAACTGTTTAATTGATGGCCGATTTGTACTTAAGATATCTGACTTTGGCTTACGGACGCTGACTACGCCTTCGGAATTTGTGAAAGATCAGAATTATTTTAATAGTAAGTTTTTTCGTTTATTTTTTCTTTTTTTCTTTTTGTATTCCTTATTGGTTTGTTTTTTTTCGAGCAGAATTTCTGTGGATTGCACCCGAGTTGTTACCACTGACGGTGTTGCCTGGAAATCCCGCAACACAGAAAGGCGATGTTTACTCCTTCGCCATCATTTTAGAGGAAATTGTAGTACGTGGCGGACCATATGAAACAGCGCGTCAGTTTATGGATATCCAGACAATATTAAATCGTGTTGAAGCACACGAGGCACCACCATTTCGCCCCTTTGTCGGCCAAAGAGATTGCCCACCCGATGTACTGGACCTGATGGAGAAGTGCTGGGCCGACAATCCCGACGATAGACCAGCGTTTGTAACGGTCCGATCGAGTGTTCGCCTGATCATGAAGTAAGTTTATTAGTTTATTTCAATAAACTTAATTAAGTTGAGTTGTCTGTATAATCCAGTCACTTTGGACAGTACTTTTCACTAAACAAAAGTTTAACGAATTTTAAAACACACGAGTACATATGTTATAAACATAACATTTTTTTTATAAAGATATATATTTTTTGACCCTTTAAAAAATGTCAGAGGCTTTTGCGAAAATCTAATGGACGATTTGTTGAGACGAATGGAACAGTACGCTAATAATTTAGAAAGTTTAGTTGAAGAGAAGACGGAACAACTAAGCATGGAGAAGCGTCGCACAGAGGAGCTACTTTTTCAAGTGTTACCCAGGCCAGTGGCAACACAACTACTCGCCGGTGAAATGGTCCAACCCGAGCAATTTGAATGCGTCACTATTTACTTCAGTGACATTGTAGGTTTTACTGCGCTCTGTGCCAAAAGTGGACCTATGGAAGTGGTCGATTTTCTCAACGATCTTTATAGCACATTTGATCGCATAATCGGATTCTATGATGTATACAAGGTGAGAAGTATTTTTTAAAGGACTTTTTAATATTATATTTATAAGGAGGCACAAACATATTTAAAATGTATCTCTATTTCCTTAATGGGAATAATTACATATGAGTAATAACAATTAGCACCACGCGTTAGAAACGAAGGAGTGTAAATTTGTTTATATTTTCTAACTTGACAATCAAATAATATTTGATATATGTATATCAAGAATCAGACACTTTATTGGTAGATGACAGTTTATTCACTGTATTCAGTTTAACTTTTCAAGGTCGAGACGATTGGCGATGCTTATATGGTTGTTTCCGGACTGCCCGAGCGCAATGCTGACGATCATACGCGAGAAATCGGTCTAATGGCGTTGGCTATTTTGGACGCTGTCAAATCGTTTAGTATCAAACATAAACCAGACTATCAGTTAAAAATACGCATTGGCATACATTCAGGGCCTGTATGTGC
Source organism: Suillia variegata (assembly GCA_949127995.1). Lineage (NCBI taxonomy): Eukaryota > Metazoa > Arthropoda > Insecta > Diptera > Heleomyzidae > Suillia > Suillia variegata. The sequence goes on along the minus strand of OX421842.1, from coordinate 62,228,223 downwards.
TGGAGTCGTAGGACAGAAAATGCCGCATTACTGTCTATTTGGAGACACGGTGAATACGGCATCACGTATGGAGTCCGCCGGATTACGTAAGTTTAAATTAAAGATATTGTTATTATATTTTTATATTGTATATTATATTATTATTTAATATACCCTTAGCCAAGTGCAAGTACACTTACCGAAGGGTATATCGAGTTTGTTCTTCCATTTGTGACGTCCATAAGGGGGTGTGGTAGGTATGACAAAGTATAAAAATAAAAGATCAGCATCGGATTCTGAGTTGATTTTACGATGTCCGTCTGCCTATTTGTCTGTCCCAACAATTTTTGTATGTGAGCTCTCATGATTTATTTAAACGGACTCAAACTACTACCCCCTCCTACATAAACAACCTCTTTGCAACACAAAACACGCCCATCTCCCATAAAAATCACCCTTTTGCATGCGTATTTAACTCTTTGCTAAAAGAAGCACATTTTTTGGTGTCACTGAAATGGCGGAGGGTATTTGATTTTCGGCATAGTCGAGGATTATTCTCTTACTAGTTTCATTTTTAATTTTTCAAAAATTAACTGAAACGCATTTTCTACATTAGCGCTTAAAATTCACGTCTCTGCGGCAGCTAAACTAATTTTTGATAAATTTGGCACATTTGAGCTGGAACTACGAGGCGAGGTTGAATTAAAGGGCAAGGGTGCTGTTACAACATATTGGCTAAGCGGGTGTACTGAACCGGATCCGAGACCACCAACACCACAGAAGAACAATAACGACGAGGTGCCATTTCCGATACTGTTTCCCGCTATCGGAAAGTAGCTTTGGAAAGCAGCCATCTATGTTATATACATATTAACATTTTCTATATCTATCTCTTTTTGTGACTGAAACAAACAATCGATGTACCTTAATGGCGTTTATCTGTAGTACAATTAATTTAAAGAACGAGTTTAATTATTGATACGATTAAATTATTTTTTTTTAACGTATGTATTATATTATATTGTATGTTTCCGTTATGTTGTATTTTTAATGTGCTGTGAAAAAAATAAATAGATAAATAAGACATAAGCTGTAACGCAACTGGAATGTACAAGAGGCGGTATTTTGCCATAACAACTTACAAATTTATATGTAAAGATATATATATGTATATATATATATATTTAATAAATACAACTCCGTTGAAAGGCTTAACATTTCATTATTTTTGTTGTGCTGTATACACAAGAGCCGATCATAGAATATATTTACAGTAGAATAAGGGATGAATAGTTTGTAGTTTGTAGTATATGTTAGGCAATATTACATAGCCAATTAAAACAGCATCATAATTTTAACTTAGTTGCTTTCTTTTGTTGATTGTATTAAATAGTTTAAAACATATCGTATATATTTTGAATGCGTCTACCTATCTTCATTTCGTATTGACATTTATATTTATAGCCTCATCCTGTCCTCTATTGTTTAGTCGTGTTCCCTTTTAGCCAGATGTTTCTCATCGAAATAATGAAGCTATACACCAAATATCATCATCATCATACCATCGCATCGAAAAAATCCTTTAACTATATTTAAAGCTTTTCCGTTATTTAGATATTCTTATAAAGCTTTTATGCGATGCAAAGCTTTTTACAGTAAAAGTCTCAAATACGGGGTTTTTCTTATTCCAACCCTATTCTTTCCATATTCGGTGGATGAAAAAAGTCATAAGTACCGTGAGTTCCTTTGAAGTATACACAAAGGATAATTTAAATAAAAACATTGATACACTTTTGCTTCTTTTCCATAGTTCCTCTTTGCAAAACTTTGAAAATAGTGACTTGTAATCAGTTTTAAAATATTATGTGAAAGTGTATAAAAGAATTTTTATAAGTAAATGTAAAGGACCCTAGTCTAGTCAAATCAACCAATGGAGCGAAAACAATACGAAAGATTGATTGTTTAAATAATAAAATATCACCGTGAACAATCCTTAACAATTTTTTTTTGGCAGATTCATTTTCCATTTTCATTATTCATCATCCTCCTGCTTTAGTATGAAAATAATGCGTCTGCGGCACGCTAAACTTATTGTGGCCCTCATCGTGATAGCCAATATTCTACTCTTCTACTATTCGTGGAAGTCTACGTTGTGGAAGAGCATTACCTTCTCGCTTAATGGTGTTGGTGGTGGTGGTGTGGAACCGCAAATTTCAAACGAACCGGCAGCGGTACTCGCACAATCCGCCGCCGCCGGTGCAAAAACACCTAAAGATAAACTGCGCAATGCAAATAAACACATACGCAAATCGATAACTATCGTCTTTCGCAGCTTTTACACGTTTGAGAATGACCTACGTGCGTCCATCGACAGTATTCTCGATGTTATACCAAATTTGGCGATTTTAGTGCTGCTCGATAGTGTACCATATCCGCCACTAACATACGAACGCAACAGCAGTACAGGTGAGGAGAGCACTGTGCGTTTTCTTAATCTGGGTTTCGATGTGCTCAAGTCGCCAAAGGAACTTAATCCCCTTGAGGCAGTACATACAAAGTATGTGCTCTTTATGCCAGACAGCGTGCGTTTGAGTAGTAAAAATCTACTGCAGAAAATTCTTAGAGAAATCAACAATGTCGTCACTACGAACGCATTTAAGGATGTTACACAGACGGCGGTGGTAGCGACGTCGACAACAGAAGGACGCGTTAGACAGCGCTTAGCGATGCGGTCGGCTGTAGCGACGGTGTTGGGATCGTCTAATGAAGTAGTTCACCATATAGTCATAGTTCCCTTCGCTGGCAATATCAAGTCTTTCAGTACTTGTACGCAAATCAATCTAGATTTACCAAATTGGACTATACAGTATGTGGCGGCTAATAGCAGTGACAAATGCGACCTAGTATGATTTAGATTTTGTATTTTCTGTAAATATATAAAGGTAGATCGGTTTACATACTTAATTCTTTGTTTCTTAGTTTCTGCAGAAGCATGCAATTTTAGTGGATCTAGGAGTACTGAAAGATATGCCTGAACCATTTGCAACGCCATTTCCAGAAATGTTTTATATTCAAGCCAAAATTGCTAAGATTACGGTATGGCTTATCGTTACATATATACTCATACAAATGCGAAATTTTACTTCTCTTTACTTTTCTTGTAGAAAACTCTTTTTCCGCAGTCCTTTCAAGACGGTCGACGACTTTTTGCCTCGTACCACACTAAACAACGACGTATGGAGACTCGACGTCGTCAGTTCAAGGAAATGTACAAAAAACTCCAAATCAAACGTATAGTGCGACGTTCGCACAAGATAATCACAAAAAGCGATACAGCAAAGGATCAGAGTGGAAGTGGAAGCAACCATGGACCCCAGCATAATCTTGTGCTGGAAACACAATTTTCGTCATCGAATTTTTCACTGCCAGAAGTCACTGAAATCGATTTAATTGGCTGTGAACGCACGACTAAATCCTGTATAGGAACCATTTTTGCTCAGCGACCGTTCTATGTGTATTTAGGCAAACATACGCCTCCATGTTGTCTCGATAAACTGCGAACAACATTCAATCATGTTCTCGAGGAATTCGAGAATGTCGGAATACGTTTTTGGCTAGACAACAATGCACTGCGCACAGCCATCGAGACGCAACAATTATCGGCGGACGCATACGATATCGACATCAGTTTTAACGTGAATGATCTGGAGCGTTCAAATGCAATGAAAAAGTCTCAATCAAAACCGTACGTGGATAACGATGGTTTCTACTGGATGAAAGCAACAGACGGACACTATTTCCGTGTGCAGTTTTCGAAGATTAATCAAATCGGTATCAATCTGTTGCCCTTTGAGATAAGCGGCAATGAAGTGCGTCCAAGCGGTTTTTTTGGATGGAAGGCAAAACAGTTTTCTTCGGACTATTTGCATCCGATGTCAACAGTGCTTTTTCTAGGCAAGAATATTATGTGTCCAAACAACGTGCGTGAATTCCTCGACGCCAAACATCAGAAATAAGGTGAAATCTTTGCATTTTATGCCACTCGACCGACGATAGCCTCCTAGTAGACATTCGGTTGTGTACTGTGATTTATTGTTTTTTTTTTCTTTTTTTATATATATATATATATATATATATATATATATATATATATATATATATATATATATATATATATATATATATATATATATGATTTTAAAGTAGGTGGTTTTGTATTCTAGTATAAATTGTAAATCTAAGAATGTGATAATTTAGCTCAAGAAGTCAGTTTTCGTTCAGTTTTGTCTTTAGTTATAGAAACGCTAGCCAAGTTAATTTTGTTTTTATATGGTCTTTTAGTTGTTTCCTTATGATAAGCATTTTTTAAACTCTAAACTAATAAAAAAAAATTATATGAAAATAAAATAAACATTAGATTTCTACTCCTATTTAAGGGATTGTAAATTTTTTAAACCAGGGAAGTAAAATAATCGAGACTTTTCCAAATCCTATACGACTCTGTACAAATAGGTTTATCTTGATACGAATCGCATTTTGAACATTGAAAGTATTTTTGGATTTTCGTGCTTTTAAATTTTACACTAAAAAATATACACAACAATATAAAAAAACGTTTTAACTCTGTACGGTAGTTGTCGTGTCCTTAATTACAACACCTTCGGGTAATTCGCGCACAAGTGACAAGAGTTTCTCCAGCTTTTGTATTTGCAGTGTAGTCTGATCAAGATACAATTGTTTCTTTGGTGGTTTAACCATCAAACGCAGATTTGGTGAGAGTTTCAAGGAAGTCGTAGTACCCCTAAAATATTATGATATAAAATATTATTTTTTTTTATAGTTATCATTCTACTCACTTATCATCACCAACAATGATAAAGGGCAGTTTTTCGTTAAACGAAAGACGCGTCAGTTTGTTTTTTCGCTTGGGCACTACTGCTTGAATACATATCGCTTTATACTTGTTTATATTTAAATCGAATACATAAACCTTGCCCTCTGTCGTAACTGCCGCGAAGACTGTGCTTGAGTAAGGCGCCCACTTGACATCGCCTACCGCCGAACCCAGATCGAAAATGAATAATGGCTCAGGGCGCATGTCTTCCCAGATTTTAATACGCCAATCTCCACTGCATGATATGAATATGTTGGAGTTGAATCGATTAAAGTCAATGCGGTAGACAGACAGATTGTGCGCATAGTAAGTCATCAAATACTTGGAGCTATATGCAATGCTGCACTTGTAAATGCAACCTTCTTCTGTGCCAACCAGAAATATTTCAGGATCGACGGGATGAAATTTCATACATGAGCCGCAACTCTTTAAATGTAACTCGGTGCCGTCTGGACCCTCAACAATGCCGTTTTCTAGAAATAATGTGATGATGACAGTGAAGGCAAGTTTATTCTGCATAAGCACCCAGTTGAAAACATGCCCAGATGATGATATAGAATAGAAATTTATTTCACCATCGGCCATGTCAGGGCCCCATTTGATCTATGTTAAAAATAGAGAAAAAAAGTTATTTTTTTGTGATAAAAATAAAGTACAAATTTGTGTACCTCCCAAACACACTCAGCATGTTTTGCATTGACCCCCAATGACACGTAAAGTGGTTCTCTGTAGTTTTCCTTCAGATTATAGACAGCCACATTGCCATCATACATTCCTTAAAATTCAAAAACTATTAAACATGTAATTTTGTATTGTAACAGGTAAAGGTTACCTATTGCTACCAAAAACGGATATTTCGGATGAATGTCGCAACACATGACGCCACTGTCGGTCATTACTGTCAAAGGTGAATAGTGTGTATTTTTTATAAATTCAATCAATCACAATTTTGATTATAATAATATACTCCATCATTTTGAATAGCTTACTAATGTAATCCGGAAATGAAGGATTTTTAATGGTGAACAAGCAAAGAGAGCCTTCATTTGGTTGTTTGAGAAACTCATCTGTAAGAACGAAGATATTACAACATGTTCATTGTGTACTGTGTTACTAAGTCCCCATTCAAGTATATTTAAATATACAAAAATTGACTTTTAGTTTCAATATTACAACGTAAGAGTATACTGGACACAAAACAAAGCTCCACTTACGTGATCCAAAACATACCGCAAATAGATCATAGTACTCTGGATTGAAGAGTAAATCTGTAACACTCATTTTTTTTGTACGATCGTACTGAAATTTCCACAGCGGCAACAAAGTACCTTCACTTTCGCGATACTCATCTGCCGGGTCTTCCCAATATCGATAATCGTTCGATATCTCATCAAAAATATTCTGGTTGATCATGCGCTCCAAAATCTGCCAACACTTGAGGTACTTGCGATTGAGTTGCTCAGCCTCAAAAGTTTTGTTAAATTTTCGTTTGGCCTCCTCGCTGCGGTGGGCGTGCGGACCTTTCTTATCGTCTTTCTTTTCCTTTTCTTTTTGCTGTTGAGCAAAATCTTCGGCGTAGCTATCGTAAATGACCCACTGAAGTACATTAGCGCTATATTGTGATCTAGGCGGTGGTATTGTTTGGGTATCAACATTCTAAACGAATGAAATCAAAATATTAAAATTTATGCACAGCAGAGATGTTAAATTACTGTTATTGTATTATATCTGCATTACCCGCTTCGGATTGGTAAAGGTTAAAGCGGCACGTTCACAAAAATTAAATTGATTAATCAGTTTGCGTTTCTTGCCACCACCACCAGCGGTAGACACCGGCACCTGTCCTTCATCACCTTCTGTTTGGCCCACTTCGCTTTGTTCACCTTCAGCTGCTTCGGTTCCTTCTTTGTCACCCTCATCTTCACCTTCAGCCTCTTCCTCAGCCTCACCATCCTCGCCATCTTCACCTTCCTTAGCTGCCTTATCAGCTTCTCCGCCTTCTTCTTCGTCCTCGGCACTTTCTCGATGCGCTTCCTCAGTTTCAATTTCAATAAAAGAAGACCGAGGTGGTGGTAAAGGATATCCTGTATACAAGAATTGACATAGTTTATTTTGCAAAGAGCTTAAAACCAGATTCTTACCCAATTCGCCTGACTCCTCGATTTGTTCTTTAGCTTCTTCGGAGTCAATATGCAAAGCATTGCCTTCGAAGGCTAAAAGCGTCACTGTGTTCCCAGCGGGAGGTATCTTTGGTATTATAATCACCAAAAACGTAAAAGGTAAATTTAGAAATATTTAAACTGATGGAACACCTACCGGCACAAATGCCTCATTCTTGAAACTATAAACCACCAAATTATGTATGACGTTGGTATTGGTTGGCGTAAGAACTTTTGTTATTTCCTCTCCTAGTTCCGCTTCTGTTAACTCTAATTGATCATCGGGTTTGAGTAGTTGTCTGGATTTCATCCATACCTCAAAATCATCTGTATCGCCACCCCCATCACCTGCAGCTTTCAGTTTAGTCTGCGATCCAGGTCTTAAATTAATCTGTCAAACGATGTTAATGAATCCACAAATTGTAAAATATCCCACGTTTAAGATTGATTTGTTTCTAACTACGGTGACAATTTTTTCTTTTATTTTCTTCTATAATAGACTTCAAAATAATATCTTACCGTATCATTCTAAAATCAATTATAGCCTAATAAAAATATTCTATTATAAGACAGTTGAATACAAATTAAAAAAAATGTAAATAAAGCAATTTATTAATTCGGTGTTCTTTGAATATGATTTTATAAATGTACAGTGCATTTGAACTTACCTTATATTGTATTTAGTAGAAGCAACATAGCCAAGGTTGAAAGCTTCTCAAGATATACTAAATATGCAAATATATTTAAAAAATTTAAATTTTTTACGGCTATTTGAATCTAATCGTAACAACTGAATAGCCTTATTCAACCTTGAGTATATTTATTTAAATATTAGTTGTATTAGCTAAAAAATATGAAGAAAAACATGCTTAAACATGCGAACCGGGTTTACATATATCACTTGATTTAGAAGTTACCTGCAGCTTCTCTTTAGCCGTTTCTATACCCTCACCACCGTTTCTGTTTGCCTCCCCGCTTAAGCTTACGGGTAACGGCGAGGTGGCAGAAGCCATGGCACTAAGTTTATATGACAAGCTTTCTCAGTGAATTAAAAACTGTTTAACGGAAAAATTGTTTAACTAAATATTTGATATTTAACTAAACTTAGGATTATGTATGTACAGCAATAATAACACAAGTAAATCGAATTTTATTTATTTTTTTAAATTTCCATTTAATACAATATTTACAGATTCTAATTAAGTTTGCCAGATATTGCACTTGTACTTTGGTACTTGTAAGACAAAACCAATTCTTTTTCTACACATTTACACTAACAACTACTTAAACAGTTAAAGAAGAATATACCACCGCTTTGTTTGCGATTTTCCACATCTTACAACGAATTCTAAATAACAACTGAAAAGATGGCTGGCGACCAAAGCCAAAGCGAACAGAACAACAGCGTTAAATGGAGAGCGGTAAAGGAACCTATCAATATTTGCATATACACACATACACACGCCGAAACCAAAACATTCAATATACTCGTACATGCTTGCCATTGTCAATTGACAGCGTAAGGAAGCGGAATATCTCTTCTTCCCCCTGCCCCCCTCGGCCAACCATCGTGATTGCAATTTTCCTGCAACACGAAAGTAAAAAAATATAATACCGCGTCGCAGCGCTCTTCATCACCTTCGTCAGATTAAATTATTACGAAGGACGAACGACGGCGATGGTAGCTATTTTTCCTGTCCGCCTGTCCGCCTGCCTACCTGCCAACTGTTAAACTTCCATATGCCAAACTCTGACGAACTGTCTGCAAGGCTGTCATCAAAAACTTGCGCAACTTTATGTTCCCGGCTTAACAAAAATTGTTGTAAGCGATACAATAAACAAATATGGCAGCTGGGCGTGATTTATTTCCTCTAGTCGATCCAACGTAGAGTGACAAACTTTTCTTTTAGGATTCCACCTAATTCAAATTGTATTGGTAATTTTTTTGTATAATTAATATGTATAGCAATAAAAAAAATCCGAGGCATATCTTAACATTTTTTAAAACGTTTTCTATTAGTTTCATGTACTCTTAAATTGTAATTACATTTGGCCACCTTAAGCCATCTAACTCAGTACACTTGCGAGTGACTGGTGGAACAAACAAGTAGACAGGAACAGTTGCAGCTTTGAGTAATTGCGAATAGTTAAATTTAGCCACTTTCTGTAAAGAGTCGAAGTGGTGGTGGTGTGCAGAATTAGCGTGTTTGGTGCTTGGGTGTGATGATGGCTTGAATGAGCGGTTGTAGTTAAGAACAACATTGCCAAAGACATTGCAATGATAATTAAGTATGCATAATTTACTTGCTTCATTCGTGGAGGTTTAAAATAGTTGCGATTTCGAGTTCAGTCACTTCATACAAGGGATCTTTTTTTTTATAATTATGAAATCATCAACTTATGGCATGTCGTCGCTGCGCCGACATACCAAACCAAAAGAGATAACAAAAACCGGCATGTGCAGAAATATGTTAATAAAATATGCAATGAAAAACATTTTCAAAACTCACATAACTGTTTCTGTTGGCGCAGCGACGATATCTATTTTAATTGAAAGTTCTGAATTTTTCTGACTTCAGAACGCAAAAGCTTGATTTCGGGCATTTTCATAAGTTTTTCTATTACAAATATTCCCAAAATGAACTAAATTCTTGTTTGAAAAATTAAAACGAAATACGAATAGAAATCGTTAAATGGAAAAGAATGAGATGAACTTATTTGTATTATTTAAACAAATCATAAAACAAAAATTGATAAATACGATTAATTGGAAAAGTCTTAGTTCGAAAGTATTTTTATTTGTTTCGAAAAAACCTTTACAAAAGTTGACAGAATTTTATAAAGTATAAATCAAGAATAGGAAACTAATTAAAACACTTCTAAACCAAATACCATCAGAACGCTATTAGATTAGTTTGGTCTGTGCAAAGCATCCGCCGCACCCGAACCTTCGAGTGAGTATCCTTACCACAGCAAACCTAAACACGAAATTTGTGTCCTTTCCATTTTCGAGAAAAGTATGAGTGGAAATTTTGTTCGTGACAAATTCACATAATGCTCTGACTAGTGCAGAAAACTTTTGACTGTTTTACGTAAACTTATTAAAAAGTAATCACTTTTTTAAATACGAGTATACTATACTATACTATATGGATAAACACGAATACGAATGAGGTAATAGGGTATTTGCTTACACGGGCAAGCCGATTGACTGTATGACAGAGCAAAACTATCGCATGAACTACGACGACGGCCAGCATTTAGCGAAGTGCGCGAAGCGAGTTTGAACCAGCGATGATAAAAAATAAGTAAACATTGTATATCTGTGTCGGTTATTACCGCGAATAAATTTATAGTTATCTGGATTTAACTCCTGTTTTTATAATCACCTTTTTCTTTCCTTTCTTTTCAGATGCAGCCATGTTGTCTCAGCAGCCACCTTCTCCGGTGTTGGTCGTTTTCGTCCGTCGTCTATTCGTTCCGTACGCTTTAAATGGCAATTTTAAAAACTTCGTTCGCGTCAAAGCAGCAGAAATAGTATTCGAAAAATAAATCAGTGCGATAGATAGATAGATAAATAGATGAAATGCGTCGTTTTTATTAAATTTGGAAAGTTGAAAAATTGATTTGAAGTTGAAAAGACAAAAGTGGCTTTTACATTTTTTTATTTTGATGTTTTTCTGTTTTCGTAGAGGGGGGGGGGGCACAACCCAACAAACCTCTCACAGAAACAAGTAACTATGGAAATTTGTTTGTTATGTTTCATTGTTATCGCTTGTATTGATTATTTTTTGAACTACTTTACTTAGTCCTGGCTCTGACCTTTGAATAAATCACGCCGCTTTTTTTCCTGGAAGTAATAGAAACGTTCATCTGGTCCCGGCTGAAAGACATGACTTTTAAACTGCTCCTCATCAAAGTTGTTCGGTTCGTAGACAAATGGCACATTATCATCAAGACTGCTAAGGGAATATTGCGTCTCGCGTACACTCGGCATTCGTTTACTTGTTGGTATAGATTTATCCAAAGATGTCAAACTGTCTCGTTTAATGGACGATGATCTTCTCTCTAATGTGGAAAATCGTTCGAGGTCGCGGTTAAATTCATCAGGCTGTTGTTGTCGACAATCGGCACGCCTTTGAACTGCAGCTAAGGCGTTCAACAAAATCGGATTTCTGAAAGTAGCATCATTTGGTAAAATACTTGAACTGTATAAATTATATTTTTTCATACTTCATTCGATTCACCCAAGCCATCACCTCCTCCTCCGTTTTGGTAGGATCGCCAATATAAGGATTTTGTACTATGTACCGATTTCGTTTAAGCAAAACTTCGATTTCATATTCAATGTCCAAGTCCAAATTACAACCACGACAATCCATATTGAGTATAGTAAGATTTGTTTCGAGTGCCTTTATTAACTCAACACTTGCTTCCCACTCAATGGGCATTGCGATTAGATCTAATTGACGCAACGCTTCGTGTTGCCGCAGCAACTCATTGGCAATGCAACAGATCACGGCCTCCTGGCTCAGCTGTACACCAATCATATTGAGATGTCGCACGTGCTCGCTTCCCATAATTGCCTGAACTAGCACATGTATTGCCTCGTCATTCAGTGGATTGCGTGCCAATCCTAAATAATTGAGTGTACCCGTAAATCTTAGTAGACCAGCAGCTATCTTTTGCAGCACATTATAGCCAATACGATTTCCTTCCAACTCCAACGATTTAAGAGAATTTGTAAACTGAAAGAGCTTATAGAGTGCAGGTCCACAATCGTCTTGCAGTTGATCATACGCAAAATCGACCGTTTCCAGCGTGTCAAGGAATTTTAATGAGCGCATAATAATTTCGAGTTTCCTTGCATCCATGCGACTGTTGCGGAGACGAAAAACTCGTAAATTTTGCAACGCACCTATGCCACTTTAAGTGCAAAAATTTGTAACAAAGTATTTAATTTAAATTTAATTATTTAGGTGACTGCCGGTACTAACTACTTACTTTGTCAAATTGTCCATATCTTCGTATGAAAAATTAAAATGTTTTGTGTGGTAGTCTCGATTTAAAGCTGGACCTTGAAATGATATCGAGAACACGGTTAAATTTTCAAAAATACGCACAAAGCTCAAATCAATATGATGACAGTGTTCCGGCGGATATTTATATTCTTTTTTGCGCTTGAGTAACTTTTCGATATTTCGTCGGTCCACTTTGTCTTTTTCGCCATCGTCTTCATCTTCGGAAATTTCCAAATCAAAAACGCCCCGATTTTCGGGTTTCTTTTTCTTTTTTCCTTTCGCAGTTAATTCCGGTTCAGGTGGTGATGGCGGGCGTTTTGCTTCACGCCGTTTGCGTCGTGCTTCCTTCCATTCTCGCTTTTTGCGGCGTTCTTCGCGACGCGCATCTTTGGCCACCTGTAATTCTGCTTTCAGTTCAGCTTTCAATTCGGCCTTTTCACGTTCCACTTGCAATTCCTCCTCGGTTTTCTCCGGTGGTGGTGTCCGCAATTCTTCTCCACTTGCAACAGCTTCAATCACTTCGGTTAATCGGTTATTGTCTTCGCTAGTACTAAGCTTGGAAGAAGTGGACTCCTCGTAATCGCTTTCCTCGTCATCGTCATCAATGTCGTCTGTTTCGCTTTCATAATACTGTTCGAAATATCGTTCCTGCATTGATTGCAGCTTGCTGATATGCATTTGTGTGACAAAGTCCTTGATCTTAAATGCAAGGTTTTCCATCTCGTCCTTGGGCCAATACTCGGCAGCGCATGCTTCAACCATTTCAACAAATTTAAGTGATATCGCATGACTGCGCCAGTCGTGCGAGCGCTTAAAGACAAGACCCTTATCAGGACTCTTGGCCAACACTACACGACGCCAATACTTTTCATCAGTCAGCTGGTAACACTGTTCCAACGGCAATTCGATGTCCAGGGAGTCGTAATGAATGCGTAACTTGAGTGGTTCATTTTTCACAAGCGGTGACAATTCATTTGGATAACTCTTAGCAAGCGCACTTACCGCCAAGTTTGCAAGGGTACCCAAGCGTGGCTTCTCGATAAAAGTCTCTGCAAATATTTTACGGCCCTGTTCACTTTTCAATGCTATTGTCTCTGGCGAAGGCTTGTAAACTTCGTATGCCAATAGCAGTTCATGTTCTTGTGGTATCGCGAATGTATTAGTAATCGCTAATGCTTGAAGCGCATTCTGCGAGAAACGTTCTTCTTCCATAGTGAAAAATAAAATTAAAATTTTTCTGTTTTAAACAAAATAAAATTCAAGACGATTATTACAAATGCACCCACATTTCAATAATTGTTAATTATTTTGTAAGTTGGCTTCAAGCTACTCTTAAAAATGTTTCGGTGTTATTTTATATAATTTACATTTATATGCATGCGAGACCACTTGTTTTCCACAACCATTTTAATCCGAAGAAATATCTCCCAGTTTGAAAATGTTCTTAAAACTTTTATTAAAAAATTCAGTAATACGGACAATATGTACAATTATTTATAAATTATATATTGTATAATAATTACTTGTATTTTGTCACTTTTTACCGTCTTCGATTTTTTATAAGTCTAACTGGAATTTCCGGTAAATAAACACACGCAATAAAAATGATTGGCCCGAAAAGCAGCGTAAACAACGTCCAAAAAACTATGGTAAACTCCGTTATTGCTTCCATACAGTATCAAAACAGTTTTAGGCTCATCAGTACAGTACGTACATACATACATGAACTTAACTTAATGCAGGGATTACAAAATTTCTTAATTTCTTAAAAACTAATATCACTAGTGAAGTACGCCGAGAATAAAATATTTCTCTTGTTTACATATGTTATATAAGAACAGGTAACTTGAGGCTATATTAAATGCGATGTTGTGCTGATCGCATAGTTGCTGGACTACTTCAATCATAACCGTAAAAGACTTACGGTGTGAGCCATACATCGTTGGTCCCTTTAGGAACGCCACCTGAAATTACCAGAAAAAACAAATTTTATTTTTTTTCTATACTTATTACTCCATAAATTCATTAACTTTATAAAACAAAAAGTGTTAACATAATTCCCAACCCAGGAACAAATATTTGTAAAAGTTTTTCGTGGAGTTCGTAAATACGAATTATAAAAATATTAAATATAAAAACATTTTTTTTCATTGTCAAAATCTTTGTACCATTTCAAAATATGAATCATCAATGAATGCAGTAGGATATTAGCTGAAAACACTGTTGAACTTTAAATTGTTTTGTAAATAGCTTGTGAGCAAATGACTTTGTACTTAATCGGTTGAATTTTTGCCTTTATGGAACACACCTTTGTGTGCAACTGGCCAAAATACGATATGAACGCTGACTTTTATACCGGGCTGTAATCCCAAAAGCCTAATGGCAGCTGTTTTAATTTTAACCGAGTTTATTTAAAGTCTGAACAGAATAAAAGCAATCAAAAAAATTTTAAGAATAAAGTGGCAGTACTTTACACAACTGCGTGAAACCAACTTTAAATGCTTTCGGGTACAGCGAAGCGTACATTTATTTTAAAGAAACCGAAACCCGATTTGTCAGTTAAATGCCGCCGCCGATTTATTTATTCTTAAGTTCTCAACATACTGAAGTGATATCTTAAAATTGCTTTGCCAATCTAGCTGGCTGGCTTGGCTATTTGCTACTAGTTTATATATTTGTAAATTGTTGCTTTGAATATGTTTGTTGCTTTTAGCCAAAGCGTAAGTCTAAGTCGGATTTATGTCGTAATTGTATATTTTTTATGTTTGTATTTTATTTTTAATTTGTTATTGCTCAAGGCAAAGAATTCAATTCACCTCGACATCGACAACATTCAACGTTTTGCGCATATGTATGTATGTATGTATGTATGTATGTATGTATGTATGTATGTATGTATGTATGTATGGATAGATGTGTACATATACAGGGTGTTTTCATACACCATATATCAAGTTTAGAATATCAAATGAAATTAATTTAGGTTTTGTAGCAAGTTGCTTCTAGCCACATTAATTCGAACTTTTTCATTAATAGCGAAATAAGAGAATCAGTTTTGTTTTTCCAGCCAACAAAACAGCATAAAATTAAATAAATATGTATTTGTTTATAAGAAAAAATATTCTAATTTATGCTAGTTTTTAAGTAACAAATTAGAAAAGCAACATATTAGAAAAAATAAAAATATTTTATTTAAATTCAATATTGCATTTACTTTAATTTTTGCGATAAAGACTATAAAAGCTGTTGCTGTATTTTCTGTACTTAATATACATATATAAGTACAGCTGCGGTTAAAACAATAATAGTTTGTAAAAAAAATGCAAATAAGACATAAAACCAGCTTAGTCGTATAATTTTAATTAGCAATAACTTAATACAAAAATGGAACAAGTAAAGTTAAGCCCGGTGACTCCGATTATATTGTATTTTTTTACCATATATATACATACCTCAGTGGCATTCATCATTTTGCTCTCATCGACTTTCTAGTGGTAAAAGAAAAAATATAATCGGGGTTACCGGGCTAAACTTTACTCAAGCCTAAAATATATTGATTTATAATTTCTTTCTAGTGTATGGGACCACACCATTAAAGGAAAAACATGCACAAACTATTATCTAACATAATCTAGTTTTAAATTTCGGCATGTAATAAGGATGCTTACATATAGTCGAGCACCTTTTCCGCCATATAGCATAATTTTACTTTTTTCCGTTCACAATATATTTCCCATTTCTCTTCTGTCCAATCAAGATGTTCCTTGGCAAATTTAATTATTTTTTATTAGAAGTGGAACTTTTTTCGGACTCCTACCAGCAAAATTACCTTCTCATCATTGTCGGAAAGCAGGCAATAAATTCATGTACTCCCGCATATAGTTTACCGGTTAAAATGAGAGCGCTTTTCAGGCGTGCAATGCCTACCTCGACCCATTTCTGTAATTTTTTTTTGTATTCTGATAAAAATTTATTGAAATTTACCGTACCTAATAGATTTTCAAGACTCATTTTTAATTTAAATAATTACAAGTTGAGCACTTCTTTTTGTTTATTGCCAACGAACTTACAACAAATTTTTGCAATGGTAATAACATGTTTTAAAAGTTAACTTAAAATAGAACAGTATTAAACAAAAAGGGATAAAAAAGAATGAAACTCTTTTAAATATATCTTTAACGCTGCTATTATTTTAATCGCAACTGTGCATTTTATTAAACAATTAATACCTACATACATTTGCACATACAAGCACTTATGTAGTGATAACCTGTCATTTTATATGCAATAACATTTACAAATCTTATGTACTGATTAATTTCGCAATATAATATTTTATAAATCTTATCAACTACGCAGTTGCCCCGAGTTTATTACATACATATGTATGTACATGTGTGATATTTGTATATACAGAGATTATAAAAAAACAATATCCTATTGTGTTTGTTAAAAAAAAGTTTAATATTGGCATATAAAATTGTTTTTACACACGCTCAAGAAGTAAACATAAACAAAAATAATATTCTTTGTTTTATTTTTTTCGAAAAATAAGTGAACTTAATAAAGAAATTAAATTTTGACTTACATTATATAGAAATAGCTGTCGCTGTCTTTTCGCTTGAGATCGTGGTGATGATCGATTATTTTTCCGCCAGCTTTTCCACTAACGGCGCGACCATTTCCTGATTGCATAATTGATCTTCCGCCAAAGAACCCAAATCCTCCGTTCTGATGATTGTTGGACAAAGCTGCTTCTTTAGACTGGCCAGCGAAGAATGTTTTTACACTATCCATTTTAAATTTTTTTGCAGAAGTCGAGCCCCTTTGTACGATAAAAACTAAAAAAGAAGAAGAGCATATAATTTGTCATTAAATGCAAATATATTTTGTTGATTAATTTAAATGTCTAAAAATAAAGCTTACAATAACAACAAATGTGATCCTAAACAAAAACGGAAGATGCCAAACTTAAAACAGTATAAATAAATATATATATATATATACATACATATACGCAAGTACAAATATATATAAACAGTTAACAGAGTTTAAAACCAAACCCGTTTAGTGCTAGTAAATTCAAATCCACATTTTTAATGATCATTAACCATATTCAATATACATATATGCATACATACGTATTTTAAATATAAAAGTCTGTTTAAAAACTTGTCTGATAACTTAATAAATGATAAAGAAAAATTGTTTCTTTATTTTCACTGCTAGTCCAACGCTTGTTGTGCCTTGGGTGGCACGCCTATAAAATAAAGATGTATATATGTATACTATATGCACTTATTGTTATCGTATTATGACAGCAAATTTACTGCACCATTTAATATTTATTTTGCTGGCATTTTTCGTTGCCATTTAACGATAATTTTTGTTTTTCCTAAAAATAACCTCAATGGCTAAGTCCATCGAAATAAAACTTAAAATGTTAAATCAAAAACTAAAAAACAACAAAACCGTTTTTAAATTCAAAAACCTTAATTTGCAAGTTTATTTAAAAGTTCGATTTGATTTGATATATGAATTGTCTTAATCGAGTGTTATCAATTTGTACACTCGTACATACTGCCGGAAGAGTCAGTTCAAGAAGGTACACGAGTAGAGCCGTTATGTTAATCAGTATAACTGAAGAACTTTAAAAAAAGAGTTTTTGAGTTTAGGTGGAACTTAGATCGAAAGCGAAGCAAACTGGATTAACTAAAGAAATTCACCGAAAAAAAAAGCTTTAACTAGAGGAGCTATCAAATTTTGAGTAAGCATATATAAATTGCTTACTAAATTTCAGTTTTATTTTAACATCTAGTAGATATACTACCAAATATGTACTCGCAGACTACGGTCGTATTCATATGTACACACTTTTGTACATAAGTACGTACGTTTGTAATTTTGTCAAGCCTTAAAATAGTAAAAATAAACCTACCAAAATTTATTTTTAGACAGCTTCAAGGTCGTACGTTTTCTTCTCTACTCTAATATAATAATTCTTTTAATACGGTTTATATTATTCAGTTATATGCCTAATGCAATTTTCGATTTCTGTTAAATGTGTTTTTTTTTTTTTATTGTTATTTTACGAAAGCACTACACAAACTATTTGAATGTATGTTTTTTTTTTCTTTTTTATTTTTACGTTGTTTTCGTACAATGTCTGCGATCGAACTGAGCGAATCGAGTCAGAATTTTCTTTTTATATGACTGACAAATTGATACAGTTTTAATGCACCACTCAGTTGAGCATGTTGTGTTTGGGTGGAAGTTTGTAACGCAGAGAAATACTCAAGATATCTAGATGCAAACAACATCATTATATGTATAAATGTATTTTAGGAACAAAAACAGAGTCAACAGAATATTTAACCTATATCTAATTCTCTTTATAAACAAAACCAAAACGACGACAAAAACAAGTTTGCTAACTACCCAGTCGGCATTTTCGTTAACGCTTATTAAAGCGCTCCATAAAGAAGTGGCAGTTCAAAGAAACAGAGTGAAAAATATAGTGCTTTTAAACCACCTTCTCGAAGTACTATAAGGAAGGCCAAGTGAAAGCCCTTCTCATGGAAATGAAAAAAGAAGGCCTTGAAAAGCGGGACAAAAAGAAAGAAGTATGGAAGTGGAAGGCCTCTTCTCTGACAGGATGGACATTTAGAAGTGATTTTTACACCTGAAATTGCCGGCTGGGTACTTACATTTATGTATTTATGTGTGTCTGTACGAGTATGTACTTGGAAAGACTTGCTCTCGCAATTTGTAGTCGTAAAAATTAAACTTCGTGATTTGGACTTTAAACCATTTACCCAACAGGAAAATGAGTATTGCTTACTTTTGGTACGTCTTATAATTAGCGATATATTGTATTAAAAATAAAATACGTTTTTTGTTCTGTAAACGGGAAGGTATTTTTTGTTTGTTATTGCTACTTAACCCGCTTCCCATTAGATGCTGATAATTCAGGAATAAATTAAAATAATGTTTTGCTGAAAATTTGATTGCTGCTTAAGCGCATAAGTCAGCATATTATCGAATTGAATGCATTTTGTATTAATTTTACTTTTCCAAAAAAGTGTCACAAAGAGAATGAAGAAAACTCATTTTTTTTTAATTTGTTATGAAATTGTTAATTCGATAGAACATTTTGTCAGTTGGTTTTTCGATATTGAATAGTGAGTTTCGCGTGTGGTTCGAGCGCAAATTTTAAACGCAGAAAAAACTTTTTATATAGTGAATGGTTTTGTAAATTTAATACATATATTAAACATTTTATTTTAATTACTATATTACTATATTTTTACTAGCTCAAGTTCTCAAATCGTGTAAGCCGTTTCTTGGAAATGTATAGCGGTATAAACTTAACAAAATATTATAATATTTAGTTTATTCCCATTTTTATAATAATTTTATTTTTATCAACAGATAACAGAAGAAATGAAAGTTCTACTGAAGAACTTAATACAAGTTAAAACAACAACAACGTGTTAATAAAATAATTTATATATTTTATGTTATTTACGTTTGAAGAAATTAATTTTATTGCGTGTTACATTTTTGATTTTGTTTTGTATAAAAAATAAGAAAAAAATATTTCTGTTATTGCTACCTCTCTCACTTACCAAAGGAAGGCAAAAAGTAAGCACAACAAAAAAATATTTTTTGTTTAATACTACTACTCTCGCCTACAAAGGGAAGTGGAAGTAGTATCACTTACATTCCAATGACATCCCCATGTAAAAAATTAGGCCTAATGGCAGCAATAGCCCCATAGATGCCCTATAGCTGACTTTTCCTGTTGGGTAAATGCGCGTATACATACAAATATACATACATACATACATACATACATACATACATACATACATACAAGTGGCTCGCAGCGACACATACTAAAACTATGCAGACCATTCCAAACTTTCACTACGGAAAGACTTTATCTTTCTTCCCAATATTATATTGAACATGAATTTAAATTTTTTTATTATTAAATTATCGCACTTACCGAGAGGAGAAACAGGAAAATCTTAGTTTACCTGATTCTCCTACCAAGACATAGATCACTCATCGAAATACGTATATATGTATGTATTTTATTACTATTAGTAACTCATTAATCGATAGTTTTGGTTTAGCAAATATCTATTTTTAGTTCGCAATTATAATTATAAATTAACATCTGGCAACGTTGTCGCAGCCAACTTCATCAGAGAATTTGACAACTACAAAATACAATAATAAGAATAAGACGCCGAAGAAAAGTTGGCAAGCGATTTTGCGGAGTTTATTTATCGGTAGAAAAGAGGAAACGCTTAAATTTAATATAATAAAATGAGCGCCGGCAACATGCTCTATGGTGGCGATGAAATAGGAGCACTTGTATTCGATCCTGGCCACCACTCGCTGCGAGTGGGTTACGCGCAGGAGGACACGCCAAAGGCAGAAATACCATCGGTTGTGGGCGTAGGGCAATCGGACGCGCCAGACACAAACATAGACTTGGAAACAAAGACGGACAACAACATAACACTAAACAGTAAGTTAAGAATCCCCGACAAAAAATAAAGAGCATGTCATGATACATTTTTATTTGCAACTATAGATGCTGACAAGCGCAAGTACCTCGTGGACACGACCTATGTGAATGTGCCGCGTTCTCACATGGAAATCCAAACCTACATGAAAGACGGCATGATCGATAATTGGGATCTTTTTGAAAAGGTCATCGATTACACTTATGCCAAGGTCGTTCAGTCTGAGCCCGAATATCATCCGGTGCTCTTCTCGGAAGCATCGTGGAATGTGCGCAACAATCGCGAAAAGCTGACGGAGCTCATGTTCGAGAAGTACAATGTGCCCGCCTTTTTTCTAGTAAAAAATGCCGTGCTCGCAGCCTTTGCCAGCGGACGCGCTACAGCATTGGTAGTGGACAGCGGCGCCACACATACATCGGCAGTTCCCGTGCACGAAGGATATGTGCTATCGCAGGCGGTAGTAAAATCACCTCTAGGGGGTGATTATCTGTCGTTGCAGTGTCGTCAACACTTGGAGAAGCAAGGCATCGACTTAACGCCCGTTTACAAGATCGCCTCAAAAGATGTAGTTAAAGAGCGCGATACGCCGCGCTTCACGCAACGGAAACTGCCCGAAAATCTTACACCGTCATGGCAAAACTATATGCTCAAGTCGCTGTTGCAGGACTTTCAGATGAATATTCTGCAAGTGCTGGAGAATCCGTACGACGAGCGTGTCGCGGCTCAAATACCTACCGTACACTATGAGTTTCCAAATGGTTATCATCAGGAGTTTAGTTCAGAACGCTTTAAGCTAGCCGAGTCACTTTTCGATCATGCTATGCTGGGAGCCGGCCAACTCGCGTCGACCAGTGTCGGTATGTGCGATGCCGATGTGCGATTGTCGTTGTTCGGTTCGGTCGTTGTAACGGGTAAATATTTTTTTCTTATTAATTTTGGCATTCGCATTTAAAGTTTCCAAATTGTACATTAAAGCGTTGTTCTTTTTTAAACATTTATTAATAAATTATTTTATATTTAAGGTGGCAACACATTGCTTCAAGGCTTCCCAGAACGTCTCAATCGTGATTTGCAGCTTCGTGCGCCTTCAAATACACGTTTGAAAATGATTTCGGCTAATGGCAGTGTTGAGCGACGATTTGGCGCGTGGATTGGGGGCTCAATTTTGGCCAGTATTGGCACATTCCAGCAAATGTGGATCTCATCACAAGAGTATGAAGAGTCCGGCAAGGGACAAGTCGAGCGCAAGTGTCCCTAAACAGTCTTAATCAGATGGACTAAAATATATTTCAAATTTCAGGACTTTCATACACATTTATTTAAATTTATAATAAAAAAAAAACTGAAACTAATTCATTACTTTACGCTTTCGCATTTAAGTTTTACATTTCGTGTGTAGTTTTAACTGATTTTTTGATTTAATTAGCCAGCTGCTTTTTAAATTGCAGAATTATGCTGTGAGATGTCGATTTTAAACTTTGTCGAACCTGTCATATAAGGATGTTGTGAAGATGAACGTTGTTTCATATGCGTGTTGGAATTCTCAGACTCGGTTGTCGCTATATTTGGATCCAATTTATCATACATAATCGAAATTGAATGAAGTCGTGGATGAATTTGATTATTTGTTCGCTGTTTTTTGTTTTGCGCATTATTAAGTGTCTCTCGGGCGAATTCGGTGCAGTGCTTCAAAAACCGTCACATTGCACCAGACATGGTATTGTTACATACGCATTTCTAGTGGAAGAAAATATACAAAAAAAAAGTATTTCATTGGCCTGGGGGGGTGGGGGTGGTTCAGTAAAACAAACCAATTACAAACGATAGTATTTGGCATAAATAAAAAATTTCCCAACTTCATTGGAAGTCCTATCTGACTTTCCGCTAATAAACATTTTAAAATTCCTTAACAATTCAGGATGGCTCCAGAACTGATCCATCCCCCCCTTCAGGAGTTTCTGGTATAAAAACAGCATTAAATATGCTACTTGTGCTGGTAGAGTTAAACCAGTTTTCCACTTATACTACTACTACTACTACTAACAATAGCCCCAAACCCTTTTTGCTCCAATAAGACACACTTAATTTTCAGTGCTATGAAATTTCTTATCACTCCCTTTCTTTAAATATGGTTTTAAACCACCACAAATTTAAATTTGTCTTGTCTTGTCTTGTCTTGTCTTGTCTTTCAAAATATTGTAAATGGAGTTTCAAAAAATTTATTTTTAACGCCATATTGCCTTACAAATATTTGTATTCATTATATTTAGTTTTCTACTTGTAAACTTTAAGTCATAGATGCAACTTGTCTTCGGTGACCCTTAGCGAAATGTTCTGTAACATATTTTTTTAAAGGTTTTAACCCTTTATTTTCCTCCAAAAATAAATTTTTGGGAAGTTTTTCGAAAAAATGCTTTATACGTGTGATAGCTAGAGGCTTAATTTCTTATATTTAAATTTTAAACCACTGTAATGAAATGTGTGACGTAGTGGAGCAAAAAGAGATTGAGGTTTTTGTCAAATACTATCGTTTGCGTTAGGTTTGGTGTACCCCTGAAAATGTGTGTTACAACATTTGGTAAAATAAACGAAAAGAATTAAAGCTTTAACATAAATGTTAAAACTAATTTATCGCCATCTCACCTTTGCGTCTAAGACAGCTTCGGTCCAATCCTCCTTAGCTATCTTCTCAACGGCCTTAATGAGAATATGTTTAACCTTAAGCACATTTTGGGCAAATGTTTTCAGCACATCCTGCACGTTAACGCCCTCACATCCCATGCGCCAACAATCGTAATCGGTAGCAATGGCTATAGATCCGTACAACAAGCCCGCCTCCTTGGCCAGAATTACTTCTGGACAAGTAGTCTAAATGAGAAAATTAAAAATTTAAACAAGAGTTATATAAAGCACATCACAGTCTGCAACGGTTTTGCTGAAGCTGGTTTAAACAGATTTTTAAGAGTTTTAAAGATCAATATCTTTAAAATATGATTAAAAATAAATACGCTGCCAAAATGCGCAAACACGTTTTTTAGCCTTTATTAAAAACTCCTGATCATAAAGATAGATCCTTTAAGACACACATTGTTTTCATTTTATGTTTTCTGCTTCTCATAGAAAATTTCAGGAATGGTAAGAGCCTCTGGGCATTTTAAAAGCGATTTATAAACACAGACACTATATAGTAAGTGTTAAACGGTCGTTCGATGGTATCACGTTCTTCTTTTTACCATATTTATAAGGTCACCACCCCACTGGCGGAACATGTTGCTCTCGGAACGAGACGAGAAACGCGGCCCCTCTATTGTCACTATAGTTGCTTGGTCATGCGCCTCGTACCCCAGATCCTTGGCTGAATCGAGCAAAATGCGTCGCGTTCTCTCATTAAACGCAGGATACATGGGCAGGTGACAGACACCACGTGGCGAATCTGCGTTTCCATCGTAAAACGTCTGCGACCGCTTCGTTGTACGATCGATGAAATCATGTGGCACAACTAAATTTCCCGGTTTGATTTCTTCTCGTAGCGAACCGCACGCAGTCGACACGATAATATGCGTGCAACCCACATGTCGCATGGCCCAAATATTAGCGCGATAGTTGACTTTAGTCGGACTTATTTCATGCTTTCGTCCATGACGTGCCAGCAACACACATTGGACTCCGCCAATTTCACCCTCAATAAGCACATCCGAAGGCTCACCGAATGGTGTGCTCACATGCGATTCGGTGCGCTGTTCCAGAAGATCAGGATCATCCAAACCAGAGCCACCGATAATACCAATCTGTAAACACAAAATATGATTTGTATTTAATTTTGGTAGGAACGCGAGGAATATTTTTGCCACTTTTCTTGCTGCTGACCTTGACCGGAATTGGCTCCAAGTTGGTGTCTTTGCATTTAATGTGGATCATGATTTTTTGTAATGTTGTACTCTTCTCAAAGACTAACGGTAACAGCCGAAGTGCGACAAAACTTCCGATAAAGACGAGAACTGATAAGAAAACTTAGCGGACATTTTCGACAGCATCTAGCCGGTTGAAGCCGAAGGATTTTTTCGTCGGCGACAGCTAAAATTCGTTGTAAGCGGATTAATTTAAGAAGCAACGAGCAAATTCAAAATTGTAAAATATTGCCACACTGGAATGTGGCTGATATTTAGTAAAATTGTTTAACAGAAATATTTGTAAGATAATTAGCTAGCAGAATTTCCCATTACTCCCAGTTGTATCGTTTCTGAGTTTTGGTGGTTAGTGTTGCCCACATTTTTCTGGAGTGGCAGATTTGATTAAGTCCCAGAAAATATTTATACATCGTATCAAGTTCCTGAGCTATAGTAGTAGATTTGATATGGATTAATCCAAAGACAACCATTTGTAGTGAATTTGGCGACAGTGTAAAACATTTCTGTACTGACACTAACCTGAAAAGTAAAAAAATTCCAAATCAAAAGAAGACAGCCTATCGAAAATTTTGCATTTGTTTTAAATGTGTATATTTGTAAACTAACACATCTAAACTATTAAATCAATCCAGTGGCGATTAAAAAAATACAAAAGCGTGTATTTATAAAACTCAAATGATTTGCAAAGTTGAACCCAGTGATCATTTAATAGTTCATTTTCCAAAATAATATTTAATTTGTACATGGTTATCAAAATATTAATAGTTTTTTTTTACAAAATATAATTTGTAGGCAATGTTTCTATTGCCGCCACTGAATTTCAATTGTCGTTCAATTTCTCGCTCATAAAGAATGTATCTGTGCAGTAACGTTGCTACAATGTACCTTAAGAGCATTAGCTTCTATTCAGTCATGTCTGGGTATAGTGAACACCCTATATAGTGAACGCGTCAATATTGTGAACATCAACATTTTTCATGGAGTACTCTAAATAACTATTGAACAATTGAAATGCTTTTCAAAATTTATTTCACTATTTGGAGGTGAGTGAATAAAATTTTGAAAGCAACTTCAAGGAGAATAGAAAACACCAAAAAACTCTACTGATGATGTTGGTATACTAGCACTGCGAAGTGTACGTGAAAAAGCGTTCCAAAAGTCAATTTCTGAACGCAAGAACAACATATGTCCACCTTGAAAGAGTGAACAACCCGGATAAAGTGAACAGTCCTTGCAATAATTAGTTTCCTATATCCAGATATATATTTCATATTTTAAGAAGCAATATTTGCGAAATAATCGGATACATTTACATAATTTCGCAAACTGTGGGCGTAATAGGTGGTGACAGATTTCAGGCCAAAAGCAACCTGGGCGTGAGCATAGAAACTCCCTAAAGTTTTATCGCAATCGGATGACTGATTTAGACGTACATAGGGATCAAAGAAAAATAGAAACATTAATTTTTAAATATAAGAAGTATTGTAATAAAACAATTTGAAAGGCGTCGATTCTTAAACAATAGTATTTTATTTAGACTTTATTTAAAGTTCACAATATTTGCACATAATAATTAACTTAAAAAGTCTGTTGCTGCAATTTTAAAACGTAAAAATGATACATTTACATATATTATTAATCTCTTAAAAATAGTTCAAGTACAAAACATTAGTGCGAACAAATATCAAGAATTTACTATTTTGGGCAGCATTATGTTATTTTTTTTTTGTTTGTTTTATATTCAACGCATGTATAAGTAGAAAAAACTTTAAATTACAATTAAAATGCACAAATTTAAAAACAATTGAAAAATGCAATAATAACTTACAACTTAAAATAAAAGTAGAAAACTACAAAAAATAATAATCAAAAACTAATCATACAGTTCAATTTGAGTTGAAATAATTCTACGCTTCTTACATTGGATTGTACTTTAATTTAAGGTTCTTGTATTTATTTTGCGGGTCTTTTCGTTTTAATTTAAAAATATATCTATATGAGTGTGCAGTGTATGTATACAAAATTGCTCTCGATTTAGTTTTAATATATTACAAAAAGAATACAAATGCGAATAACAGACACAATAACAACAAAACTCTATTGTACATTGTAGTAGTTGTGTAGTAATCGTAGTAGAACTACAGTTGCAGTAGTGTGCGTAATCATGCCTGTTTAGCAATCCGCGTAATTTCAGGATGAATAGCTTTCAAATCTCCTATCTCCACCAGCTTTCACCTTCAAGGTATTCGAGTCCAACTATATTGCTGTACAACTTTCCAAAAGCGGCACGCACAGCATTTAACCGCATCATTCGTCTAAAAGTATACAACATATTAGGTCAAGTTTAAAATAAACGGCGCATATTGTGCAAAATACAAAAGATTCTAAACAATTTAACAAACAAAAAATTATTATAAAAATAAGTCATGAAACAATAATTCGATGTTAAAAAATATTTTTTAAAAATCTACGAAAAGAAGATATAAAAAGTAGTGAAAATCAATTACGATACGTCGTTTAATTTAACACGTCCGTCCGAGGAATTACCATTTTTTAATTTCAGGACATTGCTTTAATCATGTCTGTCCCTAATGCATACCGGCCATTATTTACGAATTTACCAATACGAAAACTTACTGTGTTTTGATTTTACTTTCATTTTTATTTGATTTCGCTGTTGGAGGAGGTGTAGTCGGAACATTTGAATTTGATGTGGAGGAGGGACGCTGTGGACTGGTACTATTTATATTATTGGCGCCTTCACCAATATTATTAAGAGAAACGTCTTCCATACTCATAGCGCCGCCGATAATAAGGCTTGTAGTGATAGATTCATTAAGCTCATCTTGTTCGCCTTGTTCGCCCTGTTCGTCCTGTTCGGCCGTTAGGGTCGACGACACGTCATCGCTGCCTGATTGGACGGGGGAAGGTTCCGCAGCTTGAGGTTTAGCAAGATGTTGCATATAACTGCCATTATATATAGACTCCAAGGAACCAGTTTCGGTGACCTCATACCAACTTCCAAGCGAAGATGTCGATTCTAGACGAGTTCGTGCTGGCACAGACATTGGACTAGTTCTAGAACTGCAAATTAAGTTTCAATTTTATTAAAAAGAAACCAAATGAGAAAAATATACAACATGGCATGCATGCATGCAAAAAAAAAATAATAAACAAAATAATACATAAAAAAATTAAAATAAAAACAAAAACATAAATAAATAAACCAAATAAAAGAAATAAGAAAAATTAAAAAAAAAAAAATATTATAAAAAATGAAAAAATATTGGTGTTGTATTTGCAAATGAATACCGCTTAGAATTTGGTGACCGACTAGTGAGTGCAACGCCTGGGTATACTGCATTCATTTTCGGTTGTGTGGTTATTGTTGCTCTTGCTGTCGTCGGTATTGTTGTTGTCGTCGTTTGAAAGAAATTATCTGTTATTGACGTATCACAGTTGGAAGAATTCGAAAAGCTATCATTGCTGTCGAAATTTAGGATATAGTCTCTGCGGAGTTTAAAATTCATAAAAAATTAAATAAATAACACCATATACATACATACGTATGTATGAATGGACAATATATCGTGTGATGAATGTATGTTAATGTGTATGTGAGAGTTCAAGCAATTCTCTTAATTTGTTTATGAATTTGAAAGGCTACTCTTAAATGTTCTTAATTAATGAAAGGAAACTGCCGAAAACCGCCTCATGGTTAACACGGGATTTCGTGAGGTTAAAAAATTAAAAGTACATAAGTAGTAAAACTAAAGTACCCACACAAAATTTCAAAGCACCGATAAAACACTAACATAACTAAACATCCCAATTTAAATAATTGACAATTAGAAAAAACTATTTTAGAATATATTAAAGTGTTTCATAAAAAATAAATCTAACAATGCCATTAAAAATCGAAATGTCAACAACAATGCCAAGGCAAATTAAGCAAATCAAGATGAATATTTAATTTATATTTTGTGATTGTTTTTACATAATCCAAATATCCCCAAATCTTCTTGCGAGAAGTAACGAATTTGAAAAAAATACTTTAAAACCACTTTAATACTGTGGCAATAGGCCATAATTCGGAAGCCTACTACAGCTTAAGTTTACAAAAGAAAATAAAAAAATAAAAATACAAATACAAATAAAAACTTGAAATCAATTTTATGACTTTAAATCGGGGACATACATATGAAACTGTTATTATAATCAAGTAATGTGTAATTTATAATTTTTCAAATAAAAATCACTGGCTGGCATTTATTTCTGATTTTTAAAATTATTGATATTAAAATTAACAACATTTTGAAATCAATAAAGAATATAGTTTTGATTTAAAAAATTAATATATATACATTATCAGTCAGAAATGTCTATTGTTAAAAATTATTCATTGACTTTTTTTAAGTGGCATGCGTTGCAATGCCACTTAAAAAAAAAGGTAGCAGAACTTCCCGGTACTTCTCGGTATTTCCGTTAGTAACGGAACTTCCCGGTACTCCCGTTAGTTAGCGGAACTTCTCGGTATTCACCGTTGTAGCGATTCTGAGTTATGGCTGTGAAATTATCGGCATACAAACTCAGAAACAAAATCCCAAATTTTTAGGAGCAATATTAGCGAAATAATCGAATATTTTAACTTAGTTTTACAAATTGTGAGCGTAATAGGTGGGCGTGACACAATTTTCTTTGCCCTAAACCTAAGTTGACGTGAGCACAGCAACTCCCTAAAATTTCATCAAAATCGGATGATTGGTTTAGACGCCCATTTGGTACAAAGATAGAAAGAAAGAAAGAAGAACTCATTTTTATATATATAGATAACTGTTGCGCTGGATCACTGCTTAAAAATAAATGAGTATGATTTAAATGTTATTGAGATTTTAATAAGGCCGATAAACTTAATTGTATTATCAATTATAAAATAAGCAGTGTCCTAAGTTTGGCTTTAGAATAAAACAAAAATAGTTTCACGAAATCCTGTTTCGAGTGTTATAGCCGAACTTGAACAGGAATGTAATTTTTCATACGAAAGTAATTTGTAAGTCATCATTAATGTTTCATTTAAAAAGATAAATGTTTTTGTTCTTAAACAAGCTTTATATATTAATCCATACAAACAAGGGAAATCACCAATTTTTCATATATAATTAAAAAATTGGAATAAATTTGTATATTAAAATATACGAAAATTTTAAAATATCATTTCATGATAAAATTTTTATATAACTTTATTGGTTTTATGGAATTTATTTATTTTAAACGTCACTGTTTATTTTCAATTAATTTAGCAAATAAGTTACCATTCTTATGGAATGAAATAAATTTTGTATCTTACTCTTTCAATTGGTCCTCACTGGTTGAGGTCTTTGCAGTGCGTCTCCTTAAACTAAAAATAAAGACACAAATGCAAAATTAAGGCTTCGAAATAAGTCAGACCCAAAAAAGCACAACCTACCTTTGGTCGACTACGCTGAACTCATCCGCCTCGATGTGCTTGAGCATGTGAAAGCAAAATACCATAATGTCCTCACCGAGCTTAAGCCGATCGGGCAACTGATGTCCGAATAAATACCAATCGTATGCAAGCGTTAAGTATGTTATCTGTAACGGGCTGAGTGACTGATGAATTACGCCGTCGGCCCATAATGATAGACGAATTAGAGAAATAAACAGCGGAGTACGATCCCATCCACTTATACAATGAATGAGCACGCCAGTGTCCGTCTCATGAATATATTTAAGCGTCGCTTTGATGTAATTTTGAGTAAGCAAAATCAGATTCCAACTCTTATATTCATTCCAATTAATATCGAGAACAGCGGCTGGTCCGCCTGTCGGTACCGACAACTCGGCATCGTTAAAAGGTGCCTCGAAGTTATAATACAAGTTTTCTCCCGAATAACTATTTTCACGGAATTTCTTATAAAATTCACAGCCAGGATATGGCAGCGCGATAAGATCGAAGTCGTCATATTTATTACTCGGATCAGCTTTTTCAGATGCAGATACACTACAAGATCAGATTGTTTAAACAATTGGTAAAATATTGCAAAACATGATGTACAAGAAAAACTTGAAAAACATAAAAAATACCAAAATAACAAAAAAATAAAACAATAAAACTTACGTCATCCAAAATTTAACCTTGTAATTCTCCACCATTAAATCAATGATTGTGCCCACATTAAGCGCGTTTAGCAGTTCAATATCGCTGTTAATCGCCGCTACATAGAAATCTCTGTCTGGTGTCGGTGCATCTTTCATCTGTTGTATTAGCATCGCATCCGAAGGACAGTCGTCTACAATAATGACCTCAGTGGTAATTTTGGTGTTGCCAGATTCGGTTTTGGAAGCGTTCGTACTGGAGCTGCTAATACTAGAGGCGAAAGCGGCGATGGAGTTGACGGCAACACTAGCGACATTGACAGCGGCACTGGCGGCGGCACTTGCGCAAGAGGAAACAGAGTCAAAAACATTGTAAGCGACTTCTACAAGTTTGCGGGTGTAAGCCTCTTTTTGCACCGAAATGGTGCCCGACCGACATATGTATTTGCCACGATAAAGTATAACTGGTACAACGAATCGGTGGCGACAGCGCGCAAATCTTGCCGTCCCAATCGATTCGCGTATTTTTCCAAAATCGTACTGCTCCTCGTAGATTGTATGCTGCTGTTGAAAATGTTGTTGTTGCTGTGGTTGCGATGCATCTGCTGAGTTAGCAAATGTCACATAAGCTTGCAGGCTACCATTGTCATAACCATTTCTGTTATCATTGCTGTTACCATTGTCGTTGCCATTGTCATAGCCATTGACATAGGCACTGCCGTTGCCTTTAGCGTTATAATTGCCATTGTTCTCTTCTCCATTGATTCTAGAACCATTGCGACCTGGACTCGTGCAATTCCGACCTGGACTCGTGCAATTGCGACCTAGACTCGAACCATTGTGAACTGAACTAAAGCCATTTCGACCTGGACTCGAGCCATTACGGCCTGGACTCGGTGTAGTGGAGTCTCGGCCCTTTGAATTATTCAAATTTTCATTCGCCTTCGGAGAGCCGTTAAAAATAGAACTGCTGTTAGTCCTCTTCTTTCCAATGGGTCTTTTCTCACATTCGGGTACTAAGATTGCTACCGGATACCGTGTGCACACAACACCGGCATTGTTATCAAGTTCGATGAGTGTGTAGTCAAGTTTAAAGAGCAACTCGCATTTCTTTGCGATTTGATCCTCCTGTCCGAGTGACAAAAAAATCAATTGAATAAATATAAATAGCAGTGACAATCTATCGGTTTTTAATGATTTATATACTAAGTATTCTGAGGAACGCCAGTTTTAAAAATAAATATTTGTACAAGTATTTGATTACAACTTCATCCAGTCTCTAATTTTTGAATAAAGGACAATTTCTTCACTTCTGTAAAGCTGCAATTTAATTTGTTTTTAAAACGCTTTTCTGTGAAGCATAGGCGCAAAGGTTTTCTTTATAGTGGCTGAATTTCACTTTATTTTTAAATTTTTTTATCACAAAGTTATTTCACGGAGTTTTATTATTTAAATACAGAAAATGAGAGTCGATCCAGAGTTCGTGCACAATCTATCATTAAGAAAAAACCATAAAAATAAATTAAAATGATTTTTCGTAGGAAGACTTCACCCAAACATTTTACAAAAATAAATGAAACTAGTAAGAGAATTATCTCCGGCTATGACGAAGCTCATATACCCTCCGCCATTTCAGTGAAACAAAAAATTAGCACATAAGTGCTACATGTCTCCATTTTAATTGGGCGTTGTACTTATCGGATCACGTCCCTTTTTGGTTAGTAGTTTTATGTTACTACCAAAGTGTTAAATACCGAATTTAAACAGGTTATTTACATTGTAACTACTTGGAATAATTTGTTTGTCCGCATAGAAAGGGGTGCTTTGTATGGGGGTGGGCGTGGTTTACATTCGATCACGCTCATTTTAAGCAGTTTTGTGTTACTACTACAGTGCTAAATATCGAATTTTAAAAATACGGCTGTAATCGCTGGGACAGACAGACGGAAGGACATCGTTAAATCGACTCAGAATCCGATGCTAATAATTTATATATATAAAGTCATACCTACCACGCACCCTTCTGGGAGTTACAAATGGAAGAACAAACCCAATACACCCTTCGGTAAGTGCCGTAGAGTATACAAATAAAAACACCAAACAATAAAGCAATATGAAAATAGATAAGGACAAATACAAATGGCAGCAAAAATAAAACAAAAACAACCAGTATTTGCGTTTAAACTCTTAGTTAAAACAAAATTGTCTTAAATATGTCTGGCCTTAATTTCGTACATTAAAAATCTATAAAACAAAATTAACTAAAATCTAAATTTGAATATCGTTTGATTTCGAAAATGTTAATTTCAAGTCGATTAAAAAAGAAAAAAATTACATTTAAAATTTTTAAATTTTCAAAACCAACTCGACTAATTACGCCACGCCGCTGACGACGATTGATCGCGACCAGGAATGGAGAAACAAAACAGAAACGACATGCGCGAAATGCAGTAATTCAGAAACAAGAACAACAATAACAGCAGATACGTCACTAGTTTCGGTGAATTAAACGAGTATCTTGTCAGAAGGGAGAGTAGGAGAAGGAGTTTGTAATGCAAGAAAATGCGCTCAAAGTAAAACTGAAAAAAACAAACAAAACAAATTTCAGAAACTGAAAAACAATGTGACGACGACTGGAATTATTACAAATAACCAACAATAACAAAAACAACGAATAATGAAAAATACTATGGTCGGTGGTCTAAAGCACGATCAGCTCGCGTCTGTTCGCCTGTTAATAACTCTGAGCGATAGTCTGCGAAAAAAACAACAACGTGTCTGCGCCGATAACGTCGAAACAACAAACAATGCCGGATTATTTTAAGTGGAAGTATTGGGAAAGTAGTAGTAGAAACTAATAAATTAATTAATTAATAATAATTAATAAAAGTGTATTACCAAAACAAGAAATTCAATAAAATTTTTTTTTTTTTTTTTAAATGTCTCATACTCCAAATATTATATGCAAATGTGTGGCATACATATGTAAATTTTATTTGTAAATTTTATTCTCTCTGGAAATGCCCCTGGGTTAGTAGTCGTCGATAGTTTGGTTCATACTACGTTGGACTTTAGTGCGGTGCGGTGGAATGCAGTACAGTGCGTGCGCTGACCCAAAAATGGCAAAAATGAATGCAAGTAAATTCGCGTCGTGGTACGAACGAACCCGGATTTCAAAGACTTTTCAACTGCTGGGAAAACAGAAACCGACTCTGTCTGGGAGTGAGTTCGGTTCGCGACGGTTGTAGCTGCTTGGCTGGCACGTCTGTTGAGTGTGGACGGTGACTGCAGTGAAGAGGTTGATTGTTTACGTCTTTCTTTGTTGATGATTAAGTTTAGTAAAAACTTGATTTTAGGCGCGCCGCTACCGTTACCGCAACGCCATGTAACCGCTCAAGACAAAAATGTAAATGTTTTGGCATTGATGGCAAGAGAAGCAAGGCAACTGCATCGAAAATGTGAATGAATGTAGGTTGTTATCTTTTGAGTTTAGTTAAAGTGTTTCTTCAGAGAAACAAACCAGTCTTTTTTCGATCTTTGTATGTATTCGCTAAAAAATGAAAAAGGAAGAGAATCGTTGCAGAACGTTGAAGGAAATTTATTTTTTTTAAATTCGGGACATTTATCCTTAATGTACGAGTACGCTTATTAACGGTATGATTATATAAGTTCACCAAGGTCCATTCCTCCTATTGTCCTCACCACGCACCAATAACTACCGTATAGATTTTATGTCCTAAAAAAAAACTAACTAATGTTAGAGGAAATTTAAAAGTAAGAAGGATTAAAGCATGCCTATTATCACTAGAAATAAAATATAACAAAGAAAGGCATCACTTTTATTTAGGTTGGAGTAGTTTCTGTCAGAATTTTTTCAATTTAGAACTTAATCTCCGCTTGGAGAATATAATATGCGTTGCACATAAAATTTATTTACAGAATTTATTAATAATTGAGTATAAACGTTACTTGGCATAAAAATAATTCAAATATTATTTTACAATCTCGAATACAACAAAGAAATTTTAAATAGTTACTAAACCTTTATTTCTTTTAGATTAAACTTAATCGCAAGCTGTAAAAATTTTCAACGAATCGTCGTGCTAAACAAAAAAAATGCCGCTTAGTTTTAAATTAACCTAAAAAAAAATCGGTTTATTTTTAGCGCACAAAAACAAAACAAACAAACTACGTCATAAATAAGCAAAGGCAAACAAACAAGTAAAAGAAGAGAGAAAAAAAAAAAAAAAAATGTTTGAAACAATAACAACATATCATATTTTTTTTGACTTAATTTTTGTTTGTTTAAATTTTGATCGAATTTAAAAAATTCTGCAACAATTATCGAACTGTAATGTTATAATATAAACTTAAAATTGTAGACTAATTATTAGTTGTCGTAGCAACAATGCTGGAAACCTTTTTGAGAATAACAAATGTTTACAATCAATCTATATATATAAAAATGAATTCTTCTTTCTTTCTATCTTTGTACCAAATGGGCTTCTAAACCATTCATCCGATTGTGATGAAATTTTGGAGAGTTGCTGTGCTCACGCCAACTTAGGTTTAGGGCAAATAAAATTTTGCCACGCCAACTATTACTAATTAACGACCACTTTCAAATAAAGGGTGGATCAATTTCACGCCTACCATCATTGCTCAGGGACTTGATGTGCTATATAGAAAACATGTAACGGGATGCACCGGGAAGAATAACAGGATAAACAAAATCTGCCACGCCCACTTATTACACCCACAATTTGTTTAATTAAGTGAAAATATACGATGACATTGCTAATATTGCTCCTAAAAATTTGAGATTTTGTTTCTGAGTTTGTATGGTAACTGCCGACAATTTCACCGCCGTAACTCAGAATCGTTACAACGGTGAGTACCGGGAAGTTCTGCTAACTAACGGAGTACCGGGAAGTTCTGGTAAACAATTTTTTTAAGTGGCATTGCAACGAATGCCGGGCATACGCTAGTAACTAAAAAAATAAAATCACATTACAAATGTTAATTGTTTTTTTATTGACTGATTATTTAAATAAACAATAAAATAAAAAATACATTCATGGTATATATTGTTGTAGTGTATATACCAACAAACCTACAATTTGAAAAAAAATAAAAACACAAACAACAAATGTGCAAACCTGACAAAAAGAGAGGATACAAGTTGAACAATTTTAGAACAACGACTGACCTTTAAGTACAAGAGGACCAGACTAAAGCTCTTTTAAATCCATATCAATTATTTTTTATTCCGTCCATCTAAAGATTATTAATTTAAATGCAATTATTTTCATAAATGTTTATGATGATTTCTTTTAAATTTAGACAATTCGAAAATTCACGGGTCAATATAAATTAAAAGAATGGTTTGTTTGATTAACGTTAATAATTTTAAGCTACAAAGTAGAGTTAAACAAAAAGTCAATTCGTCTTCTTCACAACATATTTGTTTAGATTTGTCTATTTTCATAAACATTGTTGTTATTTATGAGAACGTTTTTTTTTAAATTACGTCAACCCTTGAAGCAGCAAATGCACCTGCTGCCTTGATTGTTTTTTTTTTTATAACCGCTAAACTATAGCTTAGCAACGTTGCGAGGTGAGGAAAGTTTTTAAAGTGCGAAACTATTTCAAGCGATAAACATTTTAAATTGCCGACTTTTGCAAACATTTAAAATATAAAAAATAGAGAAACATTTTTAATATTTTATATGAAAGGTATTAAAATGTCATTTTTTAATACCCTTCAACACGCTTAAGCATGATCCGGAGTTCTTTCATTTGTAATGCATATAAGAAGTGGTAGGTATGACAATATAATTATATACAATATATAAACGACGATCAGTGTTATAGAGTGGCGATAAAGGTAATAGACAAGAATAGATACCCAAAAGCAGGTGGTCTGATTCGGTGAAATGTTTATAATTTCGAAAATACAAAAGTTTTAGAAATTTTAAATTGTAGGATACGACGTATTTTGCAAGTTCTCTAACAATTTATAAATATATATATATATAAATGAATTCTTCTTTCTTTCTATCTTTGTACCAAATGGGCGTCTAAACCATTCATCCGATTTTGATGAAATTTTAGGGAGTTGCTGCGCTCACGATAACTTAGGTTTAGGGCAAATCTGAGTTTGTATAGACACTGTCGAAAACTTCCCCAAAAATGGGCGAGGTTGGATCAATTTAACGCCCATTTTGAAAAAAATAGAAAATATTCGATAACGTAGCTAATATTGCTTCTAAAAATCTGAAATTTGGTATCTGAGTTTGTATTGGCACTGTCGATAACTTTCCCAAAAATGGGCGTGGTTGGATCAATTTAACGCACACTTTCAAAAAAAGGGTGGTTCATTTTTACGCCTTACACCATTGCTCAGAAACTTGATGTGCTATATAGAAAACATTTAACGGGATGCACCGGGAAGAATAACAAGAAATACAAAATTTGCCACGCCCACTTATTACGCCCTCAATTTATTTAATTAAGTGAAAATATACGATGACATTGCTAATATTTTGGGATTTTGTTTCTGAGTTTGTATGCCGATAATTTCACAGCCGTAACTCAGAATCGCTACAACGGTGAGTACCGAGAAGTTCCGCTAACTAACGGGAGTACCGGGAAGTTCCGTTATTAACGGAAGTACCGGGAAGTTCTGCTACCATTTTTTTAATTGGCATTGCAACGCATGCCGGGCATTCGCTAGTATATATATACATATATAAATTTTTTAACATCAATACAGTTCCCATTTGGAACATTTCTACCATTTTGTACTTCGTCGTGAATTACTGTACAATGTTGCACGGAAAAGAGAAGTGTGTGAAGTGACGAAGGTGACACCTCGAAGAGAATTGTTGACAAACGCGCACATATACACAATTACCACCACACGTGCAATAATTAATCTGGTTTTTATTTCTACGCTGCATTTCATTATATGTTTATTATTTGTTAATCGCATGAAACAACATTCCAGGCAGGATCAAACTTGCAATTGCAAAAAAAAAAAAATATTGGAATAAATTTTTCCTGACGATTAAGATTACTTTTTATTCAAAGAGTCTGTAAACGTCTTTTGAAAATAATATTTCTGATAAAAGTTAGATAATTTTATTTTTTCTTCCAATAAAATATGGGATCAGTTGGTCCTATTCTTAAAACAAATATTACGATAATTTAGTTGACTTGAGCACTTTTAGCGTTATATGTAAATAAAATACGTGAAATTTTAAGACCTTCTAATTTTTACGGGAAGAAAATTATTTATCAAACATAATAAATTCCTAAATAACTGCTTTAACTACCGTAATCAAATGAATACAAAAGCAAAAAGGACATAAAATAACTGAATTAAACGAAACTGTGTCAAAGTGGATTAAGATAAAAATGTCATGCGAATAAACTAACGAATGCCGGTAAAATTGACACGATGCCACACGAAAACTAAAAAAAAATGTCATGACGTCCCGTTGTCAAACACAGTGATATGCCGCCTAAAAGCACGCTAGACACATGCGCCAAAAGAAAAAGAAAAGCACATGTGCCCCAAAGTATGCTTTAACGTATTATTTCTAAATGAACAAATTATGTATAAAATTTTTTAAAATTGTACATGTATTTGCAAGCAAACTTACGGAGCTTCCCTTCACATAATCTCTTGCATAAAAGGCCTTTACTTTGAAAATTTCTAATAAGGCGTTAATATCTTCTAGAGTGATTTCGGTGTTTTTGCTGCTGTTGGTTTCCATTTTTGCTGAACTGCATTTATTTCCGCTTCACGGGCGTAAATTTTTTTGTCTTTTTTTCGAATCAGATTATTTAATTGAACAGGATGAGTGTACAATAAGAAAAGCAATGCAAATAGAATTGCCCAATTTGTTGACGTAATTAAAATTATCAACTACGTACGTAGGAATCAGCTACGTTTTCTTTTAACTTTTTTAACACTTTCGTTCGCAAGCACTACACGCCTCTTTCGCTTTTGGTGGTTGGTTGTGTTTGTCGTTTAATTATTGTTTAGTCCAAAGTTATTTCGGAGCTTAATTTCCACGACCGCCAGTTTCATATTCCATTTTCGATCAGACCGACTCGTTAATTTCTTTTCCACGCAGACCTGCGAGTAAAGTTATTTGTTGGACGATATTTATACCAGAGTAGAGAAGAAAGTCGAATCGGCTCAGCCGCAGTTTTGCTACGTCGCCGACAAAATCTATAATCTGCAGTGCCACCAACAATTCGGCTAATCGGCGCGAAGAAGATCTTCTTGAAAGGATGTGGATAGTTCTTTCAGGTCGCTCTGCTCCTATTACCTTTTCATAATTATAAGATCGACCATTGTTCTCTTTTTCAGAATCGAAGTTAATTTTTGAGGTTTAAAATGTATTACTATATTTACTAACTAGTTACTAACTTCCCGGTACTCCCGTTAGTAACGGAACTTCCCGGTTAGTTATCGGATCTTCCAGGTATTCACCGTTGTAGCGATTTTGAGTTATGGCTGTGAAATTATCGGCATACTAACTCAGAAACAAAATTCCAAATTTTTAGGAGCAATATTAGCCACGTTATCGCATATTTTCTATTTTTTTCAAAGTGGGCGTTAAATTGATCCAACCTCGCCCATTTTTAGGGAAGTTATCGACAGTGTCTATACAAACTCAGATACCAAATTTCAGATTTTTTGGAGCAATATTAGCGAAAAAATCGAATATTTTAACTTAGTTTTACAAATTGTGGGCGTAATAGGTGGGCGTGGCAAAATTTGCTTTGCCTTAAACCTAAGTTGGCGTGAGCACAACAACTTCCCAAAATTTTAGCACAATCGGATGAATGGTTTAGACGCGCATAGGGTACAAAGATAGAAAGATAGAAAGGTAGAATGGTATAATAGAAAGATACATTCATTTTTTTTATATATAGATATAAGCTCGATGATACATTTCGAATATTGTTTTTCGCAAAAATCTTTGAAGGTTCATCTGTCTAGCCTTAGCACTGAATGGTGCGTTCTGATCGGAGAATCTGTTCAAGGTGTAGTAAGTGTAGTTGTGGGTTAAACTTGGACTGTGAGATTCTTGAAAACTTTCTTACTTAGAAAGAAACAACTGTAAAAGTTTTTTGTTATAATTTTTTTTATTTTTATTTACGTTGAATGCTCCTTGTTTGTGATAACTATAGGACACGAAGCTAATTTATTTTGAATTATTTTATGGTCAATATGATCTAAATCAAATGATACTTGCTAAGAGAAAAGTGCGAATATTTAAGTTGATAACGGCCACAGATGAGCGTATTTTGGAACGCAGGGGTAAGTCTTATTTAATACAAAATATACAATAATGTATAAAATAAAATAAGTAATAAAAATCTGCACAGGACAAATGTGAGGTATCCTTTTCTTCCCCTTACTGCGCTTTGATATGTACTCCTGAATGGTTTTTTTTTAAGCGCTCGCGTCGCGCCTTCTCCTGCAGCTGAGCAGTTTTTATTTTAGACATCAGCTGCGTGGAATTGTAAAGCCAGGCGCCCTAAAAAACAATTATTAAATAAAAAATCAATTTGTCTGTGACAATTTTACAAATAAGATTATATAAAAAAAAAACGAAGATGAATTAAAATTTGAACGAGACAAAAAGAATGGCAGAGCTTTAAAATTAGTTTAGATCGATTTAAACTTGTTTGTTCAATTGCCACAGATATTATTAATTATTTTCAGTTGTGGAGCGACTCCAGAGATTTAGTTCGCCAAAAAAATTAAAGGGAAAAATTTTTTGAGCGAATTTTCTCTGGGCGCAACTGACTGATAAAACGGCAAAATATACGCACAATTAATAACATGCAATTAAGAAGGATGGGAATGGAAAATATTGTCGAGATAAAGAGTCCATTGCTGTCAAAATATTGCTGCTTCGAAAATGAGCGCCAATTATGGGCCGCAAATTCATTCAATGACTCTGTAAAGTAAGCGGCACAAACTGCAAAGAGAGGCCAAAAATTAATCAGGTGGAAGTGGAAAAAAATAGTAAAAAAGAAGTATCACTCACGCAGAATTAAAAATAGGAATATCTGAAAATTTGTTTTGTTGCGCGTGAGCAGTGCTGTCGTGGTAGTTAGCACATGAAACAATATCATCCCGATTAACCATGGATCCTTCCAGTCAATCTAAAGAAAAAAAATAGATATGAAAAGTATTTTCAATATTAAAATCATCCATTAGGTTTTCATGTTGGATATTCAGTTGGAATATTGAAATTTCAGGACTATTTTTGTAAATTTATTACCGGGTCGGATACTTCATAACTTTTTTTTGTATGTAAAGCGCACAGATTTGAAGACCTAGCAAAAATAATAACTTTTACGATAAACGCTTCGAGGGACCGCAACGCATGTAAACGAGTGTCTTGGAATTGCTTTAAATTCTTGAAATTACAAGCACAAGGACCAAACATATGCAAATGTTCACACACAGATTCATATTCTCTGTCAAATAGAAACAAAATACTTACGCTCATAAGGAATGTCCAATATCCGGTAATTTCGTTGACTTCGATTGGATCCATGTTGTTGATTATGTTTACTTCGACCCCAACAAATAAAAAGTTCAATATCAACGACAGGAACTGACTCAATTAATTTCTTTTTTTTAGGTTTACACATTGAGAACAGCTGTCCACTAGGGCTGCCAAATTGTAATTCCCGTTTTCATATATCGGGCATATAATTTCACAAAATTGCAATGTGAGTTTGTTCCACTAGTTTTCCTCTCAAATTAAAGAATCCTAATAGATCCCTGTGACTAAATGTATCCTTAATTTTTTTTTTTAAATGCCAAAGGTGAAGAAATTTGGTAGCCCAGCAACTGACAGCCACTTTGGAATGAATATGTACTTGTAAGAAATTGCTATGAAAAACTTAATTTAAATAAAACGAAACATTTTAATTTTTACCAAAAAAGGCCTTTTTAACTACGCAACTTTCGAAAAATATTTGCTAGAACGTAAATAATTAGTAATAATTAATGTGATAAAGAAGTGTTGCCAATCAAATAATGTATGCAAAAAAAAACTATATTAAATTTATTTTTAAATTTAAATTTAGTAAATACAAATGAAATAGTCCCCTATCTGACAATGTAACTAGCTGATCTCTTCTAGTCTCATTTGCTCAAGTAAAATGATAAATAATTTACCCACTTTTTTATGGGAAATGCTTTTAGACGTTTTAAATTCTGCAACTATATGTCTGGTTGCATTATTAAGTTAAAATGCGTTAAAAGTTTCCACTTCTCAACTTTTATTGCCTACGGAGGTTGAACGCCACAATTTTTTTCCAATTGTGTGTAAATAATCACCAAAATAAATTTCAGTTTAATTTTTAGGTTTCTAAAATTAATTTTTTATTTTATTTTATTTTATTTATTTTTGAGTCACATTTAAATTTTTTTACGAATGTCAAGTCATAGCGAAACTGTAAAGGAAAAGTAGGTGCTAAGTGAAACGACAATTTTTAGCAAAATTTTCTTTTGTGTGCGCAAAAAAATTGAATACTTTTGCTTATTATTTCTTATTGGAGTAGTTAGCAGGCATTAATCTGAAATGAATTCAGTCAACGTATTTTACTTCGATTGTGAATTGTAAGAAGTATGTAATCAAAACTATTTCGGGCAACAATTTGTCAATCGGAAATACTTGCTCAGCTTTGAAATATCATTCGCGTTTTGTTAAAAAATATGAAATAAAACTAATTTAGCACAAAAAAATATATAAAATTGTATTGTAAAATTGATTTGGACTTGTGCTAAGTGGTAATTAATAATTTAAATTAAATAAATTTGACACAAATGATCAGTTGTCGTAACTTCGACTTCATACTACATTATGGTAATGGCGGGCGGCCCTAGCACCATTAACTCATACGGCGCGTCCACCTAACTGCTAACACAAGTCAGTATTCACGAATCACTACAATTTCTGAAAAGTTTAGTCCGAGATCAGCTCACTATTAGAGTCGACTAGGGTCAGCTAATAGCACGGACTGTGTAATGAACCGCAAAGAAGAAGACGAAAACTGCTGTCATGATGGCCAAAGATTCTGCGCCAACTGTTTGTCTCGGTGGGAGCTAGCAGGATGAATGTATTTTGTTGTTGTCATCATAGCCCAAAGTCTCATTTTAAAATTTTTTCAAGCATTCATCATAAAAATAATTTTTTCTTTCTCCGACAGACCAGTTACCGTGACCAGTGAGTGACTATCAGTTGCCAGTCAAAGTCGGACACCAAGTAACACTGTTTATAGCCAGCTATATTCATAAAAAAAAACTTACGATTTAACGACAGACGAACGGAACGTAAATCAAAATCAGAAACTCAATCGAAAGAAATAATAATATAAATCAACAATTCACGAAGTGACGACATAAGAAGAACAAAGAGAGCAGCGACCTAACCGACGCCAACAAAAATAACTAATAAATTGCGGAAATAAAAATTCGGCACAGAGCAGTCAAGGACACGAAACAAATAAAACATTTTCGCACACTAACTGGTTCAGTTGTCTCTGCCCACATTCACCGTAGAAAGCGTGCAGTAGCCTTAAAAGTTGTTAATTCGCCCAGTAAAAGCTGCGGTGTGCCGCTGGACATGGCCGTTAAGCAAAATAACACTGAAACGACGAATGGAGCACCCTCGTCTGGAAACGGAAGCAACTCTGGCACGAATCAAGCAGGCAGCGCAAAGACATCGACTTCGGGTGGTGGTGGCGCTTCCGGCGCTGGCACAAAAGCCAAAAAAATGAATCCCAACGCCGACGGCAGTGGAGGCGCTGGAATCGGCGGTAATTCCGATCAGCTGCCGGGCTGTTCCAGCGGAACGACGGGAGCCTCAGCCAAACAAAAAACTGTCATGGGTGGCAGTAGTGCAGGCATAATCTCTGGTGGTAATAGCGGCGGTAGTGGAGGTGGTTTGAATGTTGGCAGTGTGTCCGGCGTTGCTTCAAAACCACCGTGCGACATTGCCCAAATTCTGCATCTTATAGAGTTGGTCGAGATGAGACAACAGCAGCAGGTAATATTAAACATATTTGCAGTTTTTTTTTTTAACAATTTAATCGTGTTTTTTTCCGATATAGGTACTTTATGGCCAGGAGATTCTTAAAATCTACCAGCAGCTCATTGTAGAGTTGGCGCGCGTTCCAGTATCGCATCAGAGCGCCGATGATCTGAAGCGCTTTAAGGAAGATATCGGCAAGGTGGGCGCGTTCTTTGCGAAGGCAAGCGAAAAACGTCTGTACCTATTTTACCTGCACGTTGTCTGTCAACTTATCACGCAAACGGATGAGGGGGGCGAGGCGCCCTCCTGCTCTATTGCAATCATCTTTCAGCTTTTTAGCTCCGATATGGTCGTCGAGGCGGTGCAGTCGCTGCTTGAGCACAAAATCGCCGATCAGCAAATAAGGCGGACTGTGCGCTTGCTTAGCGAATGGCTGCGTATTTGCAATTTCTGTAAGAATCTTAATCTTTGGATTATGGCGATACTTAATGGTTTGCAGGAACAGCAAAAGTTTGCGCTTTTTGACGAAATTGCGGAGGAAAATATTGAGCAGCTGTTCGCGTTGCTGATCATGCCAGTACTGCGACCTAAGGTAGCGCCAATTGTCTTTCTTATGCTATCGTCGATCAATCATTCGCCGCAGGTCTTTCACAAAGTAAGTAACAATTTTGCAAGTTTTTTAATTTTGTTTGAACCTTGTAAGTAGTAAACGGTGTGAGTCAATTCTGTTTGGGACCTTAAACTACGTGTAAGTGAAGATCTTATAATGAAAAGCAATGTTACGATTAGATTTTTTTTCAACAGTAAACGGATATATTTTGTTACGACTAAAAGCAACGAAGTCATGTTTTTGTTTCAAAATTACCGTTTTTTTAATCCCTTAACAATTTCTACGAATATTTTGTTCTGCACAATTTGTTTTTGTTAAATACAATTTTGAAATTAGTAAAATAAAAACACTTCTCATAGTCAAATACCATTTGATGTTTGCGTGGTTAAATTTATTTAGCGCCCACCGCAAAAGGTC
Organism: Suillia variegata; assembly: GCA_949127995.1. Classification (NCBI taxonomy): domain Eukaryota; kingdom Metazoa; phylum Arthropoda; class Insecta; order Diptera; family Heleomyzidae; genus Suillia; species Suillia variegata. The sequence goes on along the minus strand of OX421842.1, from coordinate 62,183,499 downwards.
ACTCACTTGGTTCGCTGAATTTAAAAAAAAATTTCCGCTCACAGAAATAGGCGCCTAGAGAGAGGCTGTTACCGATAATTGTCAGATAATTAAGACCGGGTTTAGGCAAGTGTTACATGGAATGTGAATATCGGAAAGGTTAAAACTTTGTACTACTTTGTGTGGTGGTATATGGTGACTTTCACTACCAACTCCCAACGGGAATTAACGAAAAGTTACGAATGTTACGGTATTAAAATTGCAAGACTCATGTATATTTAACAAAGTCGGGTAGTTTCATAATAACTTTCTTATACATTTATAATAAAATTGTTTGATAATCGAAACAAATGGTTTGTTTCTTGCAGATTTTGCCAAGATTTTCTCGCGTAGTGACGTACCTTAAGCATCAGTCGAACAGTGTCGAGGAATATGCCAACGAGACAAAGAATTTTCTGCAGCAATTGGTCGATTTAAGCAGTGCGTTAATGGTTCGCTTTTATGGCTACGATGAATTATACGAGCCGGTGGTAAGTTTGGGTTTTTTCTTGCATATTTTTAACACATTAAATTTAATTTTTTAAACAATTGTAAATTTGTTGTCTCTAGGAACATGCACTGAAGGACTTCAGACCTTCCTACAACTATTTAAAGGAGAGTGGTAGCTACGGCACGGATGCTGCTTTGTTGCAGCACAACAACACCAATGCCAAAGTGGGGCTCGTCAATTTAGGGAATACTTGCTACATGAACAGCGTCCTGCAAGCGCTGGCAATGACCAAGGAGTAAGTCATTTTAACTGAATATGCAAAGTAAAGAACAAATTAATAAAATTAACCTTAAATCTGTTTTCAGTATTTTTGATGTTCTTAGCATATTAAATTCATTAATAAATAGATGTATATATATATTTTTTTTACCCTACTACTCAAGATTTAGTCGGGAAATTCTGTTGTCGGAAAGCAAATCGCCGCTGTTGATCAAAATGCAGCAACAAATTGCGCTCATGCTTTACTCGCTGAGATACGAGTTAACACCGACGCGTGTTTTAAATGCCACACGACCGCCTGGGTTCTCACCGGGCCTGCAGCAAGACAGTTCTGAATTCCTTGGTTATTTGCTGGAGACACTACATGAGCAGGAGGTTGCTTTTCGCAAAAAGGCTCACGAGACTGATGCCGCCGAACCTATTGCCAAAACTGCAAAACAAACCGATGACGTTGTTAGTGGGAGCGAAATTGGAGCCAGCGCCTCTTTGGAAATCTATGAACACGACCGACAAAAGCTTGCAGCGAATTCAACCACCTACAGTAACAACAATAGAAACAATAGTAACAACAACTGCGGCAACAGTAACCCAAAGTGTACCACCACCGAGACCGAGGAGCGGAACGAAAATTCTGATGGCACAAATATACAAAGCAACAACATCGCAGCGTCAACCACGCCCACATCCACAAGCACTACGACCACATCAACAATCACCGCAGTGGCCGTTGCTGCTACTGTCTCTTTTGCGACTTCGTTGTCAATAACGACGACAACAGCACCAACCACCACAATCGAAAAAACATTTACGGGCAAACTGGCGACCACATACAAATGCTTGACGTGCGGTTGGAAGAGTCGCAACGTTGATAGTTTTCGGGATCTGCAGTTATCGTTTCCTGAGGTAAAGAACGATTGCGCTTCAAACTACTCTGTCCAGGACCTCATTGACTATTATTGCTCAGCCGAGAAACTGTACGGTGATAATCAGTACTTTTGCGAACGTTGCAAGAAGTTATCGGACGCGGAGCGCTACATTAACGTGATCAGTGCACCAAAGAATCTTATCCTGACGCTAAAGCACTTCAAGTACGATCAAAAGTATCACATGCGCGCCAAGCTTATGCACAAAGTGTTCCACGACGAAAAGGTAAGTTACATTTTGGTTTAGGTTTTGTTTTCATCAATAAGTCACATTTACTACATAGTTTAAAAATATGTTAATATTATATTTTTGTTGGTTTTTGTTGGTTTTTGTTGTAGGTCTCGGTAAAGGTTTGTGCGCCAGAAACACTAGACGAAATCGCCTCTGTACATTATGACCTCTATGCTGGCGTTGTACACTCGGGTTTTAGCATGGATTCGGGTCACTATTACACGTACGCGGCAGATGTTACAAATAAATGGTACAAGTTTAATGACAACATTGTCACGCCCTCCAAATCGGAGGAGCTGCATAATCTAACACCGCCAAATACGCCCTACATCTTATTTTATCAGATGGGCGCACGGTCCAATGAATCGCCGGAACTGGCCATCGCTTCCACCAAAGTTATTAAGGTTGACGTGCCGACACCGCTTGCACTCGAGGAGCTACCACGCGATTTGCGTGACTATGTAAATCACGACAATAGCGTTTTTAACGAGGAGCTGCGCCAGCGTCGCTTTAAAAATGCTAACGCTGCGGTACTACAGAGTGCTTTAAAAGCAAAGAGCGGTAGTGGTGGCGGCGGTGGAGGACGACGCGACGGTTACGATGACGAGGATCCTCCGCCGTCGGGTGGCTGCGGCGGCAACGCTATGAACATCAATGTCAATCGTTTTGTCTACTAAGTGAGCGTGGTTAAGGGCGGAAGCCAACTGAAATGGATAAAAAAACTATTACTAAACTATATAGAAAAACGCAGATTACATTATATTTTCACTACTACAAATTCAAATTATATATATGTATATATATATATATATATATATATATATATATATATATATATATATATATATATATATATATATATATATATATATATATATATATATATATGAATGTAATGTATTGGAGTTTGCGAATAGTGTGATTTTAGAATCTAATATGTACTTTTTTTCGTTTTCATTTTGTTTTTACAATTTAAATTTCTTTCTGTATTCAAAATTTCAGCGTATTCGCATAAATGATATATCAAATATTTATATGATACGAATTCTTCGAAATGTCTAATATTGAAGTGAAAATGTTGTAAAGTCAAGCAAAAAATTGAATTTCTTTTTGACTCCAGTACTTCGAAAATCAAACTATTCGCAAACTGCTGCTGTAAACTTTTTAAGCAAGTAATGCCGAAAATGAAAACGGTAGTCGTCGAAAATTGCGAAAAGCAGTCTCAATCCGATAAATTGTTGTAATACTAATACTATTACTAATCCTCCTACTTCTATCTTACTAATAACTGCGCGTGCGTGTGTGTCTGCTTAGCGGTATTTATGTCTCTGTGTGTGTGCTTGATGATATTAAAGTCCTGTTAACTTGAGTAGGGCCTGATTTTAATTTGACAACTATTTTAAAGAGGCGTGTACAATTTACAATCCAATTACGTTTTTGTATTTATTATTTTATTTAATTTAACTAAACTTTTCGCTTTTGTGTATTCAAAATTTCAAAGTACATGTAACATATTCAGATTTTTTGCAATTGTTTAAATTCACTTTGATTTTCATTTTTCTTTCATGATACAAAAGAAGATGGTCTTATTCAATTAAGCAGTGTTAAATAATGGTGGCTTTGTCTGCTTGTTCGTTTCTTCTGTTTAAAAACACATTTTATAATTTGTTATTAAACATTTTGTAAAAGTACCATGAGCTGTACTTTCAAACTCATTTTTCATTTTCCCCTCCACAGCCCTCCGATCCTTAGCCTCACCATATCTACAACATCGAACTGTTTAAAAAACGACCATCCATAAATTTATATCTTATTAAAAGGAATCAATTCCTATAATTAAAGAAAACCCTAAATGGCATTTTTGGCTCAGTGAAATCCTTTGCTCCTTTCCTTTACCTACATTTTCTGTTATTACGAAAAGGCGTCAGCATACTAAATTATGAATTTAAAATACATATTGGCTTAATGAAAATATGTAATTGTGTAGTTAGCGGTTATTCTCCAAATTCAAGAAATGAAATTTTTATTATAACTAAAATAATTATTAAAAAAGCCAGAGGAGCGCAGCATATGAATAAAAAAATCAGGTTTTTAAATTCAAGCAAGTATTGCAATCAAATTGTAATACTTGTGAAATGCACTCTATTGATATTTAAATTTAATTTCTAATTTTAAATATATACTCTAAGTTAAATAATAAAAATAAGCAAAATAGTTTCGCTAATTCAATTCCTGTTTGATTATTTGGTTTACAAAAAAGTTGTAGGCTTTGTTGTAATAAAGACATTTTTAAATATCAATTTATGTTTAGTTCTTATTACCATAATATATTTTTCTCAAAAAATTAAGTGTTCTTTGCGTTTTAGGTATTTTTTTGGCAACTTCGTTATATAAAATTTAAATTAAAAATAAAAATCAAGAAAATTGACAATATTTTGTGACACGATCACACCTAGCTGAATAAAAAACATTAGGCGCTTAAGTTGAGTTGAAAGGTTCTTCCTAAATGCCAAGTGCGTGACAATTGTTTTTAATTTGGAGTATACAATTTTTTGCTTCAACCCCGTACTACAGCCGTTAAAGAACAACTTTTAGCTCGACTTAAGCAACGACGAACAACGTATTTATTATTCACATAAAACAACATAATGTGGGTATTATGACGCAGTCAACAACACTTCAATGTGTGGTGTTTCGAATGTGTTCTTGTTGTTGTACAACTTTCATTATGTTTGTCGTGAGGACAGTGTTATGCTGGATAAGCGCTTAAGCGGTTACCAGTTTTTAAGAACCTTTCGCTCTGAACTTCCGCCGATTCGTATATGTGAGGTATAGCGCAAACATAAACAAAACTTGCGGTGCTCAATGCTGCATCCTTTTGTTTTTTTTAGATTAAGATATGAGCAGAGAAAAAATCACCAAGAAATTATACACGTTAATCAGAATTTGAAAAGAAATTAATAAAAAATAAATGATTTTTATGTAAAACGGGTTTCGAAAGTCTGCTCAAAACATTTGTGTGAATTGGGATAAAAAAATTCCTCCAAACTCTTCCAAAAGTCTTGGGTTGTCTTTCCTCCTCCTACCTTCTTCGTTAGTTCCACACAAGCCTACTTGTACCAGAGTACACAGTAGACGCATCCCAAAGACTCGCTCCCCCGAACTGTCAAAAAAGAGGAATAGCCGATGGGAAGAAAAATAAAAATAAAATAGTGTTGAAGTAAAGGTGGCTACAAAGTACCTAAGTAACCAGTATAACCAGTAACCAAAATAAAAACTTGTAGGTAATAAAATATTTTATTCATTTTTTTTAAGTAATAAAAGTTTACACAATTATTGTGTATATAAAAGACGACGAAGAATAATTATATGTTGCTATTAATTTATTAAAAAAAAATTATGTAAAAAATTTAATTTTTGTTTAATTTATCTCCAAGATTTTTACACAACGCGCACTTTTTATATTCCATTTTTAAATTTTCAAATTTGAAACGTTTAACGAATATAAAAACCGAATGCGAATACTCAAATATTCCATGGCACTAATTTGAACAACAGCTGATTTTGACAGCTACGAGGTAGAGACTGATGAAAAAACGTCGGTGTTGCGTCTACTGTGTATTTTGACTTGTACCATCACTAGCGAGCTTGTGCTGTCTAAATCAGCTGCTCTCGTAGGCAGAATACTAATATAAAGTATAAATTTTCAATCCAATCGTAAGCGTTGGGGCACACAAGAATGCTCTAAAACATTTCTTAACGCACAAGTCCGGCGCGAAATCAGAGTAGTACGAAGATAGTTCAAGTTCACAATTCAGAAACAACAACACAACCGCATTGTAAATTACGTGTTAATTTGCTAATGAGCGCAAATGAAAAAAACAACAACAGCTACGAGTGTGAAAAGTCTTCCTAACTCTTCACCACCCCATCCACTCCACAGTGGTCAAAGTCCAGCTGTCATTGGCAGTAAATGTCCTTAGTAAGAAAAGGGCATTCACACACACGTACAGGATCAACGAAGCTACATTTTGTAATGTGTTGTTTTTGTTGTTTTTGATGATATTTTGCTTTTTGCAAAATTAATACAAAAACAGAAATAAAAATAAAACACAACAAAAATAAACATAACTAAGCGAAAAGTCTCGAAAGCCAGCGGCGATACAGAAGAGCGTTAAACCGTATAAAAATAACAACATTAAAAAGTTAGCAACTAAAAAAGACAAAACAGTCGCATTGCAAATAGCAACCACAGAAGCAGCAACAGCGGAACCACAACAAAATGCGGTTATTTCCAGTTCGTCTTTCAAGCATACCCAAAATGCTCGACTTCTATTCGCAGTTTAATCCGTCGCCGCTGTCCATAAAACAATTCATGGATTTCGGTAAGTTCTACAATCGATTAATAAAACAATCGCAATTTTGAACATTCCATTCAAAGACTAAATACCCATTTTTATTTGTTATAATACTTTAGTTAGACTTAGAAGGTATAAATTAAATGATGTTTATTATAAGTTGTCGTTGTTCCCATCAGATCACATCCATTCTTAGTTAGAAGTTTTGTGTTACTAACAAAGTGTTAAATATCGAATTTGATCTGGTTATTTACACTGTAGCAGTTTTAATAAATTTTGTCAGCAAAGAAAACGATGGTTTCTTTGGGATGATTGGATAAGAATCACGCCCATTTTGTGTGCAGTTTTGTATTACTACTAAAGTGGTAAATATTAAATTTGAACTAAATATCTGCATTTGAGCTGTTTTAATTTTTTCTCGCAATTAGAGGTTTGGTTTGTATGGAAGGGTGTAGTTTTGGACCTATTTTGCCATAAGCTCTTAAACCACGTCTGTCATCTCTGGGACAAAAAGACAGACGGACATAGTTAAATCGACTCAGATTCGGACGTTGATTTTTTATACTAGTATATATGCTTTGTCATATACCTACCAAGGTCCCAAATAAGCGTTACATATTTAAGAACAAACTCAAGTAAGTCCACTTGCACTTGGCAAAGGGTATAACAATAGGGATATTCTCTCGAAAAACTTCGAAACTTCGCAAGTTTGCGAGACTGGTAAAAAAAACGGTCAAAAAATGTTTTTGCGTTCCTCGCTAAAATTCGAGGTAGACTAGTCTCAAAAAGTTGCTTATATGTGTCAGAGGCAACAGTAAAACATGTATGCAATAAAAAAAACTACAAATGCCATGCCAAAAGTGTATTTTTTACAATAAAAGTAATTTGTTGTTTTTGTATTAAAACTTGTAAAAAAAAACATTAAAAAAAGTAGTTTTATAATAAATATTTCCTTTCTTAAATACTTGTTAAAATCAAAACCAAAGACAGGCAAAACTAATTAGGAACTGGCAATTGGCAATACTAATTTCGCGTTTTTTCCACTTTTTCGATATACATTTTGTGCTCTTAAAAGTTATAAATAATTATAATTAAATTGTTTACTGAAAAGGTTTGTATAAATTGTAAATTGAATTGAATTGAATTTAACCTGTTCTGTTAAATATGCGGGGTAAAAGCAATAAACAAAGAAATTAACTCGTACTGCAGAACAATAACCTCCTTTCAATGCATTTTTTTTTTGTTTAATTGGTTTACGTCATTTTTGATTCAGACTCATCACTTGTTTACTTAGTAACGCTCAGTAAATAAGGATCATATCTGCCTGCCATACAGCATTAAAAGTTTGGTCAAATCATTTCATTTAAAAACATAAAATGTCGACGTTTTTAAAGAATTCGTATATGCGTAAATTTTGAATATGAATAATTATGATATTTTTTGGAAATCTTTTTTTTTTTTTTTAATTTTTGGACTTATTTGATTGATACGGCTTTTAAATTTTTTAAATCTATTATTGCGTATTCAAAACAATTCGACAACAAGTTCTTTCAATTTGCCCGAATTGTTGTGGCCATTACGCACGACAAATGTTGACTTTACCTGTTCGAAAAATGTACGTTTAATACGATATAAAAAATTGAATGTAATTTTAAAAAAGTTTTCACGTCTGTCTTAGTTAACTTTAAGTCTCTTTGCTTACAAATTCATTTATTTGTTTGTTTATTTGTTTAATTAGATATTTATCTCCCCAAAATGTGTTTGGTCTCGCGGTATTTTCATATGAATCACCATTTTGGTGTTAAAATAATTTCTGCGATATTTTTTAACGTATTTATTGTGTTGTTTAATACGTTCTTGGTTCAAACCCGAAATCACATAAAAACACGTCTAAGCGTCATTGAGAATATTTAAAATTGAATTCAAAAATTTCATGCATTCAAATTAGTAGCTGCAATTTAAATTTATTTTTGTTTTAATTGTGTTTTTGTTTAACTGCATTCAAAGCTTCTTGCTAAGCTCAATTAAAAATACGAAAAGTTGAATTTCCTCAAGCCTCAATTGAAATTGTTGACAACTGCGACGCTTTCGTTTGTTACTTTGTTTGTAACAATTGTTATTCTGAATCGCAACGAAATATATGCATCACTGTTCTATATATATATACATACATACATACATACATACATACATACATACATACATACATACATACATACATACATACATACATACATACATACATACATACATACAAACATACATACCTACATAGTATTAGTATATTAAATAGATAATTAAATGTGTGTGGATGTTCGAATGTACATACATATGTACATTTTTTATATTCTTCGAAGCATCGTCGCCGGAAGCATTTAATATTGGTTTATTTTTTGTAACAAGAGAAAAGTAGCAACAACAATGAGAATTTGAGCTTACAAGGACGTTTCAATGACGAACAATGTCATCTACTCATTTGTTCGCAACCCGTTCCTCCAGCAGCACGTGCCTTTTCCGTATCACTTCTCCACTTTTATTTCCATGCATTTTGCGACACAATTTAGACACACAGGCGGGCTGGGCTGGCATAAAGGAAAGCACTGAACTCAAGTGCAAAATGTCTTCGACTTTTTGACTTTTCGTATTTTTAAATTTATAATTATAATTAATAAATATGTATGTATATAACTCAATTAAATATTCTATTCATTATTTACCTATCTATCTATCTATCTATCTATCTATCTATCTATCTATCTATCTATCTATCTATCTATCTATCTATCTATCTATCTATCTATCTATCTATATATCTATCTATCTATCTATCTATCTATCTATCTATCTATCTATCTATCTATCTATCTATCTATCTATCTATCTATCTATCTATCTATCTATCTATCTATCTATCTATCTATCTATCTTTCTATCTATTTATCTATATATCTAAAATAATTAAGATCCACCCTAATGTAGATGTATTCATGTATTTTATCAAGACAACTGCATTTGGTGTTTTAGTTATTGGAATTGCTGGCAGTTACAAGTGGCTGTGCTGCCTATTTGAAGTACATCCAATATATGCCTTTGTATTATTTTAGTGTTTGCTTTTAACCATCAATGATCTTGACATACAATATAAGTGACAACTTCACAAAATTGAAAAATAAAAAATTGGTTAGTTTAAGTAAACATTAAAATGTAAAAAATGTTTTTTTTCGAGCGAGCCATGTTTAAACAAATTCTTTTATTAAAATTATGGACAAATAATCGTGTCAAAATATTTTCAGTTTTATTATAAACTAGCGAATGCCCGGCATGCCACTGAAAAATAATATGTAAGGAAAACTTCCCGGTACTCCCCGTTATAGCGAGTCTGAGTTACGGCGGTAAAATTATCGGCAGTAACCATACAAACTTAGAAACAAAATATGTGGGCGTGGCAAATTTTTCTTTGCCCAAAACCTAAGTTGGCGTGAGCATAGCAACTCCCCAAAATTTCATCACAATCAGATGAATGGTTTAGACGCCCATTTGGTACAAAGATAGATAGAAAGAAAGATAGAACGATACATTCAGTTTTATATAAATAGAAAATATAGTAAAAATATATTAAAGAAACCCTTAAGAAAAATGGTAATCTTAAATTTTGATCGGTTTTTTGGTAACGCATGACCTTGTCTATTTGTATATTGTATAACTATTATTAAAAATGCATATTTTTTTTACAAAACATTGTTAACATTTAAGTAGAAAACATTTTTTACATTTAGCTAAACGACAAAAGTTATATTTTTTTATATTTTTGAAAGCAAAGTTATAATTTGTTTTGTTTCACCGTTCCGGTTTGTTTAATCACAAACTAAAGAAATCAGCCGATTATAATTTGTTGTTTATTGATAAGAAAAAACTCAATTTTGTCATATATGGTATTTTATTCGGCTGATTTAAGTACAAATCAACTGATTGTTTTCGTTGATGTTCTTTGTTTCTTTATTTGTATTTTACATTTGCATTATTAAAGTTCGATTAGCTCCGTCCATAAATGAAGCTATTTTCACACATCGAGGCGTAGTTCAATATATTCAAATTACGCAATTGATTCATGAGTGACGGTGGAAAAGCGTCATTTACGTTTGTTTCGCCTTCTTCAACCCACCTCTGAAATTTCTTTCTTCGCTTCCTTAAACTTGCTTAGTGCGGTGTAGTGGGAATCTAAAATGACTTTTATTATTGTGCATATGCTCGGATTAAACTCATCGACCCAAGCAACAGAACGAACGACCCACAACAACTTAGTTTAACCAGAAGCAGCTGCTCGTTCTCCTTCATCTGCTCCTCTTGTTTATTTGTGGCCCAACAGCTGTTGACGCTTTTCAGTGTGCTGGCTAACTGCACGCCACTGAAAAACGGTTATGCCTGAAGATCCGGATTCAAGGACGTATGTGCAAAAGAATTCACGGAATTCCAAACATGACGACATACATTATGAAATGGATTATACTTAAGGATATGTTTACGATAAAACAATTTTATGTAGGTTTTTTCTTTAAATAATTATTAAAAATTGTCAGTACTAATAAAAATAATTAAAAATTTTATAGTTGGTATAAAGGTAAATTAATTTAACTTGGTTGGAAATATCATACTTTATGATCTTAAATTTAAGACTATTTCGAAACAATATAAAAAATCGACAAATTATTATAAGTTTTTTGTTAGATGTTGTATAAATCTGCCCCTGGGATATTAGGTCTTTCAAAATGTTCATCAAGGACAGTTTAAAACTGCTAGTTTATTCGTTTACCATCTTCAGCAATTTCGGGTTTTGTGACAAAATCTGAAATACTTTGGCGGCACTGTTTCTTTATTTTTAGTATTTTTAATATTTTCATTTAAAAATTTCCTTTGTAGGTACTTTCTGAAATTGCGTGTTAAATCTTCATTTCATTTTTTTTTTTTGACGCCACCGTCATCGAGTCCAATGTCCAATACCAAAGTGGACAAAGTAAGATTATGTCAATGTCATGCAGCTCAGCTTTTGGTGTTGCCTCATCTAAAATTAAATAATACTCGCGCATGTTTTAACATAATATAATTTGTCAAAAAAAAAATAAAAATTTAGAAAGTTTCCATTAAAATATAAGTCATTTATAGAATATTTATGCATGTATGTATATGTGTATGTATTTTTGAAATAGAAATAATTTGAAAAATCTTTTTATTGGAAAATTTTAAATTCTCTAAGAATAAAAATTGTTTTGTCATACATTTGTATTATTTGGAATGTAAAATAAAAATCAATAAGTTCAATTGAAATGAGCTGAACTATCTCATTAATTTTTGAGCATCAGTTCAGCAGACCGGACAATTTGTTTCGAAACATTCTATTTAAAATATGTTTAACACGAAAATATAAATTAGGATGAACTGTTCCTTTGTTTATCATCTGGCTTGAATAATAATAAAAATGTTTTATTCGTACCGTAAGCTTTTATCATTCTTTTCTAATCTGTGGCTCTGTCGTGTTGTTTCGTTTTTGTTCTGCTGCCCTGTATTTATTTAGCTTGACTTGTTTTTCTGGACTAATCAAACGACCGAAATCACAATGAGTAAACATTTGATTCGGATTTATGTTTAATGAGAGAGCAAGTAAGCAAATGAGCAAGAGAGCAATGTCAGTGCGAGTTTGTTTCAAGTCGATTTCTTCTCATTTCGCATATTAGAAATATTTATTTGGGTTTTACTTCAGTTTATTTTTTGTTTGTTTTTATTTTTGAATATGTTCTTTGCGCTATTTCGCTATTTGGGTCGAACTAAACAAAAATAGTTTTCACACTTTACGCGTGTTCAGAGATTTATATTCATTATCACAATTAAGTGAAATTGGCCCAACAAAAAAAAAAACAAGAAAAAAAAAACGAGTTGTTTTTGTCAATTAACAATCAAAGTTTATGATTTTCATCCTATTTAATATTTGGTTGTATAGTATGTACGTAATACTATCATAAGGATGTCATTTCATAATCTCTGAATTATTCTTTACATCGAAGCGGTGCAATCTGGCAAAGCTTAAAACTTTAGTGCTTTGCATTGTTTGATACTAAATAATTTACTGAACCAATTTAAAACATATTCACAAATGTGTGCACACATGTGTACTTACATATACATATATCTTAATAGATTTAGACCCAATAAGGAAAGTTGTTCTGAAATTCTTGGCTGGTTTTTCAAAATTCAAGAATTTATCTCTAAATTGCCCTAAAAAGTGAACTTTTTATTCTGCTTTTTTGATGTCAAACATTGAATATAAATTAAAACTTAATTGAAAAAAAATTTAATTACATAAATTAAAATAATAGAATAAACTTTCGCTGGTTTATTTATAATATAATAAAATAATAATAATAATAATAATAATAATAATAATAATAACATACGGACGGACGGACATCGTTAAATCCACTCAGAATCCGACGCTGATCATTTATACTATATACAATATACTTTGGCATACCTACCACCCGCCTTCTGTGCGTTACAAACGGAAGAACAAACTCAATATACTCTTCAGTACGTGCACTTGCACTTGGCGAAGGGTATAATAAATATCGAATTATAATCAAATTGAAAAATTAATAAGTACGTATTAATACATATGTATTTTAGTTTTAGTGTCTTTAATTCCATTCTACATACAAACATACAAGCATACATACACATATATTTCGTATGTGTTCATAAACTTCCGCTATGCCAAGGCCAAAATTGTTTTTTTTTGCAAACAAATTTTGCCCAAACAAATTCGATTTCATTTGGTTTTTTGTTTTGGTTTTTAGTTTCTTTACTTGTTTTCTTTAAAATTGTTATTTTGTATGCACTTAATTCGCTTTGTTCTTTTTATATTTCACTTTTCTGTTGATGCTCGTTTAAGGTGTTTAATAAATTATTTTACATTGCTATAAATAAGTTAAATTATAAAACAAATAGATCAATAAAAAATTGATGATAAACTTCACTTTTGCTCTTTTGCCCTTAATAAAAGTAAAACGTTTTATCTTTGCAATTCAACTACACCGAAAGCGATAAATTTTCGCTTGTTTATTGTTTAGTTTTGTTTTGTTTGATATTGTTCGACGATTTTATCAAAATCAGACAAATTACCACAAAAACAAAACAACAAATATTTCCCTCGTTTGAGTAAATTTATAATGAATTGTTGCTGTGATAACCTGATTTCTTGTTTGTTTATTGATAGGTTTTGCTATTTACTTATTTCTATTTATTTTAATACGACATAAGCTGATATAGAAATTCAAATATTTGTATTAGGTTCTTCCGAAAATTTTGATTTTTACCAATTTTATATATTGAAAAATAGATAAAATAAAAATGAAACTCTTTCTTTAATCTAGGTCAAAATGCGTGCGAAAAAAAATCTTACATATTTCTGCGCAAGGAACTGCCCGTTCGCTTGGCAAATATTATGAAGGAAATTGCTCTGCTACCGGACAATTTGCTTCACACGCGTTCCGTGAGCCAAGTCAGTTCGTGGTATGTAAAGAGCTTCGAGGAGGTGCTTGAATTCGAGCGCGCCGAACCAACCCACAACAATTTACAGCAGTGAGTTCGTTTGCGTAAAAAATGTTTAATTGTTTTAAAGTTTCGTTCTATTGTTTTTATATTTTTTAGATTCTGCAGTTTGCTGGAACAAATACGTAATCGTCACAGCGATGTGGTTCAGACGATGGCTCAGGGAGTGGTCGAATTGAAAGAGACGCAAGGCGGCACCGTTGACTCATCGATGGAAACGTCAATCCAGTATTTTCTCGATCGGCTCTATATGTCGCGCATCAGCATTCGCATGTTGATCAATCAGCACAGTTAGTCTACTTGTTTTGCTTCTATACATTCGTTTTAATCAAAGTAAATGGACTATTTTTTGTTTAATTTTGAAGCTATTCTTTTCGGGCAGTTTCCCAACGAACAAGGACGACACATCGGCTGTTTGGATCCCGCCTGTCAGCTGTCGCATGTGGTTCGCGACGCTTACGAAAATGCGCGTTTTCTATGCGATCAGTACTATCTTAACAGCCCTGAATTGGAAATACAGGAGCACAATCAACTCGAGGACGAAAATTTACCTATCCGAACCGTTTATGTGCCGTCGCATTTATATCATATGCTTTTCGAATTGTTTAAAAACGCGATGCGTGCAGTAGTGGAACAACACGACACGGATAAGTGTGATAAATTACCTGCGATAAAAGTGTTGATCGTACGCGGCAAGGAGGATATTTGCGTAAAGGTAATTTAATGAGTTGTTTAAATTTTAAAATTAAACGTTTTTGGTAAATTGCGACTGTTCTTTTAGATATCTGACCAAGGCGGTGGAATAGCGCGCTCTCAAACGGATCAACTATTCAAGTATATGTACAGCACAGCGCCGCAGCCTTCCAAATCGGATTTGCATACGGTACCTTTGGCCGGCTATGGCTATGGACTGCCCATATCACGACTTTATGCGCGCTATTTTCATGGCGATATTGTTTTGCTGTCGTGTGAGGGCTTCGGCACAGATGCTATCATCTATTTAAAGGTAGGCAAAGTTAAAAATAAAAGATTTCACAAAATCATTTAATTATTTTGAATGGATTACAGGCGCTTTCCGACGAGGCAAATGAATTGCTGCCTATTTTCAATAAGACCAGCTCAAAATTCTATCGTGCGACCGTGCCCACCGGCGACTGGTCGAATCAGGTAAAGCATCATACTAAAAACAAGAAGCAGAAAGACATCATACAAATTTAAATGATGCGCTCGCTACAAACACCCGACACCACCAACAGCCACACACTCCTCCTCCTGCACGCCGTCGTGACTTTGGTTATTGATTGTATAGACATACATACAAACAAACATTTGTTTGTATTTCGTGCTGTGTCCGTTGGTCCCTCTCCTTCCTATGCTCCTCCTCTTCTTGCGATTTTGGCGCCATTTGCGAAATATTGAAATATTCTTTTAATTGTTTAGTTGTATTTTTTAATTTAATTTTAATGTAATTAAGTCTATTGTGCTGCATTGAGCTCATTTATGTTTTCATTGATTATTGCATGATTTGTTAACCCTTGATTTTTTAAATGTTTATTTAAAAACGTGTAAACGCAAAAAATGTTATTTCTTAAGTTTTACATTCCAAAATTAAAGCAACAATTGTGTTAAATTCTTAAGCAAATAGGCTGTTTTATATAACAACAAGAGAGTTCCAAACAACTGGACTCATATATTAGAGAAACTAAATACAATATATTAATAAATCGCTTTGAATTGCCGTTAGGCGCTTTGTGATTAATCATATTTTCACTTTATTATTGAGCCCAAGTATATGTATATTCTTTTAGCGACTAGTAAATATCAGTGGCTTTTGGAAAAACATGATAACTCCAAAACAAAATTTATTTACAAATTACAATATTTCTAATTTTCTAATGAATTTGGGGCAGCAGAGAAAAAATCATAACCAATGATTGAAATGTAGTCATCCTGTTTAAATGAAACTTACATATATGCAATTTTATTCTTAAGTTAAACAAAAATCGAAAAGGCAAAGCTTTCAAATATCGACTTGGATTTAATTTTATTTGAATTTAATGTTATTTAAAACATTTGTATTTTATCGCAAAAACTTTGTACAGAAATTTGTATTGAAAATATTTGAAGATATTTTAATTTGAATGAAATTTTAAAGTGTTTGTTTAAAAAAAGATTTTTTGTTTTGACATTTTAATATAGGCGGAATATAACAATTAGAATTTGTTTAAATGGATTTTATTTTTATTTACACGCTTTAAAATATTTAATAAAACTAGAGCTTCATTAAATATAAAAGTGATTTTGTTTTTATTTGATTTTTTTAAGCATTAGTTTGTGAGGTTTAACCGTTGACTTTTTTGTTGTTGTGAAATTAAGGTTAAATTTGTTTTTAAATTTATTTCAAAATTATTTTTTTTGCATTTCAGAACTTTTCCAACCGTTGGCGTTATTTGTACAGTCTTTTTCAGACCAAAAGCTAAAATTCGATTGTTCCTCTAAGTTAATTAAAATTTTTTTTGTACTTTATACACAAATGTTTTCAAATATTTAAACACACTTTGAGATGCAGTTAATATAATTTTTTAGATATATACTTCCGGAACACAAATAACTTATACAGACTACGACATGCGCATGTCCGTCATGTATTGCATGACGTTACAGTTGACCCTCATACGAGAGTGGTCCGATAAGTACTTGGTCTACAAAAGAAAAACGAAAATTTTGGAAAAGTGGCAATTTATTTCTGAACATAGTCTCCTCCTTTTAGCTCGATACACTTGACGATGCGGTGCCCCAACTTCTTCAAGCCGTCTGAATAATACGTTTTCCCGAGTTCTGCAAAGTAGACCTCCATCGGGCGGTCAGGCTAAATACTTATCGGAACACCTTCGTAGTTTGCTTTTGTTGATTTTCGAGTGAATATTTTTAACAAAACGGTGACGTGCAATATTAACTATAAGAAAAACAAATGGAAACAAACATGCGAAAGCAAAGTAACATAGACAAGTACGCAGCAGACAGTTCAGCGGTTCAACTGTGACGACATGCCCAGAACCTGCAGCTTTTCGATGCTCGGATATTTTCTATATACTTTATATATGCGTCAATTTTGAGATCGAGCTGTTTTTTGTTTTTTGTTTTGCCAAATCGTAGTGGCATTTCTTTTTAAGATAAAAGTGCTTTTACCAGGCACCACTATTGAAATATAAACTTAAATGGTGCCCTCAAGGTTTGAACGGCTCAGTCAACTCAACTGGGTTAAGTTGCCATCCGTGATTGGAACAAAAAATGTGTTTATCTCTTTTATAAAATTAATTCTTTTTTCAAATTTGTTTTCGATCAGTTATGTATAATTTGAAAAATTTAAAGGTAATTTTTAATAATTAAATTAAAAAATAATTAAATGTTTTTTCTTTTTGTAATTTCATATAATATTTTGCTATTTTATTGCATTACGCGTATGTATTTTTTGTATGCTAGTTAAGTTAACTTCATTGATTAAGTAAATTCATCATTTTTGTGAATTTTAGAGTTCCGACATGAATGCGCGCCAAATGAACGCATCAGCTCCGAAACGCTTTAATGACTTTTTATAAAGGAAAGTTGGGGAACATGCTGTCTACCCAACTAAAGCCAGAACGTTTAACGCATCAGCACAACTTTGCAACAAGTACCGATTAAACCAGGATATCCAAAACAAATAATATTATACACAATATATGTACAAGTATATGCATATACAAAACACGAGTTGATGACATTCCGACATTAATTCCTAATCGCGATCTGCGTTGAATGTGTTTTTCTAATTGGAGTTTTTTATATGGCAATATTTTACACAAGTTTATGTTTAATTGTTACCTCGAAACTTTCATGTGAATGCGAATCAATTGGCTCAGTTGGTTTTAATAAATTGCGGATGAGTGGATTTGAAAAAGAAAGGTAAAATCTTGTACCATTAATAAAAAATAGAGTAAAAACTTTTTGTTTTATTGAGTATGTACGAGTATGTACATACTTTATACATATCGACATTGAGTGTTGACACGGTAATAGCAAAAGTTAATTTTGAATATGACGAACTAGTTCCCGATCTATTTGCAAGCGCTTTTAAGGTTTGCCCTTGGTGATGTCCTGACTTCGTTGGTGGCATGGAGAAAAGCAATTTCTTAAAACTGATAGACAAAATACAATATAAAAAAAAATATTTAAATCAAGCTTTAACAAAATAAAAATAAAATAATTATTATTAATTTCTTTACTTTTGTTGTTGTTGTTTTTATTATTTTAAATTTTATTTTTAAATACATTTTTTACACATTTTATTGATTTATAAAAGAAGTAAATATTTTATAAAAGGTGTTTTATCACTTTGCTCAACATCCGATCGCGTTCTTTCATTTCGCTACAAAAATAATTGTTTTAATGAATATATATATATATATATAAGGATCTGTGGCAATATGACAAAACAACTCATGCGATAACCCAGTTTAATTAAGAGTTCTGTTTAGCAGTTTAATATTCATAAGTTTGAACAGCAATTTAAGAAAGTTTGGAAAAAAGCGTAGACAAAACTTGTTAAAACATTTTTAAAAAACAGTTCGATTGTTAAATTCGTTTAAATATGTTTTGCCATTTTGTCACAGATATTTTTCGATACAAGAATAATAAATACAATAATACAAAATAATAAAAATCAATATGTTTAATTAATGTAAAGATACGAAAATAATTGAAACAGAAATAACTAATGCTGCTTGATAATAATTACATACAATAACAAATCATTATATATATTCATGTGTACATTAGTTAATAATTATGTATGCATAATAAAAAGTTTCGATTCTACATTTTTCAGGTTATGTGCAAGCACTATAAAGACAAAAATTAATACTCAGTGTAACATGAACTAAAGACAGAGACTGAGCACGAAAAGTGAAGAAACTGTTGGAAGATAACTATTGAAAGTTCAGGTAAAGTAAGGTAAGACACTCTGTGGTGCACGTAGTAAAGATTTAAGAATCAGAAAATTGGGAAATTTTTTTAATTTATAAACAAAATCGATATTGAGTGTTAATTGAGACTGAGTGTGGTTCTATTTTCGCAATGGGTCCAGACTCTCCAAAGAGAAATCGTCCACAGAAACTGTGCTTAACTTGTTCTGAAAATATAAAAAATTAAAATGTTTTATTCGTTTTACTGAAGACGTCCCTAAAATAAATTTTAATTAATTAAAAGCTAGAATATTATTTTTCGTATGTGATTAACCATAAGGAGTGCTTATTTATAGTTCCCGGCATTGTCAGTGTTTTGTTTTATTGGTTAAGATTTATAAATTGTCTAATCTTGCCTTGCCCTCTTTTTCTGAAATTATATATGTGACAAAATATGGATTGGTAACTATAGCCACCATGTAGAACATCACTTTTCTTAGTTACGGCGGTGGGCGTAGATTCACACACGCCCACTTCTGGTGTACTTGTCGACAGTGACCACACCAACTCAGATACCAAATTTTATATATCTAGGAGCAATATTAGCGAAATAGTCGAATATTTTTACAAAATTTTATATAGGCAATTGAAAATTGGGTAGATTCATTTTTGGTTGCTTCTCAAAAATTAATTAATGACATTTTTGGTTTCTCTTTCGCATTTGAACAATTTTATGGATTTTTATTAAGAAAGTTTTGTAATTCCGTGCATTATTGAAGTTTAGTCTCCTAGAGATTTACTTCGTTGTTGTACTTTCTATAAAACCACATTGGCAAATTGATATTGTAAAAATGTGTTTTTCGGCTTACTTTAAAAATGCTCGGTCCATTTAAATCAAAGGGATCCGATCCAAATAAATCCGTATTGCCGTTGGTTATGTTGTTGTTGTGGCTGCTGCTCGTTACTGAAGTGCTGCGTCTAGTTGCAGATACCTTAGGCGGGGGAGCCACTGAATTGTTAAAAAGTCGATTTTATTTATTCAAATATTGAAATTTAAGTGTACAATTCAACTAGAAGTTGTTGGTGTTTTTCAACTTACGCAATGGTGGCGTCGTCACATTTAATTCGTTAGTAAAGTTATTGTTGTTGGTAGTGATGTTGCAAATGCTGCTGTTGTTGTTGTGTAATTTGTTATCATTGTTGTTGTTGTTGTTGTTGTAGAACAGCTGTTGACCATAGGATTTTGCCGGTTCAAAGCCAAATAGGTCATTGCTGTCATTCTTACCGCCGCCGCTGCCGCTACCGCTATCCATGGCGGACTCATCAGCACGTGGATCAAAATCCGAATCGGAGTCTGAATTGAGCAGAAGCTCATCCATTTTTTGGCTGTTCGACTTTTGGCTTGGAATGTTATTGCGCGGTGGCACAATAGGCGCATATGCTAGACCCGAAGAAGCGGAGGAGGAGGATTTTGAGGTCGAGGAATGGTTCGTATCGATTAGTAAATTAACCTCGTTCACTGGATGTTATACATAAAAACAAAACAAAACAAAACAAAACAAAATAAAATAAAACGTTAAACATATTAAATTAATACAAGCGAAAGTGTGTTTACTTGATATGAACGTACTTAATTTGATGCTATTGCCATTGGTAAGTGTAGTACCACTGTCGGGTACATCCAGGATGTCTTTAACGGCCATTTTGAAGAGTAATGAATCGAGTTCCGATTTTGGCAATTTTAGCGACAACTCACGCAGACGATTTTTGTAGATTGCAATTGTTCTCTCCAGTTCGGATATTTGTTGTTGCGCTTTACCCAAGTCGGTCTTTTCTGAGCTGTTAATGTATTTTCTATATCGACGCAAAATAGTAATTAAAAAAATTATATTTGAAGATTTCTAGAATGAAGAAAACAAATCTTTGATTTTTTACAAGAGCTAATTTTCATTGATATCGGAAAGCCACTCTAAATTTTAAAATTCAATGGGTCATTTAAAATAGATATTTTCAATCTATATAAAGTATAAAAAAGGAATGATTCTTTCTATCTTTCTTTTTTTGTAGCCTGATTGCTCATCTGATTGCGATGAAATTTTGGCGAGTTGTTAGGCTCACGCCTAGCATGGTTTTGGGATAAAAAATCTGCAAAGCCCACCTATTACGCCAAGAATTTTAGAAACTAAAAATCTAAAATTCAGAATTTGAGTATGATGGGCACTGTCGATAAATTCACCATTTATTGGCGATAACATCGCAAATTATTGGTGAAGTTTAAAGCCCATCGCCGTAACTAAGAACCGTTACAACGTGAGTAAGGATAAATTCCACTACCTCATTATTCAAAATGAAGACTATAAGCTTGTTTAAAAACATTAAAATAATTTTACCTATACGCCAGATCGAATGCCTGTCCAATGGTTAGCGTAATGTCTGAAGCCAGTTTATTTGAAATGAAAACGAAACATTCGTGTGTCTCTTCCGTGTTGCTACCGCCGGTCCCATTCGAACCATTCGAGCTGATGCTGTTGCCGTTGACATTTCCGTTGTTGCCATCCAGTGGCTTTACTGATTTTGCAATAAAACTAAAAAACTTCTTGACGCCCTTTTCGTCCGCACAATACGAGATATTGTGCAGCGGGAACTGATGAAGTATTTTTTGGGTACGCGGCTCCTGCACAGCGACTCCATCGACGCTGATTGTAATTTCTACCTTTTTAAATTTTTCCTGAGTGCCCGTTTCGGCCTTTTTCATTTGCTGTGCAAACTGCAACTTCCGAATGGCGTCTTTGACCACTTCGATGCCTTTGGCCTGCTCGACGGGCAGGTTGCCAAAGAACTTGACTAGATAAACGACATGTCCATTGACGAGTGCATCGGGTGCATGCAGCCAGTTGCGTTTGCCATTTTTCGCATCAGCTGTGGATGACGAAGATGAACCGTTGTTATTGCTATTCGTGTCATTGCTGTCTTTATCTTTGCTGCTGTTGTTATTGGTGCTATTATTGCTCTGTTTGTTCCAAAACTTTAATTGAGACATTTTGTTGGGAGCGATCGGCAGCCGTTGCAAAATGCGGGCGAAATGAAGCTACAAGTACCCAAGCAAAACAGAACCTAAAAAGAGTCAGAAGTACGTAATGTTATTTTAATTATAAAGATTGTACGATTTGATGACGAAATTTACGGAAAGATGTAATATTAAATTCATTTGCGTAACCAGGTTGGCTAATGTTCAGATTTGTTGTACTTAAAGTAAAAATGTACATACGCATGAACTTGCTCGCTCTTAAGCGACATGAAAGTGTCATGAACACTTATCGCATTCACATCCAGCTACGACTATATGATTCGCATAAAACAAGAGATTTGCTTAAAAAAGGTGATAACCTGAATTTGATGAGAAAACCCGGTGGCGTCCACAAAAATGAAAAATGCATTTGCTAAACAGTACAACTATACAGAAATCGTGTTCACAGATAATTTATTACTATTTTTTTTATGTGCCTAATGGAAAACTGTTGGCATTTGGTGTGTGGAATTTAAAATGTAAATTGTGCCTACTTCAGAGATTTCTGATTCGCGTGGAATGTTAATCGCGAACTTTGCAGTTGTGTTTGTATCTACTGAATTTAATCTTATTAAAGTTTATTTTGGATTTTGATGCAAAATAAAAACAACAAAGAAAAAAAACATAGTAAAGTAAAGCGTGCCTAATTTTTTGGGTGACTTGCTTCATTTTTTTGTGACAAGTAATTCGCAGTTGATTTAATTGTTCATAATCGGTTTCCTTTAACACTGTTGTGCATGTAAATACATAACAACTCTAACTCTATGTATATAATTCCATAAAAGGTTTCTGACCGATATTCAGTTATGGCAAGAAGAACAAAGTTTTGCGAAGCGAACTCTACAACGTTATCACTTTAAATGAATGATTGTAAAAAAAAGAACAAAAAACAACAACTTAAATCGAGTAAGAAATTATACTCGGTAATACCGATTTAAACAATCTTAGTAAATTTTTTTATATTATATATATTATTATTAAAAATTATATTTATTAACAACTAGCTTATAATACCCGGCGTTGTCCGATTATATGATAACTAATTATTTATTTATTTTGAACGTTCAATTAATCCGACCAGTTCACAGTTAATGACGAATACCGATGATATAAAAAAAAAATAAAAAGTTTATAAAAACAAAATATTAAATAACAAAGAAAAAGAAAAAATATATCCAAAATGAGCTAGAAAAGAAATCAAAAGTTAACACTCTGTTTGGCATGCGAGAGTGTTTACTGCGGAAGTCATTGTTTTGTCGCTGCTGTCGTCGTCATCGTCAAATACCGTACGTCCGGCCATCGTGTCTGCTTGCATCTTAAATATTGCCATGCACTACACTTCGTACATACACGCACGTACTGAAGGGTATGTTCAGTTTGTTCTTTTAGTTGTAGCGCCCATTAGTAGGCGTGTCAGGTAAGATAATATATAAAATATGTATGTAAATGATCATAGTCTAAGAGTTATCGATCTTTAATTTGGGTCAGTTCTTCAAGCGGAGATTAAGTTAAGAAGGAAAAAAGAAAAAAATTTTACATTGGTATAAATACCACTGTGATCTCTTGGACATACATACATACATACACACAAACATACAGACAGACAGACATACATACAGACGGACATAGCCAAGAGTTCAGTAGATTTTGGTTTACTTTCATGTGCAGTGTCACACTTTTTGGGGTTAATGCGGCACTAACCGCGTGTTAAAACTCAAAATATTTTTAGATGAAATCGAATAATTATACCCTTCGACAAGTGGAAATGCACTTACCGAAGGGTATATTGTGTTTGTTCTTCCGTTTGTAACGCCCAGAAGGGGCGTTGTAGGTAGGACAAAGTATATTTATAAATGATCAGCTTCGGATCCTGAGTCGATTTACAGCCCTATTCTGATAGAGTTATAATAGTCACCACAGTTACAATTTGTCACCAAAGTAACAATTGTAACAAATTCGTATTCTGAAATTTTATTACCGTAACAAAAGTAACAAATATTATAACCTGGCAAATAGGAGGTAACAAATTATTACCAGTAGTTTATTTTTTAATCCTAACTAAAGTTAGTAAATCAATTCTTTAAACACTCAAATATCAATGAAAGAAGCACTATTACTGGTCTGTGCTTTGGAAATGGAGCAGGACGTAGGTCAAGAAAGAAAACTTATATTGAAAACTTTGCAGGATAATGCGATCCTAAAAAACACTTTATATTGATTAATGAACTTTAGTATTAGTTTGAAATCAGTTGGTTTTTTGCTGTGAAAGATTACAAGTTTGGTATTATCGGTCTTATCGCTAAAACAGCAAATCATGCAGTTTGCAGTTTTCATACCAAGAAGATGGTCATGTGTCAATTTTGTGTGACCAAGTCTTAGGCTTGTAAACGTTTTGATTTCTAGAGGTGTCGCTGTAGAAGTTACGTGTTGGTTTGCTGCACGTGGGACTGATACTCTGTTGATGTTGTTAGGTTTGCATTATTTTACTGGAAGGTCAGCGTAAAACTTGAGGATGCACCGTATCAGCTTTTCTGTTGGTATTGCAGAAAATATTTCAAAATTAGGGGTTTTTTTTCACCACCTTAAGGTGAATTCTTTTCTTTTACTATTTGTCTAGAATACCAGTTACAAGTAGTGGTTACAAAAAAGTAATAGTAATTTATATTTTTATTAGGGATGTCCGTTCGTCTGTCAGTCTGTCCGTCCGTCTGTCAGTTTGTCCCAGCGATAATAGCCGTAGTTTAAGAGCTAAGCGGCTAAGTTCTTAGATGGGCCAGATCAGATCAAAACTACTATCCCTCCCATACAAACCACCCCTTTCCATGCGAAAAAAAAATGTTTAAATAGCTCCAGGGCAGCTATCCAGTTCAAATGTTATACTAAGCACTTTAGAAGTTACTGACAAAAAATAGGCGTGATCCGTAAGAACAACGCCCACTTTTAATAGAGTCATGTAGCACTTGAGTGCTACAGTGAAGCACATTTTGTGGTGTCACTGAAATGGCGGAGGGTTTATGAGCTTCGGCGTAGCCGAAGATAATTCTCTTATTAGTTTTTATTTAATAATGTGGTGCGTCATGTTGCTAACAGGTGGTTATTTGTTTCAGGGCCGTATTCAGGATTTCATTTCGGTTCCTGTCGTATCAGTTACGACATTAGTAAAAACTTTATAAATTCATAAAAAATATGGAAAATGGTTTTTATTAAATGCGTCTATGCTGATATGGGACAATTGGATGGTTCAAAATGTTGTATTAAAAATATGGCTATAAATTGCCCAACCTATCGGTTGAGTCATTTACTTGAAATATTTGTCAATAACTCCCTTAAATACGGTTCTGATTTGTTTACAGGAGCAAAAGCGTATAATTCGAAAAGCAATCGCATTAGAACATGTTTTCGTGTTGTTTTGTTTTCGCAGCTGATACATTCAATTCTTAAATTTTACAAACTTTATTTATTTTTTGTTTTTGGTTTTCTTTTCTGACTCTCTTTGAATAAATTGCACAGCAGATTCATTTAAAATGGGTCGTCGTCAACTTTTTATACAAATTTTAAACTTTTCTCCTCTGTAAAAGTGAAGACCATTGGTTACCAGATATAAAATTTTAAGTACATTTTATGTATAAGTATGTACATACATATATAGAAAAATATATGCAATGTTTAAATATCCATAATAATACAATGTTTGTACATGTATGCATGCATATGTACATATGCATATGCACATGTATAAGTATCTCTGTATGTCTGTTCGTGTTCGTGTTCGTCGTATGAAACGTCAATTTTAATGTAAGCGAAGGTATGTATGTACTTAAACTAAAATGACGGGTCTAGATTAGACTTTGCTTCGTTTGCTTTGGTGTTTCTTGAAAAGTTTTTTTTTTTAATTTTAAATAAATTCGTTTTGTTCGATGCCTGTTATAATTGCTGAATCGTGCACTTCGCTACACGTACCAAAAATTAATACAAACAAAATAAAATTTCGCTCAAAACTCGAACAATGACTTTGGCTGGTCCGTCCCAGTCGACGACGACGATGGAAAAAAAGAAACACTACTAACAAACACAACAAATGAAAACCGAACTGATGACGATCAACCGACGATCAAGACCAATGAATGGATGAATGGAGCGAGTTTAGCGTCTCACTCCCAACACGAGAAGCTGCTAACTGAACTGAACTGAACAAAAGCCGAGCTTCACGTTGGACTGACAGCCCAAACATCATCATTCCATATCACCACCACTCGACACCACTCGACACCACACCATATCCATAATCACCAATACAACAACAAATACAAAACAACAACGACGACGACAAGTAGATCCCGCTTCTACTCACTTTAAACAAATAATGCCGAGATTTTCTCTTCTCCAACTCAAATCAAGATTAGAGATTCCAATTGAACTTTTCCTTTAAAATTAATTATAAAAATACATATATATATATTTATAAACATATATATATATATATATATATATATATATATATATATATATATATATATATATATATATATATATATATATATATATATGTTTATAAATATACATATATAAATTTATATAGAAAAAATAAATAAATCACAAACAAACACACACGTAAATATTTTTTTCGTTATAAATTGCAAATGTCGTATTTCTGCTTGTCGTCGCAAAAATCGAAATCTAAACTAGTTGAGTCGTTTGTAAAATTGAATAATTCTACAAAAGAAAAAATAAATCAAAAATTGGAGGAGTTACATATTTAATTTTGTTTGTAATTACCACTTCTCACTATAAATTATTCGACAAAAGTGCGTAGTCGAGGCTATCCAAATCTCAAACGGTTTGAAAAATTCGCTCACAAAGCAATTTAAAATTTAAATTGATAATTTTTCAGGAAAATTAAAATCACGACGGACGACGACGTTGACCGATACAGCGAACAGACAAGGAACGCAACCAGATTCACTCAAACCGATCGCGAGACTAAAACCAAAAGCGACTGACTGACAGCGCGACTTGCATTTCGGTTGCTCAGGCTTAAAACTCTGGCTCTGGCTCCGGCTTATTTTCGGCTGGCTTTGGCTGCTCACACAGCACGTCGTGTGTCATAATGTACAACGCCATACAAAATCGAAAATCTTCTCATTTGTATATGTAGGTATCTGCGGCTAGTGAACAATGTACGGGGGAAAAGATAGAGGAATAGAGGAAAAATATTTAAACTACGAAACCACAAAAAAAAAACAAAAACAAGTTTGACTGCTAACGGAAGGTCTAACCGAAGTTGGAATGTGCTACTTGTTCTAAAATTGTATTTTCATTATTGATGATAATTTTCGTAGTGTCAAGAACTTTGTCTTTTGAGACCTTTCTGAAGTCACAGTAAAGCCTAGAAGACTGTGATTTTTTCATTCTAAAACTTAAACTCGTCTTGTAGAATTATTTTCGTTGCTTTTATTACGCCACTTATAAGAAAACTAGTATATAAATATTTATGTACCGACCGTAGTGTGACTGGCCAGAGTTTTCTCTTTGGCTCGATTTTAGCTGCGGTTTTTGTGTTTTTCGTGGCATATGCGCTTCTACCTGTTGTTTGTCATGTTATACAGACGGTAGGCGAGGGGACGAACTTTAGGACGGACGGACGGACGTACAGACGCTTGACGTATGTATGTATGGGTGTACAGTATAGAGCAATCTTGTTGCTGCTGTACTCGTAGTTTTGTGCTGATGTAAGTGGCACGCTAATGAAACAGGGTGCAACCAAATACTCCATTCAACAAAAAAATATCAAATATTTTATACAAATTAGTAATCAAGAGAAAGAGAAAGAGAGTATAATTATTTTAGACTTTTTATATTTTTCGAAAATGACAAAATATTAAGCTGAACCCTTCTGGGGGCCGTCTTGAGTTCAAGCATATATTAAAAACGCATACAAGCATGAATTCACACACATGAAAATATGTGAATGTGTGTGTAGGTTAAAACAAAAACAAAAAACAATTTAATGTGTAATCGGCGAAATGTGGTGGTACGTAATTTCTTGGTTTGTTAAGTTGAGTTGCAATAAAACAGGTTTGCTAAGTCATGGGGTTTGTTTGCTTGTTTGCTTGCTTTAAGTTGTTGGTTGTTGTTGGTTGCACGAGTACATCCAGCAGAATGCTGCGCAGCCGCTATCGCACAGCTGCGAAAAAACAACAAAATTATATGAATTGTTCCCTTGAATTTAAATACATGAAGAATCTGTTTTATGAATTTATTGTTTTATCAGTGCTTTGTCCATTTTTAATTTTCATCCTTTTTCTTTATTACAGAGAATATCACTTACACTTGTGCGTAACAAAGTACTGTGCGCTGCTTTTGCCTACGCTCATCTTTTCTTAACACCAATTTTTTGTTAGTTTTGTTTTGCTTTTGATGCTCTCAAAACAGGCTTAAAAATGCTTTATGTCTGTCTCTTCTTCCTTTGGCACTGGCCTACGGCTACTCTGATATTCGTTCGTTCGTGCGTCCGTCCATCCGTCCCTTCGATGTACGTTTAATAATGCAACGCAAGCCACTTTTGTCCACAATATTTATGTTGTTTCTATAGATTTTTTTGTTTACCACTAGTCGGTCATTTGTTTTTCGTCTTTCTGCGCATGTGCACGCATTTAACATCGGCGGCTTGTTTTGCCGTTACACTTAACTTACAGCAAAAAAAAGTTAAGCGGCGCTTTTGTAGAACCACATTCAGGGTTCGGAACAGGGCATTTCGATTGCGTAGCGAATTAAAAAAAATCGTAGTAAAATCAAAATTTCCATAGAAATACGAAACTTTTGTCTACTGATCTTTTCCCCCCTGTTTTGTTTTCCAAATAATTTTTTTTTTAATTGTATATACGTGCTTGCACGTGGCGAAGGGTATAAAAAGTGCAACTGTATCACAAAACCCACTTGGTGTTCAATGTAAAAAATCGTAGTAGGCAGAGTAGATTTAAAATTTGTTTTAAAATCGTACTAAATTAGGTAAGATCGTTGCAAAATCCGAACCCTGACCACATCTCTTGCATTTCGTTGATTGTTTTGTGGTGATTGGGTGGAGGCGGGGTTGGGGTTTTAAAATACTCTTTTTTTCGCGATTGTGTGCGTGTGTAATATTAGGAAAGTGTAGAAATAGCAAACGAAAAATGTTCCAGTTCACAAGCGTCGTCGTTGTTGCAGAAGCCTTTTTGTTTCGTTTTTATTTGGCTTTCTTGGATTTACTTTTGAAACTGAAAATCTAAGTGGCTTATTTAGCAGTTTTTGTTATGATTGCTGTTGTTGCTGTTGCAATTTTGCGTTTTTTTTTCTCCATTGGTTGCTGTTTGAAATATTTTTGAATGGTTGCATGTGAGAATTTTAAGGCAATTTAGTAGCAATAAAAATTTGTGCGTTGCAACAATTTTTTTTATTAAATTCGCATGTGAAAAATAAACAATGCATGTACTCGTACTTTAACAATAATGCATGCATACACTAATATTGCTAGATACATGCAGATGTACATATGTATGTATGTGTACAAGACAAACTTTTACTTTAAATCAAATCTAATACAAAAATTATTCCCACTAACATCGTAAAAGGAGTTTATCTTTAATTATTTCTGTATGTTCCCTTTTGCCGCCTAAACCGACTTTATACAAACTTGGACTATATATAAGGATGGGTCTGGAAAGAATGTTACGCCCACAATTACTAAAATAAGTTAACTAATTCGATGATTTCGCTAATATTGGAATAATTTAAAATGTATTAACTAAACTCGTCGAAACGTTAATCAATCGTGTTGTGGGAAGAACGTGTTGGCATTTTCAATATAAGCTTTTTCCCAGTTGCATTATTTTAATTCTGTAAAAATTAAAAACCTGCTACGTGACAATTCCGCAGGCGCAGCAAAGTCACGTTTGAAGTAGTTCCTACCTTTCAGCTCAAATGTCAGACAATATCTGCAATAAAAAATTTACTGCCGGATTGTATCCGTTTTGCCACATTTTGCAATGTGGTGTCAAAGGCGTAAGGAAGTGATGAAATCCATCAATTAAACAACAAAAAAATTATGTATTCAAAATTTTTTGTTTTGTTTTGTTTATTTTTATTATTATACTAGCTTATAAAATCACCCGTTGCCTGAGTTTTATTTTGAATACAAATATGTGTAAGACATTTAGTTAGCGGAACTGCCAGGCACTCTCCGTTGCCTTCCTCAGTTACAACGGTGGACGTTAAGTTGATTTAACCACGCCCATTTTTGTTGATACCAAATTTAATATTTTTTTAAGCAATATTAGCGAAATAGTCGAATATTTTTACTCTGTTTTACAAATTGTGGACATAATAGGTGGGCGCGGCACTTTTCTTTTTAGCCCAAAACCATCCTCGTCGTAAACACAGCAACTCTCAATTTTTATCGTAATCGGATGAATGATTTGAAAATGTCCGTCCGTTTGTTTGTCTGCGCCAGCGATTACAGCTGTAATTTAAGAGATATCGCGGTACTATTATTCAAGTGGAGGTTAAATTCTAAGATAAGTAAGATCGGACAAAAATAACTCCCCCTCCCATAGAAACTCCCCCTTTTATGCGTAAAAATATATTTTGCATATCTACCTTCTCTTGAAGTGTGCTCTCAAGTTTGTTTTTCTGTTATTAAAACGGTTTAGTTTGTGGAAAATACATTCCTAATATCCAGCAAAATCCGCCCCTTAATAAATATAAAAACAGTTTCTTTTTAATCCAATTATTTTGTTTGGACAAAAAAAATCCAACAACAACAATACAAACAAGAGCGCCGTAATTTGCAGTTGCGTAGCCAGTGTCGGTTGGTATGGCTGGTACCGACTGGCACAACAACAATAAAGACTGATAAGCTCGATGCTCGCGTAGTGTCGCGTTGCTTCTCACTTATTTCCTCTCTTCTTTTTCTTCGTTTTTTATGCACCATTGAGTGGTGTATATTGGTTTTGGTCCAATGTTTGTAACATAGAGAAATACTCAAGATAGATGTATTTATATTAATATATATATATATATATATATATATATATATATATATATATATATATATATATATATATATATATATATCGAATTATATATATATATATATCGAATTATCGAATATATATATATATATATATATATATATATATATATATATATATATATATATATATATATATATATATATATATATATATATATATATATATATATATATTCGATAATTCGATATATATATATATATATATATATATATATATATATATATATATATATATATATATATATATATATATATATAGAGATAATTTTGATACACAAATGAAAATTAAACAAATTGGGGTGGTTCATGATTTATAAAATTAGGGTGGTTCTAGATTTAGAATTAAATTTTTTTTTCAATATCATCTTGAGAAAGCTTAATTTGATTGTGATATTTAATAATGTGGTGCATTTGTAAAGATCGGTATGACTGAATATAATTTCTTGTTACAATATCAACTTTCTCGCTTTTCGCATGGGAAGAATTTATTAGGAAGTGATTGGATGTCATTTATAAGAGTTGAACTTTTCTTCAAATTGATATTAAATATTATAAATATTCCTGTAAAAAAAGTCAAGACTGATTATGATGAATTTCTTTTTTAAATTGCAAAAATACTTACATATGTAGTTAAATATACACACGTATGTATGTATACGCATTCGATTGTATCTTGAAAGCGTTGCAATTGTTTTTTTTTATGTTATAATATCTAAACTCTACCTTAGTGCTATTTGGCGAATCAGAATCATAACTAGAGCTGGTGGCCTGACGTCCAACCAAAACAAGCCTCATATACTATTCCAGTTGACGTTTTGGCCGGGTCGGCTGATTGCTGCTGTTGTGTAGCATATTTCCCATTTCTGTGCTATATACATTGTGTACCTTGACTAGCCAAATGCCGTGATGAGGCTTACGATTAAAAAATTCATTAATAGGGAATTTGAAACGCGACAAAGTCTCTTTTGTTTACGAATATAATTTCAAAGTAGAATTGTTGATATGAGAGGATTAAAGAAGAAGGCGGTAAAGACGCAATAAGTTGGTCATTTTGGAATCTGACTCAAAAATAAAATTTGTTTTTTAGTCAGGTTCCAAATTGATCAACAAATTGCGTCATCGCAGTTTCTTTCTTTATGTCCCATTCACTCATCACAAAATTATATTAAAAAACCTTCTCGGTTTTTTTCGAGGTTTGAGAAAATTTGTCTGCAGGCGACATGAATTAATTGAAAATAAATTAATTTTGTTTATACCTGTTATTCTTAAATGAAAATTATAAAACGTTGATAGCACTGTAACAACCATAAAAAGAGAAGAAGAGAAGAAGAAGAAGAAGAAAAAATTCAATATTCAACAGACTTGGCAGCACTGGACGACACTCAATAAGAAAAATAATTCACTGCTGTGTTTTTAATTTGATAATTTGTGAATTTAAACTGTGTAAAAGTGCTCTTCCAGCGCCCCCTTTTGCCGTTTCGATTGGGGTAAATGGTGGACCATTTTTGCGCGCACCAAAGCAGTTGCAACCAGAAACAGAAGTGAAGATTTTTTGACGTCTCTCCTCCAGTGGTCGTCGCTGAAAAACAACAGCGTGAAAATTATTTTGTTTACATTTTTGCACTGGATTGTGGATGAGATTTGACCTAGAATGAAATTTTGCAGTCGTGGTTCAAAGTGGCGGCTGGAAATTTGTTAAAATCCGCTTCGCTAACGCTGAAGTGAAAAGGTGTGTTTTGTGCCAAGTAGGCGGTGGAGAAAGGGAAGCAACTTGCTGAATTTGTAAATATTTACATTAGATGCGAGCGGGCAGCATGTGGGGTATACAAATGTGATTATAATTCTTTTAGATTTTAAGAAATGCACATTTAAATAAATGTTTATAATTTTGTTTTTTTCGAATTTTTGCAGAAAGATGTCTGCTGGCAAATGAAGTCAGGTGTCTACTGTCTGAGCCTTCAAATCCGTAAGTTTGATATTAAACTGATTCACTGATCGTAACACAATAAATACTTGTCTTAAATAGCTGTGGTTTACTTTGAAAAAGTAGAAACAGATAGAACAAAATTCTGTCCGACAACCTTGACTTCTTGAAATACAAATCTAGATGCAGTAACATACAATTTTTCTACATGAGTTTTTTTAAATTTTAGTTTTAATTAAGTATACAATATATACTTGTCTTCAGTATCTCAAGATAAGCTCAAATGGTTTTGATGAAATTTTGCAGTGTGGTGATATTCGACAAGAAAAACAGATTTCATCCTCGCGAAAAGTCGTTAAGTGGCCAAAATTGAATTTTTAAGTGACCATGGTTAAAATCTTTAAAAAAAAATGGGTTGTTGGATTTGAATACGGTTTTTTTGTTTACTGTCCGCTGGCAAATTAAGTCAGTTGTAAGCCAACCAAGATTTTTGTAAAATATTTATGTGGGGGTATGTTGGCATGGTAAACAATTTTTCTAACGAACAAGGTTTGATTGATTGTGTAATTTATATTGCCGTTATTTAGTGCAACAATAAGATTGGGAAAACTTTGTCCTTCGGGAAAACTTTGTCCTTCGGGAAAACTTTGTCCTTCATTAAAACTTTGTCCTTCGGGAAAACTTTGTCCTTCGGGAAAACTGGCACAGTGGATTAAGAAGTAGGCATGTGCAAAACTATTTCTTATTCTTAATTTAAATCGGTTAGTCAGATTTTGACCCTGTTTTTTACATTTAGTTGATTGATTATCCACTGGAACGGTCGTTTAACCAAATCTATAATTTCTTGAAGAAATTTCTTCCAATGGGATTTCTCCAGAACCTAAGCGTGTCCTTCAGAACTTAATAATGCAAATCGGTTCAGTCGTCTCAAAGATACAAGAAAACCATTGTACTCTTTAATTATCTAAATTGATTCAGAAATAATGTGAATCTTTTATATTTTTTTGATAATTAGATTTAAAATTCAATAATTAAATAATCTGCCGGACGAGCGGTCTACCAGGCACTTTATTAAATAAATTAAAAGATCTTAATTTATCAAAAACAAGTATTGATTTGTTTTTACACTAAGTAAGATATTCAAGACGACCCAGCAGGAAAGTAATAAATGCATTACCGCAAAGACCGATGAATTCATTGATTGTCAACATTTTGTAGAACCTGCATTACTTATGCAGAGCTGAGGTAATGCAAGCTAAACCTCAAGAAATAATTTTGCTTTACCTAGCCATGTATAAAAGGAGGTTCAAAATATGTTTTTTCTTGTTTTATAACTTATCGTGGAATAAAAACGGATGCAATACATTTCCTAGGACATTTGCGTCTCAAGAATCATCGATACTGGGATGTGTTTTTACTAAGAGTTTCAATTGCGATTTTGCATTACTATGGCGATTTTTTCTGTTAATGTATTGAAATATAAATAAAAAAAACATTTTAAATTATTTATTTTTTTATGCTTAAGAATATTTTCCTTTTTAATAAGCGAATTAAGTTTCTATTAATAAAATTCACTCTTAATTTAAAACTCACAAATGATTTATTAAAAAAATTTAGCGCTGATAAAATAATTTTTGTAAATAAATTTAAAGATCGTCTTGCACATACATATTGTACATACCCTTACTATACGTACATATGAGTCGACAATGTAGATTCACGTGCAGCAATCTGATTTATAAATGATTTGTTTTATTTGAAATTTATGTTGTTGTTGTTTTTGTATGTAAGTCACGCGACAATCAGATAAAATATTAAGTTATTAAGTTGTAACAATTTTGAAATATGAATTTTTCGAACTAACGAAATTCTTAGCGAAAAAGCGACTCGATTTTTGATTTATGCTTTTAATTTGAATAGAAATATTGGTATGCCATGTGTGTGTGTGTGTGTGTGTGTGTGTGTGTGTGTGTGTGTGACTGTGTGCATGTATATGTTTTTGATACTCGTGTGGATGTGTACGTGTGTGTGTTCTTGCTTGCTTGCTTGCTTGCTTGCTGTCCACGCAAAGTGTTTTATATGTTCTTGTTCTATTCTAATAATACTTTTATCGCTTCGCTGTGTTTGGTTACTGTTACTGTTGTCGTTGTCGTTGTTGCCGGACGTTGGGTCCTTTGACGCGCGCACTCTGTGCAAAAGGACATTTGCAACACTAGCCACTAGTGTCACATGACCCCTACATGCCGCTTAACACAGTGTAAAATCTGTCTGTCTGTCTGTCTTTTTGTTCGTTCGTTCTTTAGACACACATTCATTTTGCGTTTTGTGTTCTTTTGCACATAAAGCAGGTCGCACATTATTCGCTATTACCACTGGTGATGGACATTCACACAGTACTCTAGACACTTTGACAACTATAAAAATTAAAGAGAAATTTTTTTCTGAGTGTTTTTCTTTTTAATTTTTGTTTGTTTTTTAAATGTAAAATCGTTTATATTTTTAAATTTTAGTTAAATAACAACAAAAAATTTGTGTCCTATTTTGTTTTATACTAAAGTACTGTACGGGTAAATGAATGTGTTTGAGCCTAATACATACAAACACACACACAATTGCATTTGCTGTCCTATATATATACAATCTCACAGGGGTATTTGCACACAGCCTTACACATCCGGCCGTAGCTAATTATGACCCGCACTATTTTACGGTGTTTTCTTTCTCGCCCAAATGTGAAGAACTTTTTTGTTGATGTTTGATGTTTTTGTTTTTTGTTTTACTATTACTGAACAAGAGGATTTTATTCAGAATGGAATGGGTCTCAAGGTTTTTCGTTGCTTCCGAAGCGTCATCTAGCGTCGTTATACTAAAAACTACTTTTTTTTTACTTTTTTCATATAGAGCCGGACTAACCCGGCTTTTTAAACTTGCCAAAAATGATTTGACTATATTGCATTATAGCAGCTAATTAAGCTGCGTTAAATATTTTCTTAAGTAAAAATAATTGAAATTTCTTTAAAAGAAATAAAAGAACGGAATTTTTTTTTAACTGTTTTGTTTTTAAACACATTTTTTAAGCTTTGCTGGAGATGGGTTAAGAGGGCTGGCGATGGGGTTTGTTTAATGCTTTTAGCTTTTGTTTACGTGAGCTTTGAGCTTTTGAAGCACCACTTGGCTTTGCTGAAATATTATATAACAACTACAAGAATACCAATAGCAACAACAATAAGTGTGTACTTATATTGCATTATTCGTTGGTTCGTCCGTACATCAGTCCGTCCGTATGTTCATCTGTTTGTCTACCGCTAAGAAGTATGCAAAGTGCCATAAATATGTCTTCCACTTGATTTAAAGATAGGCTATCTGTCTATCTTTTTATCGTTGGCTGCCATGTGCGTCCGTCCATCCTTTCGTGTGTCCGTGTTTCTGTCCTTGTGTTGTTCTTGTTTAGGCGTTTTTGCGATATTGCGATTTTGATGTTTTTTGGTTGTGTTACAAGGCGCAGACGATAATACGAAGAACCCCTTTTGCGTCTCTTTCGTTGAATTGTTGTCGTTTGGATGCAACAAAACGGACACAGTCACACAGAACACACGCGAGTATGTTTATTTGTGGGAGTGTGTGTGTGTATGTGTGTATGAATGCGTTTTTACACAACACACAAAATTTTATAATGTGAAAAATCCAACTAGATCTTAATAAATTTATAGATGCATTGCATCGAGGTGCACTCAGTTTGTCGAAGTACACTCCGGAGTACTCCTGAGAATTTAATTTTCTAACAATTAAAATATCCTTGTGGTAAATGGAGTAGAAGCTTCATATATGGACTTTTTTCTGACAATCTCGCAACTTTTGCGATCTTTAGTTTTTCCATACTAGTTAAATAAAGTAACTAGTAAAATGTCCTTTGAGGTTGTCTTAACGATATCTTACAAACATTTCGTTAAAAAAAAAAAATCTATTTTTAACTGTGTACTTGACGCTTGGCCAAAGGGCAAAGTGCGAGGACTCATTTTGCGTTTTTGTTGCTTGTATTGGGGTTGGTTGGCCGCGTGTCTTTTGCGATTTGCTGTCGGCGTGGTCGCTCCATTTTAAACCGTTGATTTGTTTGTGCGTTTACAAATATGTGTGTGTGTGTGTGTGTCGCTACCATTGTTGCATTTTATTGTTTGTTGTTGGGGCTCCTAAAAATGGCTCAGCAGCAGCAAGTAACTTAGTTTTTGTTAGTATAGCAAAGCGATGCATAGCAAAATGTGTCGCTTACAATGGATGTCATTTCCTACCCTTTCCCCTGTCCAGCGGACACAATGTAAAGTAATAAATTTCCGGTACGGTGTACGCTTTCGACGGGTTATCTTTCTTATTTGTGGGCCGCCTGTCCGCAGATTGGCCATAATAGATTGAACATATTCTGCATATGCCAATGTCAACTTAATGAAGTAAACGTAGACGGAGAATGTGAAAAGAGAAGGAATTACAAATAAATACAATATAAAAAAGGCGCGGTCAAGTCATTGTCATGTTACGATAAGTTTGCCAATTGGCTGTGGGCGTTTGGAAATTTATGTCTTTTAAGCTATGCGCTCGCTTAAGAGATTCTAAAATCAATTTTCGGATAATACTTTTTCAAATAGAAGTAAACAATTTAAATGTTCAGTGATCAAAGATGTTGGTTTAGATTTTGTATTTAATTTTGTTTATTTCGCTTGTTAATAATTTTCAGAGTCTAATGCGATCGACAAAAGTGCTGTAAATATTCAATCTACAACAACAACAGCAGCAGCAACGAAGAACAATGTCAGTGCGGCAACAACAACAGCAAAAACAACAGCAGCAGCAACTGGCAACACCACGACAGAAACTAAAACAGCAGCAACAAAAATATCGTTCGATGCAATGCAGCAACAACTGCAACAACAACAGCCACAGCAGCAACAGCAACAGTTAACCAACAACATAATATTGCTGCGAGGCTCACGAAATGAAAATGGACAAATTTTCATACAGAACAAGCACGACATTATAAGCTTCATAAACGAGCAACAGCAGCAACATGAAAAAGCAACAACTGCAACAACCACAGCCACACTCACACAGCTGCCCACGACAACAACTGTTGCTCGCAAAACGATACCTGCAGCAGCAGCAGCAGCGTCTTCATCTGCGTCGGGCATTACACTTGTTGCCAATAACAACAACAAAAGCAATGGTCAAAGTGGCAACAAGGATAAGCGCTTTACCGGCGGACCAACAGCGTCCAACACCATTCTCCTGCAAACGCCCATCAATGCCAGCCAATTGGAATCGGTGCTGCTGCAAACAGCGCACTTGAAAAAATTATCCGCTGCCAATGCCTCGAAATCGCTCACGAGCAATGAGCGTCCTTTTTTGCTCAAAAGTGTAAGTTGTTTTTTTTGTTAGAATAAATTCAATAAAAAACTATTGAACTTTAATTTTATTTTGAAATTAATTTTTGAAGTTTTTAGACATTTTTCCATTTGACAATCCGACCTGAAATATTGATAGTAATTATAGGCTTATTTTGTTTAAATAAAAATAATTTATTAAAACCATAAAATAAAAAACGTTTTCTTTTATCGTACGAATTTCAGACTTCACGCAGCCTCAGCAGCGACAGTAATCGACTCAGTAATGCGGATAACAAAGGACCCTTTGTGCTGCAAACACTTAAACGCTTGGAAAAATCTCAATCAATACTTGTCATACGCAATTCGGCAGCTTCCTCGTCTGCTGCTTCAAATGTCTCAACGTCATCAATGCAGGCAGCATCCACGAATGTTGCGAATGAACGCCATGCGACACTCACTACACTTGCCTCAATCGCATCAACAACTTCTTTATCTTCCGCAGTCTCCGCAAATGCAGCTTCGTTCTCAATGTCAGCATCGAAAATGACAACAGCTCAAGTTGGTGGCACTGCTCCTCCGACGACAGCCAGCGTCAGCACCAACACACAAACGGGCGCCTTAAGTTTCACGTCACGCGTCACCAAGGCGCAACAAACAACTAAAATGATTGCCAATCGAAACGCTGCCACCTTATTGTCAACAGCAGCAGCAGCAACAGCAAT
The DNA here is from genome assembly GCA_949127995.1 of Suillia variegata. Classification (NCBI taxonomy): domain Eukaryota; kingdom Metazoa; phylum Arthropoda; class Insecta; order Diptera; family Heleomyzidae; genus Suillia; species Suillia variegata. The sequence continues at coordinate 62,144,544 of OX421842.1, read as the reverse complement.
AACAACGAAAGCAGTGTTGGCGACAACTTCTTCTTCTTCTTCTTCTTCTGTATCGACTGCAGCAACAACGTTTTTGCGTTTGACCAGCACTTACAACAACAATAACAACAGCAGCATAACGGCAAGCAACAATAAAAGTCATAATTCTAATGTTGCTGTCCCTGCGAGCAATAATTTTACAAGCAACAACAACAACCGAACCAGTCTCAACGGAGCGACAGAATTGAGTCTGGCTGATGTCCAGCCGAAGCAGCAAGAACGAGCCACATTTGCAACAGCAACAACAACATCAGCAACCACAAGTACAGCAACAACATGCACTTTAGTGCATCAGCAGCAGCGGCAGCAACAACACCTGATGCAACAACAAACTAATGTACCTCTCGGGAGCGGTGAGTCCATTTGAAAACCGTTTGCCTTGTTTATTTTTCTACTTTTATGGTTTAAATTTGTTGGAGGGTTTTCAATATATATTTTGTTTGGCATTCTAAGCTGACATCGTCGCTGGCACTTTCAGGTGCCATTCCGGACGTATTTGGGAATTGCAACTGTTGTGGTTGTTTTTTCGTTGTAGTCGTTGTTGATAGCTGCAAGCTGATTTACACAAACACTGTTTAACACTTTTGGTTTTATTTACTCGAAAAGAATTTGGTGAATTTCTTTTTAAGTTAGCGAATAAGAGCAGTCATGCTAAAGCACAAAAGTACCATTCTAATTTATTTGGTTTTGTTTTGTTTTGTTGTGTTCTTTTCTTTAATTTTTTGCTATTGTTGGTTGTTTCGTTAACACAAGCCGGAACATTTGCAGCCAACGTACGTGTTCGGCATGCGAAGCAATTATTCAATTAAATTCAAATAAATCTGCCTGTGGGCATTGAACATGCACATCCACACTTATACGTTTTTAGTACTGCTTGTCGGCCGTCTGTTCAGATGAATCCTTCCTTTTGGTTCTTTTATTATTTTTATTATTGAAGTGATTGTGATGCTCTTGCCCATCCTTTTGTTTAGTTTCTTTCCCGATGGTCTTTTCAATTGAACCTCTCCACAGTTCTGTGCTCAATCAGTATTTCGATTAGTATTTCTGCAGTTATGTTTTCAGGAGCTTTAACAATTTATTTGACATTATGTTCAATAGGGTCCTACTAATCTGAAAAGCTGAAAAGTTAATATTAATATTAGCAAAATTGTATTTAATAATTTATTGAATCGTTGCCATTACAGCTTCAATTTCAATTCATAACAAAAAAACTCTTCACTTGCCAGCGAAAATTTTGTTTAATGTTTTATTTCTTTACAAAACAACAATAAAAACCAAGAGGGTGTAGGGGTGTAGTAAAATATTGAGTTAATTTGTATTCAGGGAGCTTTGAGCTGACTGACCATGAGTACCGCGCCTTGAGTATATCTCGACAATCATCAAGTAAAAAAAATTCAATATACAAGTATACAACAAAGCCAAATTAGTCCAAATCACTGACCACAAAAGTTATAACCAAAAAAAACAAAAAAATAGCTTCCTTAAGTTTGTTTTTAGTTCTTATTTGTTTGTGTTTCCACTTCTCTGAGCTATCTAGCAACATGTTGCCATATGTCAGCAATTAAAAAAAAAAAACATTTACTACAACAACAACCGTACTCTGCAGCAAAAGATAAGGACACAAAAATGTTAATTTATTAAGTACGCACTTAAATTATAAGTTAAAAATTCTCACTAATTAAATACGAGACATGTACACTTTGTGTTGAAGAAAATAACACAAATGAGTTTTCAAAAATACCACGTTGATTTTCGAATAATCTGGCAGCATTATTTTCGTTATTTTGCTAAAAAAAAATCTCTTAATATCTACAATGAACTTGTTTCGCGTGAAACATGCTTCGAAGTTTAATTTTTGATCTGAGCAACTGCTGCTCCTTTCCTTTCCTTTCCTTTCCCTTGCCTTCCTTTTCCATTGCACTGCATTTATTTTTTCTTTCACCTCCAACCCACCAGAAATGGCATTCACAGGCACTTCGTTATCTCGCCACTGCGATCCCAATCTTATTCATGCAAGTGTATCGAGTTCATAATACAACAACAAAAACAACAATATTGCAATCGCCTCTTGGGAATCGCAACGTGCAAACGAAACAAATTTGAACGATTTGCAAGGATGATTTTTGTTTGTTTCTTTTCTTTGCAAGTAAAAAAAACAAAGCAAATCAAGTGAGCGAACCGAAGATTCTTGGAATACTGTGTTAAAGCTAGATGAGCTTTGAAATAAAAACCGATAAATCCATTTTTGTTAAACAAGTTTTTTTCTAAATCTTTTTTCTCAAAAGAAAACTTGTCTAATTTCGAAAATTATTAAGAAATAAATATAAATCTAATTGAGTAAAACAATCCATTTTATATTTTGTCGTTTTTGTTGTTGCGATTTTTAAAGTGGTAACTTGAACGTTTCTTGTGCGACGTCACAGAAAGACAAGTGCGCCTACAGACGTGCACGTCCGTCCGCCGCTTGTTCGTTTGCTTTTTCACATGCTTGCGTTTGTTCTTCGACCTTCCACCTTCCATTATTTTCACAGGATTATTTGCTGATGTGGCTTCGAAATATTGTCGCTGCGATAATTCGGCAATCTTAAAACGTTTTGCTGACATGCAATAAAATTGCGAGTTCTGTTTTGGTGTCGAAAGTAGATGGCAGGCAGAATGCGATGTTGGGCGAGGTTGTGAGTGCACTCGTTTAATATTGAATCTCAAGTATTGCTGATATTTCAATTGTCGCCGTTGGGTGCTGTCGAAGAAGATGCTAAAGATAAAAAATACACATACAAGACTTGCAATCTTTCTTTTTAGCTATTTTTATTTACATACGTTTGGCTTACTTGTATATTGTATTTTAAGCAGCAGGCGAGAAGATTATCTTCACTTTACACATTTACGAAAAGTATATCGAAACAACTATGGAAAAAGGTTAAAAACCAAACCGACTTTATTGATAAAACTTTTCACAGAAATTCCAAAATTTGTATTTTGTTTCTTTTTTTACTCATTTGTAAACTTTTTAAATATCTAACAAAATTGCGAGACATCGCTCGCTTATCATTAAAAAATGTAGAGAAACAACAATAATAACAAAAATAATCAAAACAACAATAACAATAACAATAACAAGAGCAAGAGCAAGAAGTCGACGGTAGTGTAACCTTCAAACATGAAAATTGTTGTTGCTTTGTTGGTGTTCTTTATTTAAACAATAAAAAAAAAAAAAACAAAACAAAAAAAACAATATCCCACGCAACCATCGACTGTTGCGAATGTTTTATTTTGCAGTCGTTTGCGAATACGATATTTGCAATTAAAATATATGAAGAGCTTTATGGAGAGTCCATTTTTTCATTATGAGCTAATGATACAGTTTTGTAGCTCTGCAGCTTTAGTTTTGAACTGGAACTGCATTTGTCGCTTAGTATATACGTTCACGACTATCATCGAAAAAAAATTAAAATGCATCTTAAAAAATCGCTTTCTGAAGCTTTTACAGGAATGGACTCTCACCGTTTTTCCCCAAAGCCCTTTACTTGCTGTTTCAAAATTTTCGAACAATTTTTCAGGTTATGTATTCCGTGAGCTTGCTCAAATTCTAAGCTAGCTCACAACCAACAAAAGAAACGCTCGTTAAAAAAGAAAATAGAAAACTAATGTGGTTTAAAAATATAAATAAAATATAAAACAAAAAAGGTAATTTTTTGAAGAAAAACAAATTGGTTTTAAACTTTGTATGATAAAAATGAACCCGAATCTTTATGCTGGCAGAAGCTAAAATAGTTCAGTTACGTTTTCGTTTGAATCCCCACACTCAATACTGATTTGAATTATTTGTGTATTATAACAACAATAATTTCTACCTACAAACATTTTAAATTGTGAGTTAAAATGTTTTTCTGTAGATTTATCAATTCTTCATAAACGAATTCTCTTAAACATTTGTGGATGTGTATTTTCTTTTTTTCTTGGAAGATATTTTGAGTGGGATATCGGGGGCGGGGGGCGGTGGTTTGTTGCAATTATAATATGCCAATAGACAATTTTATTATACTTACCAAGTTTTTGCCGAAAGTTGGTTCTCTGGGTTACGTTCCTTATATGCAGCTATGGCATGCATCTAGCAGATACAGATAGATATGCTGAATGCAACGAACGCCGGTTTTGACTGCGCTTTAATTTTTGTAACTTATTTTATTAGTTACGTTTGAAGCGGCGGTGGCAACAGCAGGTAACTTAATTTTGGCTATTTCGTGTTGGCCAGAGTTTGGTTTTTTTCTTTTTGTTGTTTCCCTTTTTTTATTTGCTTTTGTTTGGCAAAGTTTTAAAAGTGTATAGTGTTACTTTTTTCATTTATCATCTTTATTCTATGAGCGTGTGTGTGTGTATGTTTCAGTCGGCGGCAGCGATACAGGGAAAAAGTTTTTGTGTTATGCACTTCCGGCGGCGTAACGAAATAACGTAATGGTGGATCCTGGTACCAGAGCTACCTACACTCACTCACTCACTCGCTTACTCGCTCGTCTGCTAATTAGATATCAACGTGCTTGCTTAATTTGCAACTTTGTTTTCTTCTTTTTATGCCAATTTTTCTGTTTTCTTCTTTTTTCGACTTTTGAAGAATGTGAATTTTTAGCGCACACGTCACGTCACGTCAGCGTGTTTGTTTGCGATACACTTTAAAAAAATATACAATTTTGCTAACTTAACATTAAAAAGTTTACCCTTTAGTTTGGCACACAAAAACCTTTCGAAAAACTTAATTTTATTGTTTAAAATGGCATATTTGCCATCGAAATGTACAAGATTGTTGTTTGCATTTGTGGCTTTTGATTAAACATTTTTTTTTTCGTTTTTATTTTGTATATGTAAGTTTGTAAGGTATTTTAATTTTCATTAATATTTCCCTTAGTGTAATTTATTTGCATTGCCCTCATCCTGTGTCCTTGCCTTCAAAGCGAGCGTTTATGTCCTAATTTTGTGATGTACAAATTGGAAATTTTGAATTTAGTGTGCTGTAATAGTTGTAATTAAAAGTTACTATCTGCTTAAATTGAGCATGTGCCTGTGTGTGTGTGTTGCTGCACATCAAAAACAACGCAAAATTTTACCTGAATTTTATTAAAAATTTTATATTCTATAAAAGTTCATACAATATTATGGTAATACTTCATGACGATTTGTACATATGTATGTATGTTCACTTTGTATAAATAAATATATAAATATTCTGATATGGATTTGAGAAAAGACCGAATACTTACATATTGGAATAAGGATTTAAATAAAAGGGTTGCTAAAACCAATTTTTTTTATTTTTTTATTTTTGGTTTCGTAAGCATTTTAATGATCAACTGAGTAAAAGTCTTGAAGACAGCTCAAATTTGTTTAACGAAGTATTGTTGGCAACCACGTGATTAAAGAACGATCGATTATGATTCAAAGTAATAGCAGTTTTTCTTTACAAACAGGCAACACTGAAACATACGAGCAATTTTTCGAGGCTGTTTTCGAGACTAATTAAAATTGTTTAAACTTCCTCTTAATAATCAAAGTCACTGTAGACAGACGGGTCATTCATTATAGTCAACGAATGTTTCGCATATTGCCAACTGTGGACAATGCTCTAAATGCATCGAGTGGCGGCGATATAACCTCCAATCCAGTTCCCCTTCCTTATTTTTATTGAGACAAATAAAATGAACAAAATGAACGAATGGCCTGGTTAACAGCTTATTACGTTTTGTCATTGTTGTTGTTGTTGGTATTGTTATTGTTGCTGCTGAAGGTCATAAAACTAAATATTTGCCACTTATTTTTTATAATGTAAACAAAACAACAACACAAACACTTAAATACGTACACATTCACAAATACACACATACACATACACATTACCAAAATACATATTTGCATAATTTGAATTTGAGTTGGTGTAGTTCTGTTGTTGTTGTTGCCTTTGTTGTATATTTTGTTGGGGAAATGTCAAACTCGATTATGTCGACTATTTCTGAGCTTAGATAAGCTTCCTGCTAAGCGAGCACATTTTCGTTTAATGGAATTTTCAATGATATTTTAATATTTTATATTTTAGAATTTTTCCAAATATTTGCTTTACGCAAACATGAAATGAAAATACTATAAAAAAAATAATAATAATAATAATTAAAATTGAAATTGTTTTTTTTTTAAATGTTTTTGTTTTTGTTGCAACGTCAAAATAGTTTACTTATTATTAAAAAATATTTGCTCATAGCTTGATTAAAATTCCATGCACACACACACACAGACACAAACACTCAATCGCACATAACCAAAGGTGCACAGCAGGAATTTCGATTCGAATGCGTGCACCTTAGCAGTTTGGCACTTTGGCTGTCACCTGCGAGTCACCAGAACGACGCACGCCACTATTTCACAGTACTTTGGTGTATTACAAAAAAAGGACAAAATGTAAATTTTTGAAAGGTTTTTTTTTGTTGAAATAATTGTTGCGTTGGAAGAATAGTGCACATGCAATTAGTTGTACGCAAACACACAAAACACTTGTTTGCAAACATACACACGCACACACATCCGCTGCCAATGTGTCACGTGCTTTTGTTATTGTTTGGAATTGTCATTGTTGTTGTTTTGGGGAAGGTACCAAAATTTAGGCGCGCTCTAAAACGGCGCTTTGGTGTCCACAACGCGCAGGACACTAAATCCACCCCTAAAATAAAGTCGGAAGTGACGTTGACGTTGTCAAAAGAAAAGAAAATAAAAGAAAAGGCAAAAACCGTCTTGCAATAGAAAAGGCAAGAGAAAAAGAAGCAACAAATGCAAATCTCATCACAAGCACATGATGCAACACGCACACACACGCACACACACGCACACATGCAAATAATTTCGCTTATAATATTAAAACTTCTCGAAAATAATTTTAATTATAAATAATCATAATTTAGAGAGCAATTTAATTATTCTACTGAATATAGATTTTTTTTGAAACTATTGAACATTTGTTTATATTTTTTATTCACCTAAATGTCTTAGATTAGCTTTGAAAGAAGATTTTAACAATACATGAGTCAAGTAATTGCGGAAATGTCGAAATGTTTTTCGAGCAACTTTTTTAATTGTTTATAAATTAAAATTGAGTAATAAATTTCCTTTGAATGGATTTGTTCTTTTCTTGTTGAAATACAAAACCGCCTTTGAAACGTTTTTCAAAGTGAGGCCGTAGTTAAAACCTATTGGCTTAGGTCTTGGTCTGGCGCCCTGCCTAAGTTAAAACAAACCAAAAACAATAAAAATATGCTTGCAAAAACAAAGCAATAAAACTACATACATAGAAAACGAACTGCCCCCAACCCTGTGCCAAAATGAAAATGTGCAGCCAAATGCTGTGCTGCTCTCAAAGTCGTGCTCTCTCGCTCGCTCTCGCTTTTGTAGATGGAGGCGCAATCACTCGTTCGCTTCTGCTCGCACGTGCTGCCGCTGCGAATCCGCATCCGAGCGTGCCGCCTCGGACGAATCCTTTTACCAGGATTTTCGTTGCTGCTGTTTGTTGCACAACAAAGTCTTCTTTACTTGCGATTTTAGTTACTAGACTCTAGCCTCGCGTGCAGGACGAATTCGTAACGGTTCGGACGCACACAGTCGGGGTCGTTTTGTTCGGTCTCGTTTGTTCGTTTGTTCGATTGTTCGTTTGTTCGTTCGTTCGTTCGTTTGTTCATTCATTCATTCATTTATTCATTCGGTTCTTGGTCTTTCGTGGGTTTAACAGATTGAGACGCGCGCGTTTTTCAAAAATCCAAATAAGTTTTAACGGTTAAAAGCTTGAAACAACGAACCTGTAAACCGTTTAAATAAATTGTTCAAGTTACTACAAAGAGAAGAATAAAAAAACTAAAGTAAAATATACTACAAATGACGTCATTGTGTCAGCAACAAATAAAATAATAAACAAGGTTTTTAAATCAAAATTTAATCAAATCACGTTGTTTTGGTGTTGTTTAACTTTGTTAAAATTATTGTTAAGTATTGTTGTTGTTTTTGTGTGTACGTCTATTTCTATTCTTTTGTCCAGGACAAAAATCTTATCTAATTTCTATTACATATGTATGTATGTGTATGTTTTGTTTTTTGTTGACTTCCCTTAATAAATGTTGCATAAATGTTTTTTAAATGTCTAATAAATGTTGCTTGCGGTGAGCAATTAAACAAATTTTAAGCAATAAGTAAATAAATAAAATCTGATCTGCACCAGTCTGAAAGAAGACTTTTTTCTAATACCAAATTCTCGAAGAGTGAATACTTTTTTCGTAAGAAAAGATGCATAAAATAACGGTTCTAGTTTCTAACAACAAACTTAAAACGTCATTTATTTTTGAATGTATGTATAACATCTTTTTCATTTAAGCCCTTCTAAAATATGTTCACAAGAATTTTTCTAATATTAAATGTTTAAACAAATTTACTGTTCTACTTTAATCTTATACTTATACAATGATCGCCAAGAGCACAAATCAATTAATTACAATAATTAAATAAAGTATTCCTCTTTGTGAAATTGTGTTTGCCGAATATCTGTTCAGAGCACAAATTTCTTTTTGTGAGAGCATTTTTTGTTCTTCTGAGGTAAAAAGAGACAAGTCAAACTTTTTACTTGTTAAATAACAAAAACACAAAAGCTTTTTTGTTTTCTATTTTTTTCAAAATATAATTATTGTTAATTTATTTAAATTCGATAAAAATGTAAGCTTTCAATATTTTAATACTTGGAAACAAAATGAATTGTTGCAAATAAGATTTTATACATACTTTATAGTTTATAGCTTTATAGCTTTATAGATGTTGTAATTTTGTAACTGTTGTTGAATTTTATTTATGTAAAGCAAAACTTGTAATTTACTTATAAGTATCATAGCGATGTATTTGAAATGTATCAATGTTGTAATTTATGTATTTTTGCCGTCGCAGTAATTTAACAAAAATTGAACAAGTGAACATTTTTCATGTTGTCGTAGGCGTATGAGCGTTATTTCACGGCTTATTATTTGCCGATATAAGATATAAGATCCAACCTGATTCATTTATAAACTTAAGACTTTAAGACTCATTCTTTATAATCTACAATACGCGCACGCACTTGCCGTTGGGAGGAGGCGTGATAGGTATGACACAATATATATGATCCAGAGTTGGTTCAACGTTGTCTGTCCGTCTGTCCATTTGTCCTTACGTTAACATTCACTGTTTTAGAGTGAAATTTAATAGTGAAGCAAATTTTGAAAGCAATTTCAAGCAAAAAGCAACTAAAATCACAGGATGGAATCAAAAATGAAAGAATATACTCCCCTAAGTTGTATTTTTGCTGTTAATTGTTACAAAACCAGCTGTTTCTTGACCTTAGTGGTTATGTTTTTTGTCGGGTGCAGACCGATTGTGGTTCCAAAGTGACTTTGTGAACGCAAGATGCAAACGTCTATTCGCCAATTTTTTCAATAAACATACATTTATACAAACAAATAAAACGAGTTTTCGAGCAAACATTTGAACCTTGATATAGTGAACAAGCTCAATACTGTGAACAGGGCTTGCAATAATTAGTTCACTATACCCAGACACGATTGTATTGAAAAATCAATTCGATGTGTAACACAACGCTACTGACAAAAAATAGACGTGATCGGATGAGAACACCGCCCACTTATGATAGGAACGTAAACAGTTAATACATTAAAAATTGTGTACGGTATTTAAGCGTTGGCATAACCGAAGCTAATTCTCTGACTACTTTTGTATTAAAACGCTTCATAACCGATCTTTTTACACTAACTAAATTTAAGGTCTTTTAGCTGAAAATAATTTTTTAAAAGAGTAAGGTCACAGTTAAATGCATTTTTAAACTTTGGTACTTATTCTTACTTTGTCATTTCGATATGTCTTCATATGACCAGCTGCCATATTACACCTAAAGCTTTCTCATTACGCCATAGAATCTGACCCAAAAATGATAAAGCAATTTTGCTGCCAGATTTTATTTGTTCGTTCCCACTTTTGGTGTCAATTGAAATTAAAAAAAAACACTAAAAAGTGACCAATATAAAAAATGACGACTAAGGCAACACGGTCTAACGAAGGTGTTTTCACTAGGTCATAACTTTCTCTGCAATTGTGTGGCAGAGTGGATAACAGTCGTAATATGACACCTGATTATATTACGCCCGTTTCCGAAATGGCATAATGGTTAACAATAATTACTTATTTTTTCATCAATTATTATTAGCATTTAAATAGTTATAGAATTTTTATTAATTTAATTAATTATTTACCCGATGAAGGTAAATGAAAGGGACTGCAACTAAGCAAGTTTTAATATACGCAATAATTAGTTTAAATATTTGCTGGGTAACATTTTGGTTAACATGAACAGAAATGAAGTATGAATAAATACAATATACAATATAAAAGAGAGACAAAAAATATTTGTATATATGGTTAATCTCTTAGAATCAACGAAATGTCAAGTTTCGAATTTTTTAAGTTTTAAGTTTAAAAAATCTTTGGGTCCGGCGCGCAAACAGCAGAAAAAGAAAGCGCCGAGCTTATAGAATATGCTGGGCGCGATAAGCGTTCTTATCAGATGCGAATGGTTCCATTATCAGTGTGAGTTCGTTTGTCAGTAGCTGTGTGGGAGTAGCGTTTTTATTTAATTTCTGAACAGATTTAGAAGTTGTTAAATTGAATTAGTTCCAGAACGCGTTTGTGCCGAAAATAAAGTTCCGAGTTTGGTCCCACAAAAAAAAAAACAAGATATAATAATAATTAATGTTTGTTGTTATTAAAAAATAAGAAAGGAAACTCATTGAAACGAGGAATGTAAATTGAAGTAGAAGTGTTGAAGTGAACTATTAAAATTCAAAACAACGCGCATATGGCGGGCTATCGCTCACTGCCACTGGCGCCGGTCTCCGCGAGCGCCATGGCTACCGTTGCCGCTGCAACAGCGGTTACGCCACCCACCGCCGGCGGAGGACCCACCATGTACCATCATCAGTCGATGACGGCTATGTCGAATAACGGTATTATTTATCAATCGGCGGTACACGCCTCTATACACAGTCTTAATACAGTACAAAGTCAACGCTCCTCAACCACGCACCATCATCATATTCTAGCAACGGCAGCGGCTGCGGCAGTTGCCGCCGCTGCTACAAGTACACGTCAATATGCAAGCGTCGCCGCCTCCGCAAGTGCAGCAGCAGTGGGAGCCGTTGCACCACAAATGCCGCCGCATCCAATGCAGACCGCCATTCAGGTCGGCGGCCATCATTTATCCCATCAACACCAGCAACATTCGGCGCATCTACAACAGTCGTCGTTGCATCACCATCAACAGCAACAGCAGCAACATCACCAACACCACCATCAGCAGCAACTGCAACAGGCGGCTGCGGCACAACATCATCATCACCACCACCACCATCACCAGCAACTGGCGTTACACCAGAACCATTTGTTTTTTAGCGGCGCCGCATCAAGCGTCGGCGGACACCATCACCATCATCATCACCGACAAATTTTCAGTCAGATGCAAAGTGCTATAATGCCACTTAACGTTAGTAAGTACCTACCCTCTTAGGATCAGTTTCAAACTTCCCTACAGATCTACAAATCTCGTCTATTGCCGCTAACAATTACCTTTAATGTCCACTCTGCAAAGATCCGCTCGCATAAAAAATAATTATCGTACATAATTCGCCCTTTCATAAGTTTCTGCCTCAGAATGTTGTATATGCAAGTCCTCCGAAAGAGGAATTACTAAAATTCCTTGTTTTTTATATTACGCTGTGTGTTTCACTGGATACCGGGAACACCGCGAAATCCGGCACCAAAGAAGATTGTTTCTAAGCTCGCCTTTTTTTTTACCAAGAAGTGAAATCGATATTATTCTTATTCTTATTATTATTTTTTTATATAGTATTTAGAAAAATGTTATCTATTTAAAAGGAATACAATTATTAAAAATATTGTTTCTGGTTTTACCAAGGCCTAGTCTAGTTTGTAGTTTGTGTGTGTTATTTCATAATACTGTGCTATTTTTTTTCTTTTAACCTCTTTATCTTATAAAATATTGTTCTCAATGTTCTCACTCCCAAATGGAGTGAATTTAATTTTAAAGGGGCGGATAAAATGCACAAACTTATAAAGAAAAGATGTTTACAACTTAAAAACGCTTAACTTTAACCTCAACGCTAACAAAACCATTTTATGTTAAAAAAGGACAAATCGCGCACATTGAACAAAAAAAAAGAATTATTTTATTTTCTTTGCAATTCGATTCATTAAATTTAATTTTATTTCGCTTTGCTTCGTCATTTCTTCCTGTTATAATTCGCACATCGTTACTGAACGGATAAACGTGTGAGTGTGCGGCGCGTATGAGTGTGTGTATGTGTATGTGCTTGCGAGCGTGTGTGTGATGAAACCGTCTTTATGTAGAACTTAACAAGGAGCACACCTAAACAATGCAAAGACAATAGCCTCCAAAGACCATTTGACTTCTTCTTGTCTTTCTTCTCCGCTCCGTTCCGCTCCACTTGGTGCTTTTGTCATTATTATCCGTTGTTTTTGTTGGTTTTGTTGTGGGCTCTTTATTGTTGTTTTAAGTTTTTTGTTGCTCTTAACTAAGGTTTAGTTATTTTGTCATTGTTCTTGTTCTTCTTGGTGTTGGTGTTGTTGTATTTGTTTTTGTTTTTATTTCTGTTACCTTAAAAATACAGGTAAATATGTCAACATTTCTATTGTCAGTGCTCGCACCAAGTGTGGGGGTTTAAGCCCTTCCTAGCTTGGAGTCGGATAGAATTTGTTAAATGCATGATGCTGGGAGTCCCAATAAGAACCCAATTTTTAATTTGTTAGTTTGCAGTTTTTTTCTCGGGAATTTCTGATATTTTTATTAAATTACAATATAAAGCGGCTCCGGCGGCAGGTTCCAGCAAGACAGCACGACCTACCACACCGTGCATGAAACAATCGATTGATTGGAGAAACAGATGTCAATTGGGCACCGAGATCTTGCGATTTCCTCCGAGTCGTGGGGCCATTCCATACTTAATCGCAACATTATTATTAAATACAAATATCAGAAATCCCCGAAAAGAAACTGCGTTTTTTTGTTACCAAATTAATAATTGCGTTCCTATTGGGACACCCTATACATACATACGAGTACATACAAATTGCGCAATCTTAACGGTAACAACTTAATAAATGAGCATAATATTTAAAAATGAACTAACTGCGAAAACTAACCGAAAATCTATTTTTTCACGAACAAAACGTTGAAAGAAAATCAATTCAGCGCTGAAAGTTCGAATTTGAATTTAAATAATTTGTTAATTATTTTTCATCAAGTCATAGAGCTGTGGAATCTTTGGTCCCAAATCAAAATGTTTTTCATGGGTATTAACAATCTTCTTTCCATTTGCAACACTTGCAAGCAGTGGTGTGCCGCAATCGACGTTGTCACTTCTTTAAGTTCGGGTTCGGTGCATCAGAACGAACGAACGGACGGACGGAGGGACGAAAAAAAGAAAGAAAGAAAGAAAGAAAGAAACATTCTCAAAACGCGTTTATGAGCCTCATTAAATACGCTTTTTATTGTGCTGACTGGGCTGGGGTTTATTTTTCGACGCTCGGAGCTTGTTTTTCGACGAACATTTAAACCGAATCGCGCGTTTATGAAACAATAAAAAAATGGAGGACGAAGAGGGCGTTGCAACCCCCTTTTACCCTTTGATTTTATTCTAAGGCCTGTCGAGTGCGTTCGAAGACAAAAAAGCAACAAGGAGTTTTTCGTTATTGTTATTGTTGTATTTGTTGCTGTGGCTTTAACGTGGAGAAGACGACAGTTTTATTTTATTATATTGTTTCGCTGTTCCTGTTCTATAAAAAGCGCGGAGGGGCCTCGGCCTCCTTTTGTAGTTTGTATTTGTGTACTGTCATTTTATTATTCTAATGTAATATTGTTTTCTCTCTTAACGGCTTTTGTGTGAAGTGTGTTAGTGTTAGTGTTTGTATTCGAGTATGTGTGTTTAGAAAAAAAAACAACAACGTTTTTATTATGTTTGTTTTGTTTATGTTTTGTAATATTGTATTATTGAGCGCAGGTATTCCACAATGGGCCTATTTGAGTGTGTTCTGGTGTACTCGCAAGTTGGAGACATTTGACTAAAATAAAGCGCGTCGGACGCGTTCTTGTGTAATAGTTTTAATAAGTCACTTTTATGTAAATGTTTAACTTATGTCTTTGTTGTACAAATTGTTCAACGAATTTTTGTGAAAGGGAACTACTCGAACTAATTCAATTACTAAGTGGACAAAAGTGCTGTTTCGACCCAAGCAACTATTGCGTTTTTCATCCATCGGAGGCATTTGGCCTTTTACTCGTATGTCTTCTGCAGGGTTCGAAATATTCAATTTAACTGAGAGTTGTGCGGACAAAAATAACTTCACTCAAAAATGGCGCTTCATCATAAACAAGCAAGCTTGTTTCACTTTGGTATTATTTTCAAGACGAAATGATAAAAATTATTTATTTTGTCTTTTTTTATTGGAACCTTCGTTAATTTTCGCGGTTTCTGATTGATCGAATTGAATTGAAAACCAACGCACGTTTTTAAGTCATGTATCTGGCAAATTGGAAATTGTGGCCAAGTCGTTTGTTCAACGTTTTCCTTTCGTATTGTTGAGCGAGATTAATTAAAAATTAATGTATTTTTCATTTGTAAAACGAGGACGGCATCAAATAGAAATTGTTTTGAGCCAAATGATTTTATGATGGCTTTAGGCTTTCGTCGCTTCAGTCACATCCACCTTTCGTTGCAATGTCAAGGAACACTGCGAGTTCGAAAGCAGCAAAGGAAAATTATGGAAAAACTTAAGCAAATTCTAATAAGCCATTTGCTGTTAAATCTTTTCAAAAATGTCCCCGTCACAGACGAGACCTTGTTTTTTTGGTGGTTCGTGGTTGGTGGCTGGTGGTTTAAGGTGGCATGCCATTTTCCGGTTTTTATGTCTTCACATGTAAGTGTTCTGGTGTTAGTTTACAGCGTGCGCTACTAGTACAGACACTTACTTGCACATGCATAGAAACATACCGAACTCATTTCAATTTAATGCTTTGCACCCTGTTTTTTGGCATTGCCGAAACTCGTGCGCCAATAAAAAATTCAAAATGGTCACATAAGGACTTGTCAAAGATCACGTACTCAATAAATATTGTCTATTCGTTGCTTCTACTCGGCCGCTACTTCGTTCGTTCGTTCGTTCTTTCGTTCGTTCACTTGTTCATTTTTATTTGATTTCAAGTGTCCGTGTCCCTTCCCGAATATTTTCCCTTTTATTTTAGGATTTTATATTCTTATTTATTTATTTATTTATTTTTATTTTGAGAAATAAGTACTTTTGAATTATAACGTGTGCCCGTGCCCTTTCATTTGTAAGGTTCTGGTAAATGTCACGTGTGCTGTATTAAGGCTGTACGCCTTTTATTTTCAGTTGCACATAACATTCACTATCAAATCTTGTTTAAATGTAGGAGCATGGAAAGCGTTGCCTAGTTTTAGCTAACTACATTTTAGCACATTCAAAATATATCAAAACAAAACAATTATCCCTTTTAACATAGGAGTACCGATTAGGGTAGCGGTCTTGCGTGCAATAAGCCAAATTTAAGATCGATTCCAAAGTTCGGACGACAAGGAAAAACATATACATACATATGTACATATCATTGGTTTGCTTTCATAAAAAATCTTTTAATGGCTATTTATTGTTAAATTGCTTTAGATTGTTAAATGAAAAAACTCAATCGAATGACAATCAGTTTGAAAGCATCACAATTGGTTTATAACATTCGTTAAATTTGCATTTCCTTCGTGCGATTGTTAAGCCTTAATTGAGCTATTTAATTTATTGGTTTAATCCACCCAGAAGTCAGTTATTCTCTGCCAACGGATAAGGTTGATCAGAAATGCATAAACCATTACAGTCAGTGGCACACGGCGACGGCAGCGGCGGCGAGCTCGTTAATCTCTCAACTAAACTAAAACTAATATTTATCTAACAAATTAATATGCTTTTAAATATTAAATTTCGATTGGCCTCAACATTCCACATATGGACTAAATGGACAACACCATTCTCGGATTCTCGGTACGCTCGCACGCACTTTAACCCACCCCCTACCTATCAGCTCCAGTTTAAGCAAACGAACCGAGCGATAAGCCAAATAAATAACGCCGGCATTGCTAAACAACAACAACAACAACAACACCAAAACACGAAAACCAAAAATTCAAAATTTGCTAATTTTACCAAAAGCATTTCGAAGCAAGTCCTCCCTGCACAGTACTTTCTGACATGCACAAAAGAAAGTTTTCAATAAACCTCTACCGTTGCTTAAACCGGTAACAATCATTTCTTTGTTCAAGTATAAAATCAGATTTTTCAAGTTTTCTTTAAAACGGTCCGGCTCACGATGGGTTGTCGCTAGAGCCGAACTAAGGAGAAGCTAAATCATAAACACAAAAGCAACGCTTGAAATTTTGTTTGTGGAGCGCTCGTAAAAGTTTATTTGAACATTTGTATGAAATCGTTTTGTTGGCTTGCTGGAGATAATTCGAGCCGTCAAAGTACTGTCTTCAACGTTGGTAAATTGCACTCGGGTTGAACGAGGACCACTATCGCTGCTCCTCGTATACAATGCAACTGGCCCATAAATCTGTTTTAGATTTACCTAATCGGGGAAAGGAGATGCTAGATTTTGGCACACGCACACACACAGACGCACTCACACAAACAGCCGTACATACACATACGGAGACATACACATTTGCCAAACTAATTGTTCGAATGGCCCAAATGGACAATACCATATTAATCCAAATTACCATCAAAGTGATTTAATTGTTCGGAATTGCATCCTCCCGATTTGTTTTGATATTCGATTCGTTATCGCTGGTAAAACTCGCCTCGCTCGACGGAAGCTATTGTGCGCCCAGGTGGGTTCACTCCAGCTGTTCAATGTTGTTCTAGTTGTTGTTGTGTTTGTTGGGCGCCCAGATGGAACGCAACATAAGCAGCGTTTGTAAAGCGAGCGAGTGTAGCGTGCAAACAGGACGCTACAATATTTGGCCACATTACAGCAATCGATCAGAGAAAACAACAACAATAATAACAACAACAACAGCAGCATAGTAACTTTACCAGAGAAGGAGGCATCATGGCTGTGTGTGTGTGTGTGTATATTTATATGTGTGTCTCAGCTTTTGCCATATTCCTTACCTGTGTTCGTTCGTCTATCTCAAATGGCCAAATGACAGTCAAGTTTTTGGTATTGTAAACATTATTTTACGCAAACTAAAAAGGTTTTTTCCGATTTTGTTCATCTTGTAGAATACGATCTTACATACCAAATTACAGCTCGATATCTCTTAAACTATGGACATTGTTAATTCAACTCAGAATTCGACGCTGATCATTTTTATCTGTATACAATACATACAAATGAATGTATCTTTCTTTTAAATTGATCCAACCACGCCCATTTTTTGTGAAGTTATAGACAGTGCCTATACAAACTTAGATACCAAATATCAGATTTTTTGGATCAATATTAGCTAAATAATCGAATATTTTTAATTAGTTTTACAAATTGTGAGCGTAATATGTGGGCGTGGCAAATTTTCCTTTGCCCAAAACCTAAGTTGGCGCGAGTACAGCAACTCCCCAGAATTTCATCGATATCGGATGAACGGTTTTGACGCGCATAGGGTACTGAGAAAGATACATTAATTTTTATATATATAGATTTATGTTTATTGTCATACCTAACACGTCCCCTTTTGGGCGTTACATCTCAATATACGAACGAACAATCTCAATTTACCCTTAGGTACATGCACGTGGCGTTTTCCAACGTAAAAAAAACGCATTTTTCATTGGAAATTCAATTGAAACAATTTAGAACCAAACACTCAAGGTATGCAAGGAATAAACGAAAATTCCGGCTTCAATTTTATGATTCACCGGAAATGTTTTGGTTTTCGTGTCAGTCGAAATGTTGGAGCATCCTTAATTCTAATTGATTTAATTTTACATACACTTGATACATATTGTATTTTGTGTGAAAATATTTTTAACTCCGATTTTGATGTCGAAAGGCTCTGCCAGGAAAATAACTTGGTTATCTTACACTCAATCAAGTTGTTGTAGTCTGAAATCTTCCTCTTGATGTAGCGATCCTGCTTTTGGTCATTATGCATTAACAAGTGTCAGTCCTTATGATAAGCAAACAAATTTGACCGAATCGATAATATTAATAACAACAACAACACAATCAATTAATGAGTTGGGAGTTGTTTTCGTTTATCTGTGAAGTTCATTTAGTATTTCGGAAATTCGTTTGGAAATATCTTAAAACTACTCGTCATAATAGAAAAGTACACGAACAAAAAATTTAAATTACATATTTACATATGAGAATATAAAAAATACCAGCATTAAAATAAATTATACCTTTTCGAAAAAATTCGGTTGTTTTTTTTTTTTTAGCACTTTTGTGGTATTTGGTGGTATCACAGGTTACCTTAATGGTCATATTAATGGTCGCTCCTCGTGGCTGGTAGTTCGTGCGCCACCGCATCATATACGGACATACGCCAGCGGCAGCGGCGGCGATGGTAAAAATTCCAAAATCTGTCGCTTTTGCAGACTTTCTTTCAATGTTCGTTCAAATTCCGTTGCATGAGAAGCCATAGTAAAAATGCAAAAGAAATATCATACATACCTACAACCGAAAAAAATCAAAAAGTGTAAAAGTGCCTAGGCTGCATATTAATATAATTTGTATTTTAATATTGGTGGAACGTTGGCATATGTTCGTTTGTCTACGTTTACTGTGTCTAAGAGGAGTTCCTTTGTCCTTTGGTTCCCTTCATTTGTGCCTGCATGTCTTTCTGCCTTCGTCCATTCACTCGTTTATTCATTCATCTGCTCGTCATACTTAGTTCCTAAAAGTTCTAAAAATGCATTAAATAAATTTTATTTTAACATTTTGCACAGATACACAGATACATTTGCATTTTGTATATTACCCAGTAGAAAAGTTAATCATGATCTTTCACGAAAATCTTTTAGGAAACTTGTTTTCATGTGCCATTCAGTGATGTGAGTAGAAGTTTGAAATATACGCTTGATTGGGATCAAAGAATGAGCCAGCGGCGTCCGTCTGTTTGTTCGCATATCTTTTAGCGCGATAGAGTGAGAACTGTTTCAGATACTGTGCTGGAATTTTGTTGATTAGATCTTGGAGCTAAAACCGCCATGTCCACATTTTAAAAACATATTAACACGATATTTTTAAAACCATTGAAGTTATGGGTTAATTCGCTCGTATTCATTTACATTTTTTTTATGAATCTTCTGCATATGACATCGAATGAAACATTTTGGTATAAAAACACTCTAAAAGAAATATATCAAATTTTATTGTTAAAAACGTTTTTGTTTTTATTAATTGTTTTTGTTCATGACCGAATATAATTTTACACATGGTTTTATTAATTTATAAATCGGAAATCAGCTCTATCATATATGCATAGGTGGGCATGGCATCGGTATTTAAGAATTTAACTTCGTTAAAATTAACCGAAAACTTAACTTCGTTAAGTTAGTTTCGTTATTCTTGTTGAAAAGTTAACGACGCGTCGTTAAAAATTTTACGTAATAGTTTCAATTTCTATGGCAAAAACAAAAATAATTTGTTTTTTAAAAACTTAAAAAAAAAGAATTTTATTTTACTTTGTGATTCACTTTGTTGTTATATTATTAAATTTTATTTCTTTATACCGGTAAATCATGCGATTTGCCCTAGTTTAATTCTTAATTTTTCCTTTTTTGTTATTGAATTTACTTTATATATATATTTGTAAATTTATATATATTTAACATATTAATGAACGGAAAAGTTATTAAAAAAATTAGCAAAAAATTTAACTTCGAGTCTAAATAAAAATCAATAAATGATTTGCAAACTTGAACCATGTGATCATTTAAAAAAAAACAATCAATCTGTATATGATCATCGACAAATTTTTTTATTGTTTTGTTATAAAAACATAATTTTTTGAAAATGTTTTCATTGCCGCCACTGAATTTTTCGAATGTTCACTTGCCATTTAAGGTCCATTCGCCCATCGATTTTCTCGCTCATAAAGTAAATATATATCTGTACCTCAATGTTGCAACAATGTACCTTAAGAACAGGAGAAATATAGAATTTTGAGATAAATGTGCCAAATAAATTCTCTGCTGGGTTCATATATATTTTTGTGTGTGTGTGTTTTTGCTAAATGTCGGTCGTCATTGGAAAAGTAAAATGAAAAAGAATTTAGAGTCAAACAAATAATTGCATTTCCTTGAGACAATCCCAGCCAGCCAGCCAGTAACCCGAGCAAGCTGGTTTCTTATTCCGCTTGTGGCCTCCTTAGTTGGTTGGTCGGTCGGTCGGTCGTTGTGGCTTTTGTCTATAACAATATTTCATAAAAAATTTATTTGAATATTTTCAACCGCGCCTCACTTCAGCTACAAATTCATTAAACTTTTTTTGTTTTGTTTTGTTGTTTTGTTGTTTTTTCTTCTTCTTCTTATTTTATAGTCTTTTGTAGAATATGTTGTTTGAAAATAGTTGTTGTTGTGTTTTGTGTTTGTTATTTAAATTTGCTGTTTCGGTAATTTTTCAGAAATTCCGGTAAATGCATTTTTGCCGTTCGTTGTTAATTATTGTTTTAGTTAAGTTTTGACATGAATATTTGTGCTTATGGTTTGGTTTTAATTGTTGACTTCGTTGGCGAAGGGACTCGCTGGAAAGGAGGGACGTGACTTGATGAGACGTGCCGTGACGGGAGGGAATGCAAGGAAAGGCAAGTGCATGTAAAACATCATGTTGTGGTTGCATTACATTTGTAAATTAGCGCATAACACTTCTCTGCTGTCGTCTCTCCCCGTAGGAGGCACTTTGTTTGTTTTGATTGCTACCAAGGGTTTCGATTGCAAAATTGTTTATTTTAAACGATTCCTTGAAGTAAACCAATTTTTCAATTAATACTGTGAATTTGTCGCAGTTTTTTCAGTCGATTTTGTACTTTAAATTATTTCAATTAACAATTAAATAAATCATTTTTTTAACTCTTGATTTTTGGGGTCGACGAGGCGAGGTAGGGTTATTAAAGTATGCTCATTTTGACAATTAAAGGATCCTTTTTTTATTTGTATATTCCCTTAAACGCGAAAACTCGTTTGCAAGTCACTTTCCGGGAATGCACCTTTTACTTATTTATTTATTTATTTATTTGTTTATTAAGTCTTCCTAATTTAACAAGATCTCAAAAACAATTATGATGCAAATGAAAACATCGTATCAGTTGATAAAAAAAATTGTTTTTTTTTTCAAACAATTAACACTTAAACATACGAGCAACTTTTCGAGGCTGTTTTGCCGTCTCATTTGCCTCGAATATTTGCGAAGCACGCAAAACTTCGTTACGTACAATTTTTGACAGTTCTTTTTCCTAGTCCGCAAAATTTAAGAACTTTCGAGGTATTTTCGCGTTCAAGGGAATACCCTTAACTGGACATTTTTTTAATAATATTTGTTTCCATAATTTGCGTAATAAATTAGGAATTTAAAAAGCGATACATCCATAACAAACGTTATTAAAAAAAAAATACTAAAAAGACATTTCAAAAACAAATAAGTTCTCACGCAAAGTCAAATGACAAGCTTACAAATTGCGAAATATAAATTGGATATGTCGGGTTTTTTTTATCAAATCTTTAATATCAAAAAGTTATTTTGAATGATTGAACAAGCGATGAAAAAATGTAGTTTGGATTGATATTAAGGACCCTTTCATCACGATTTCTGGCAAAGCAAAGTTTTTACGTTTTCCGGAGGAATCGTACTTTTCCGTTTTATTAGCTGAATAAATGATTTTCCGGGATTCTGAATATGGAGTCAGGTGGAGACGCAATTGACACTCAATTGACTCTTAAAGAATCTATTTTTTTCTCAAAATTTATTCTATCGGCTTGTTATTACTTTTAAATGCCGTTTATAATTGATGAACGATTCTTATTTCAGAATAGACGGCCGCACTTAGAGTCGGCACATTGACGGTTCATTTGAAATAGTTTTTATTTAATGCTCGTAATGCATCTCATAAATTGCACACAAACACTTTGAACCCATAAATAAACGCATCGTTTTGGCAAATGGCTTTTATCGCAAATAACGCCGGAGCGAAGCGACTTTCTTCGCGCTGTAAAATAAAGTGTTAAGAAATG
The DNA here is from genome assembly GCA_949127995.1 of Suillia variegata. Classification (NCBI taxonomy): domain Eukaryota; kingdom Metazoa; phylum Arthropoda; class Insecta; order Diptera; family Heleomyzidae; genus Suillia; species Suillia variegata. The sequence goes on along the minus strand of OX421842.1, from coordinate 62,122,113 downwards.
CTCCTCGCATGCAAACAAACAAACAAGCATACGTACATACAAACATACCCAAACATTTTACACACATACATTTAATTGTAATCGAGGTTTGTATGCGTTTTTGTAGCTTTTTACTTCTTGTACAAATTTCTGGATATTTTTTTAATTTTTTTTTATTTCGTTGTTGTTTGTTTGTTTTTGTAACTTGGCGTCGGCAGGCAGTATACCCGTTAGACGAACGACATATTCGTTTTATCGTTTATATTTGTTATTAACTCAAAAAATGCTACAGTCCTGCTCTGCTCTGCTGTCTTCCTTCTTTTTATTTTTCTTCTTCTTCTTCTTCTTCTTCTTCTTCATCTCATCTCATTTCATTTCATTTCATTTGAAGACATACTTCAGGGAGGTGCACACTCGTAAGAACGAAACTTTGCAGACTACTTTGCGTTCGAACAGAGATAATAGATTATGCTCTCGGTACAGCTTTTGAATAATGTTAGACAAAGCTCTGACAAAAGAATCTTTAAAATAGATTTACTTATATTTCAATTGACTGCAATTAATGGACTATTCATTTTATATATATAAAAACAAAAATTCGCTTAAATGACTTATTAATAATATTTCAATTTAAAAGAATTCAAGTGATCAAAGGCCAGTTAAGACCTAACTAGCGCAAATTGAATCTAATTTTGATTATTTTGAAAAGTCTTCTCACTCAACTGATTCTAATTTAAATGTCGTTTCTTTGCATTGTTTACAAGTCATTTTTAATGGTTAAGCGTTTTTGGTTCGCTTCTTTAATTATTCTCATTGTTAGTAGTTCTCATAAATAAGTTTAGTTGCACAGTGCAGTTTCGCCCGGAAAATAATAGCCCACAATATTTTAGTGTATGTGTATATACTCGTATGTATGTTGACTTTATTATTTGACAGATGTTTGCCTTGATTTATACATTTGCAACTGATAAAAATCTTTCGTTTTTTTCACTGCCGTCGATCTTTTCCTCATGCCAAATGTACTTTTTTTGTTTTTGGTTTTTTTTTTGTAAGAAATTCGTTTTTTGGAAGACAGACAAGCGAGCCCAAAAGGAGTTCGCTTTAAAGAGCGCCTTAACTGCGACAACAGTTTTTTGTGTGTGTTGTGTGTATTGCGCTTAAAAATAGACCCAAATAAAAAGTACATGGTTTTACAAAATTTAGTAGCACGTTTTTAGGCTTTGTAGACAGTTTAATAGCTTTTAATTGTCAACTGGGCTTGAAGGCGCGACTCCACGCAAGCTAACACGCTGCGCCGCGAAAGTAATTTCACACTTTGTGCTCTTTCGAAACTGAAAACTTAAAAGTTCATAGTTTGTTGTTGTTTATGTTTGTTTGTTTGTTTGCTTTCATTCTTCTTATTGTTGTGTGTATTGTACGCACTTGCGCCTAAAAAGTCCACTTTAAAATTTAAAATTTATTAACGGCTATTTGGAGAAATTTGTGTAGCTCTGGGAATTTATTTAAGCCTTTTTACTTTTTAACTACTCGGGAAAAAATGAATAAAAAAGATGAAAAAACGTTGAAATTGTTGAAAAATTCACTGTTACTCTAGGGATGACTTAAAACCAAAGTTATGAGCATTTTCACTAATTTTTTGTCTATCACTCTCTCTCTCTCTCTCTCATTTATCACAATTAACACGGCTAAATTACCAGAGTTGTAAAAAGCGTACTTCCCCGAAAAATGCATGCGCTGCCTTTGTGCTCCTGACTGACTGACTTCAAAGTAGAGCTGGGCGAGGTGGTTTGTGGTAATGGTTGTAACAATGGGCCACCACCGCCACAAGTGCCAAAAAATGTAGTCAGTCGCACTTTTGTCAAATTGTGGTCGGAATTAAAAATAAAGCGAACAAAACCTTTACAACGTTTCTCAATGAGGTAGAAAGGGCCTTGGTTAAATGGGGCTTACAACAAATTTTATCAAATACTTAAACAATATTTTCAAATTATAAATTCAATCTGTAAGTCGATTTTAGAAACTAAACTCTTTTAAAAATACTTCAAGCGGAGCATAATTCAAAAAAAGGAAAACTCCGTAGTAAGAATACATTTCGGAGTGCTCTTGATTCTACGTTGGAGAATTTCGTGTCATTATTCCTCCCCTCCTCGCGGATTCCACAACCGTTTATAGACAAAACCTTCATATACCATGACACAGCAACGATGACGTTCATTCGTGTCTCACCTGTGTGCCAAAGGGGGGGTACATACCTATTAAAAATTTCTATTTTTTATTTTATTTTTTTGTTTGAAACATCGTCTGATCTGTATAAAAAATCTTATAAAATATGCAACAGCAGTTAAAACTTTTTTTATTTGTATTTTTCCAACAGTTTTATTTGACATTTAAACAATGGATGTGGCGGATTTCGGTTTTTGAGTTTGTTGTTGCACCGTTTTGACTCGCAGTTTGTAACTTCGTGTGGTTGGTTGTAGTTTTATTAGTTTTTTTTTTGTTCACGTCTTTTGTTGTGATTTTGTGCATAAAAGTCTTTAAAACTTGTTCAGTCCGTCGTTACCAATTTTGATGAAAGTGCGTCTGTAAAAGCGTACGATTATGCTCAGCAAAGGTAATGCTCCAACGCAAGCATCGCATTGTATCGTATCCGGCGGTAATGACAAATTAGTGTAGCAATAAAACTGGCAACTATCATCATTGTTGTCACAACTTTCCCTCAATTTTTCTTGTAGTTATTGTGTTTTGTGTTTTTTTTTGTTCGTTTGTCTTGTCTCCCAAAGTAAAGACTCATAAATTTCATTTTCCGAAATAAAGGCAGATTTTCGTTAGCAAGCAAAATCGAAATAAAGTGACTTTTCGCTGTATTCGGTTCGGTTCGGTTTGGTTCGCATAGTTTAAGGGTAATAAAATGTACGCCTGCCTGCCTGCTTGGCAATGATTACATCGTATTTTTTAAATCGGATATGAATGTTTTTGGTTGGATACGATGGCGACGTGGCGCGGCGCAACTTCTGAATTGACTGACTCGCACGAAACACATTTTCCCAGTTTAAGTGCAGTTTGTAGAACATTTTGTTGTTGTTATTATTATTTCACAAAAAAAAAGAAGAAAAAAATGCATTTAAACAATGTTTTCTTCTGCCAGCCAAAGTGTTTGTGGGAAAATCTGAGTTTCGACAATAAAAATTGATTTGATATATTAGCGTTACTTACGAGCTAACGAACTAACTACAAGTAGCTACATTTCCTGGGACTTTTTGCTAAATTACAGTTTTGCGTAGTTTTCGAATGAAGTTTATAGGGGAAGAAACTAACGATCGGACGGACGGATGGACGGACGGACGTACTATGAAATATTTTGCGTGACATTTTAATAAATTTTTGCATTCGGTCCAAGAGTGGGTTAAGTGCAATAGGCAATTATTCAATCGCAGCAGCAGCAGGGTTGGAAATGATTTAAAGAGCTTTGGTATGCATTAGGAGAATTTTATATACAAACATATTTGGATATTGGTCCGTCTTTTATTTCACTTAACTTAAAACATTAGATAAATGCATTTTCGTATACGTATCCAAAAAATATGCTGCCTTAAAAGTCGCCGCCGTGATAAATGACATAACACATTCAAAATCAGTTTTCATTTTAATGTTTGTTGGTGTTATTCAAAACTATAAATCATATTTTTAACCTAGCATTTTTAAGGACATTAGATCGAGGATTCAGTTGTATTTAACTTGAGTCTATGACAAAATGACAAACGAACATAAATCTGAAGCGCTGCCATGTGCTTAGGCATAAAATGTCAAACAAAAAAAAGCACACACATGACAATGCCCGCCTGGGTCGGGGTCAATTATCCAAATTTTACTCAAAAAAAAAACAAAAAAATTTAAAATCAACAAAACGTAAAGAGGACAGGACAACCGTGTCGTGTGGGCCACAATAAATATGCCACTTAGTTTGTTTAATCCTTGCAAGGCGCACACTTGAGACACTCGAAATGACGTTCTGTTTATGTGGTAACTTGTGAAGTGACGCATTTCAGTTTATTTTCTTTTTTCAACATCTTCAATTGTCCATTTTTTCCACGTAATTTCACTTTAAAGACAATTTAAGTAAATGTCCTTTTGATGTTTAAACAATTTTTTTTGAATAAATTGATTTTTTTTTGTTTGTTTGTTTGTTTTTGCTCTCTAAACTTTTTTACGCTCAACTGACTTAATGTTTGGGTTTTTGTTTTTAGATGGCGAACCTATCAAACTCCCAGACAATTTGGAGAGCTTGCCAAGAGCTGACAGTTTTCCGTCACAGCGGCATCGGTGGAATACAAATGAGGTCAGTCTATTTATATTTGAATATAAACTAACAGTAAAAAGTATAAGTATGTTTGTTAAGAAAAAAAAAAAAAATAAAAATCAGAAAAAACTCCTTCTCGTAAACGTTAAAATCCATCATTTTTTGTTGTTGGTATTTTCATTCTGAACTCTGTAACTCCGGCAGTTAGAGAGTGAGAGACGTCCTTTCTACAGGGACTACGACTACGACTGCCATGAGTTTACTCAGTTAACTGCTGCACACGATTTCGAGCAGCGAACAACAAAAACAGTTCAGCAACACAACAATAACAACAACAACAACACCAACACCAACAATAAAAACCGTAACAGGCAAACAGCCGATGCATCTGAAGAAAGAAAGAAAGACATCAAGAGCGGTGACAAGTTGTCACTCTTAAACGGCGTGTTGACATTAAACAGATTTTATGGCTTGTTTTTTTCCATTTTTGAGTTTTTTCTTCCTGTGAGAAGGCGTCCAAGTTGGATGAGGTTATTGTTGTTGTTTTTGTTGCAGTGTTGAACCGAAAGAAACAATTCTTGTAAAGCTAAAAATTTCGGTCTACTGTAAACTTTTGAGGGAACTTCAAACACAATTTAGTAAACCATTAAATACATTTCACAAACAGTTATCTGGGAAACCGTTACAGTTATTTATTTGAAAAATGTCAACTTGAATCTGTTAAACTATGCCACACTGGGCGAGAAAATTCTTAAAGTAAGCCGTGGATGATTAAGGCTCTTCGTCAAATTAGAAATGAATTTGTTATTATCGTGTATCGTACAGGGTGCTGAATTCTAGTTTAATTAAAAGGCCAATTCTTGGAAAAGTATTGCATTTCAATAAGATGATGGTAGCGATGATGATTCATCTCTCTGTGAATTATATCCACAATGACCTTGCAATTAAGCTAAGTTATTGAGGGATCTCTCTTAGGAAGTTTTAAGGACAGCCTCTTTCAATTTCAATCTAGTTCCATTTGAGAGTCTGTCAAGATTTGTATTGAAAGTATTTTCTAAGTGAAACTCAAACTACGACTCATTTACATTAAAGGAGCTTGTCGTTGATTGGATTGGATATTGGAACGAACTAACTCCTGTGAAACGGGAGGTGAGCAAGATTGGGTTCAACCCTTACAACCCAATCTTGCTCAACTGCTCGCCAAAAAAAGGAACAAAAATATTAATCTTTTGTTAGTGGTCTGCGTTAGAGCTCTAATCTGCATTTATTTGGCTAGTTGTTAGTAAGTCGGTTCCGTTAATAAGTCCGCGCAAAAATCACCGCTACCAATTTAAAGTTTTTCATTTTGCTTGTGTGTGTGCAATTTTGGACTTTTTCTTTGTGTTTGTTTGTTTGTTTGTTTATTAATTTAACTTTTTGATTTTTAAACAGGCTTTTTGTTTTTGGTTTATTCTTGTTGCTATTGCTGTTGTTGTTGCTGTTCGTTCATGTGCTTTACGACCGAAAATGTTTTGCTGTTTAAATTTCGAAATTAAAACCGTGCGGTTGCCCGTATTCGAATTGCCGGTAGCACCGGTCGGTTGGTCCTTTGGTAGGACGACACTTTTCCATTCTCCTGCTCACTTTTCGATGTAACCGGGCCAAAATAAGCGTGCGTAATTTTATTTATGCTTGGTATTTGGTGTTATTGCATTTTGTATGTTGTTGCTATTGTTGTTGTTGTGTGTTGGTACAATGTGCGACCTGGACGGCCGGAACTAAAGCGCTGAGCATACAGCCTACGAGGCGCGAGCATCTCTGGTCACCTTTTTATTTAAATTTAATTTTTTGTTTGTTGCTATTTTAATAAACTTTTATTTTTAATTTAGTCAACTTGTCGTGCATTTGCGTGCGTGCGTGTGTGTGTGTGTGTTTGTTTGTATGACCGTGTGCGAAACTGGTATTAAATGCCGTTGGATTGTGGTCCTTCGTGTTTTCATACGTCCGTCCGTCCGTCCGTCCGTCCTTCCGTCTATCGTCTGTTCGTTTGTCTGCCGCTTGACTTCCTGGACTGAACTGGACGCCGTTAAACTTTGCATCTGGCAAATGAATATTTGCGGTTGCTCTTAATTTACAAGTAAAACATAGCGTTAAAAAAATGAAATAAAACTTTGTTAATAGTTGTACTTGACTCCCATTTTTGTCGGCTGATGAAGGGAAGGAAGGAAGGAAGGAGCCGCATGTTATAAATTGCGCTAAATGCCATCGTGGATGTTCGCGATTTATAAAACAAAAGCTCAAAAGAACCTTCGTTTGGTACCCACTTTACAAACGCCAAAAGAGTGACGCATCCGCCCTTTACAAATCCAGTTATCTTCTATCATTCGAAAATGCATAAACGCTTACATTTAAAGCTTGAAACAACAGAGAAATTTTATAATTAAGTGAGTAAAAACAAGCCACAATAAAAATAAGTCAAGTGCTCGACTGAGAAGGCCTTGAATTCAAAATCAATACCGGTATCAGTTATTTTGGTATATTTTATAAATTATTTTCGTTTTTGTTCAGGCTAATATTTTTCTCAGTAACTGGAAAGTTAATTTAAAAAACAACAATATTCCCTCGTATTTGTATGTATGCGGCTATGTCGTAAGATTAACTTTTTGGGCTTTTGTAACATAAGGATGTCTTAACTGAGCCACTGTTTTTGTTTGTTTTTTTTACCCCATTCATTCCTACCGTTCTTTGTTCAAAGGTCCTCGTATTTGAGTTTACTGGCCACATTGGTTTATAAACAACAACAAAAAATAAAATAAAATGAGTAACAAAAACATCACATACTCGATTCCAAAAGCCGACAACGCTGTTCCAAGCACCACAACGGAAGGAAACCCTTTTCGCACCTTGTAGCTTACAAATACAATGTTCCGGTATATTCAGCCGTATGCTTTTTTGCTGAAGTATATTTGGTGATTCTAGCTGTTAAAAAATTTAAAATGATTGTGAAGTAAACTTCAGACCCCCCCCCCCCCCTTTTAAAAACAAATTGCAAAAAAAGATTAGAATTAATGGGTAAAAATCAGAGCTGGACCATCAACGGTTACTTTGTAATCAATTACTGGTTTGATTGTAATAAATTTCCTTGAATCAGTTTTCACTTACTTCTGATCGATTAGAAAGAAAATGTAAAAATCTGTTGGATGGAAATAATTCTTCGCTTTGATACGCGCAGTCAGGTATAAAAAACAGTCCGATTCAATACAGCCATGTACTGCCCTATGGCCGTTAGCCGCTGTGGGAAAGTACACTGACAAGTATTCGCCGGGCGAGTAAACTCTCATCGTGTTTTTGCTTAGGATTTTTTGGGTTTTTTTATGATACTATTTTAAAATTTACATTTGAAGCCAGGACATGCTCGGCAGCCACAATTTATAGGTGTCGCTTGGTGACACTTCGGCTTTGTACAATTTGTGACCACTGTTAAAATATAATATTCAGCAGTGGTTAAAAAACGAAATGACAGAAATACAAATACAAATGTCCACAATTTTAATCAACAGTGTATGCAATGTCAAGCGCCATTTCATAGCAGGATAAACGAAGCATTGAATTTTATTTGTTTCCGGTTTTGAGTGAGTGGAACTTCATATTTTTCATTTTTACGCTTGCAATCGAAAGCGAAACGAATGGAGATCCACATAATATTAAAATTAGTTATTAACTTTAACCTTTGTCATCAGTAACTAATCTTACTAATCTGTTTGGCCGATGTAATAAATTGATATCTAAGCTTAAAGTTACTGCACGTAAAGTAATAGGTCACCTAGCATCCCGAGGCATATATGAGTAAATAAATAAATAAATTACAAAAAAACACAACAACAATGAACACAAAAAAAAAATCATAGTAAATGTCGCACGTTTTGATTTCGAAAAGCAAAACCAACTGGGTTCAAATCGAATGCATAAAAAAGAATTATTGGAGAGAAAAGGGTCACCATCAGCTGAAGTGCGCCGTTGTTGCTGTTGTTGTTTGTGTTGCTGCTTTGCATGTTTACGATGAACTTATCAATTTGTTTTCCATGCTCCTGACGTTATATGAATAATTTAAGTGGGATCGCTGCTTCATTTCGGCCTGCTGCCAAAGCCACCGTCCGTTTCTATGCTGAAAGTAAGCAGAAGAAGTCAGAGCAGAAGCTGAACCAGCTGCGCTGTGCGTCTATGAGATGTAATGGAATGTGAGGCGGCGCATCACATCGCATCTACAAGTCCCACACGAAAAGCCGTTTGCGAATATGTCGTTAAAAATATTTCCTTTCCTCAAAAGCTCAAAAGCAAAAGTGAGAGTGTGACTGCACTCAAAATCACTTCCAATTCAAACTTTTTTCTTGACTGTTATGTAATGTTATGTTATGTTGGGTTACGTTAACTTGACTTCTGCAGCTTTTGCTGCTTTTGATTCGATCAGCGTTTCCTTGTTTCAGTGATTTTGAAATTTTTATATTTTATGACGGTAGAATATGGCAAAAAAATCACCAAATCAAAATCAAAATGTACGAGTAAGTACGTTTTGCTTTTAGAAATATTTATGATGGACACATTTACACAAAAAGACCGACAGACAGACAGACAGGCAGGCAGGCAGATATACAAATGTACGGAAGTCCTTCGTAAACGCATAAAATATTTATGTGCGTCAGCTTATTTCTGCGCTTTGCTGCTGTTCTGTTCTGTTCTGGTTGTTTTTTTTTTCTTTTTGGGCGCGTCGAACATTTTCTTGAACGCCAACGTAAGACTCAAGTAAAAAATTCTTGTGGTGTTATTACGGCTGCCACAAACGTTTCCAGACCCTTTTACTTCGCGACGTATATTTAAATTTAGAGGCTTAGAGGCTTAACCCTTTGGTGGCTTATTCTTCAGTCGGCGGTGTGTGTTGCTCGTTAAATATTGAAAGCAAAGCGAACCAGAAGTTCGGTTCCCTATCTTCATACCAATGGATTTGGTAAGCTATTCATATAAGAATTAGGTGAATTTGCCAAACAGGAGACATTCAAAACAACAAATAAAAGGGAAACATTTTGTCATATCTCTTTTAGTATATTCTAAAGTTTACTAAATTCTGTCGTAAGATCTTCATTTTGCATGCCATTTATTTTAAAAGTAAAAAAAGATCCTTCGGATTTGTGTAATTACGAGTATTATTTAATTTTCGGTGTTCTTTGTTAATGTCGGAGCATGTAATGCAAACGATGTGATGTTGTAATTGCTGAGCGTGAAATAATAGAAACACAAAATTTACATAACTTAAAATATCAGAAGTTGTTGCGACTGTTTTTGCTTTTATCTTTGTGAATTTGCACACGTGACTTGAAAATCTAAAATTTTGAAATAGCAGCTACATATCATAAATATTTTCTAAAGTACATAAGCAAGGCAAGTAGCCACTGATTTATGATATGCAAAGCACAGGGTAACTCACACGCACATCATGCATGCATGCCATCAACTGAATTTTATTTATTAATAAAACAATTTAAACGTAGTTTATTAAATGTATTTTACATTTTATAATTTTAGGAAATCGCAGCGATTCTTATCAGTTTCGATAAGCACAGCGAGTGGCAGTCCAAAGAAGTTAAAACCAGGTGAGTCACTTATACGAAGTATGTATGTACATATAAGTAGTGTCAGTCGCTTGACGTAGTTCCGCGAATAATGCGGGATCATTTCTCTATGATTAAATTTTTATTATATGTACTATGTATCGGATAGTGCAACTCCGAACAATGTCTCAAAATTAGTAGCTAGTCTGGTTATAACGAAATGTGATGATCTTTTTTTCCGTTTCCTTCTTGTATTTTAAATTTTTTTAAGACCGAAAAGCGGCTCACTGCTGCTCTACTCCCGTAAAAAGGTACGCTACCGCCGCGATGGCTACTGCTGGAAGAAGCGCAAAGATGGCAAAACGACACGTGAGGATCACATGAAACTAAAAGTGCAGGGCACGGAGGTGAGTAGGTTTTATTCGGGCCGCATTAAGCCGCCGGACCGGACACAACAACAGCACGCTGTGCAATTAGGCAATTAGACACTGTTTTTCCTTAGCCATTTCCAAATGTCGCCACTTAAAAGTCGCCGCCCGAAAATTGGCATCGTTAGTCAAGATTTGCCATGAAATTAATTTATACAGGATAATAATGAAAATAAAAGTCAGCTGGAAAAAAAGTTTTGCTTGTTTTCGCAAGCTTAAGTTTCAAATTTTTTCCTGTTTTCCTTTATTTTGTTTTTTTTTGGAGAATAAGGATTCAAAGAATTATGATTTCCCGCCGGAAACATACACAAACTGCTTGAATTTTTTGTTCATGTGTTTAAATTTTGTTTGTTTGTTTGTTTGCCCCGCTCGTTTCTAATGCAATAAGTTAAGTTAAGGGTACAGTGTATTTACAAGTCTGAAGTATATGAACTTACCCCCCAGCGCCGCCTTACTGAGACAGAACGGAAATGCTAACAAAAAAATGTGTAATTTCACGCCAATTTTTCTATTTTTGCACACTCGGAACTTGCATTTCACTTTTTTTGTTTTAATTTTATATCCTTAAGTTGTTGGTTTTTTTTGGCCAACCTTCTTATTGGTAAAAAAAAGGGGGAAAATACAAAAAAAAAAGATTTATGAATTGTGTTTGAAGACGGAAATACTAAGACGAGTCGTCTTGGATGGGATGGAATATGTCTTTCAGTGATAACTAATACGCGCTTTCTTTCTCGCTCATAATCCATTCGAAATGGATTAAGTAGAGTCAGCGGCATATCAGCGAAATACGAATTTATCTTGTAGAAATTATGGTTGGGACGCCAAAAACAAAATGTGTTCAAGATTAAACTAGAAGAAAAGGGGTTGCAATATTTGGCACTTGTTAGCATTTTTTTCCAGCCAGATTTCTTTGCACACTTACTCCTTTTGCGGGGCGTGGGTTTCGTGCATCTTTTAAGTAATTTAATTTAGATTTTTTATATTATTCGTTTAGTTGAATTATTTTTTCTGTTTTGGTTTTTTTAACTGACTGCTTTTGCTCAAACTCTTGAGTATGTAGAGACATAAAAATACTCCGGCAAAGGCTTTTATTTTTAGTATTTTTTTATGTGCTTGTTTGCGCTATAAAGTGCTGAGGTACTGACTTACCATTTCTATGTATTTTTCCGTACAGTGCATCTACGGCTGTTATGTTCACTCTGCCATTCTGCCTACATTTCATCGCAGATGTTACTGGTTGTTGCAGGTACGCCGAAAAAACAACTCGTTTCATTAGAGCTTCGCTCAAAGACAACCTATTTTTATTTATTTATTTTTTCTATTTTATTAAAAAAAAACGACTACTTTCAACCATTGCCAGAATCCCGATATTGTGTTGGTGCATTATCTGAATGTGCCGTATCCGGATGATAACAAAATGGCGGTTATTGCGCCAAGCATTACATTGTGGAGCGACAAGAAAGAGTGGACTAAGGACGAGCTCGTCAGTCAGTTAAAGCCAATGTGTAAGCAGTCCGGGCATTTATTTGTGTTAGCATAAGAACTTAATTGTCACCAAGTAGTAGTATTTTATTGTTATAAATGCAATTTACATACATATTTTGAATATATTTTAAAATGTTACAGTATCGACAGTGACATCAGATGACGATTCCGATTCAGGAAATGACATCGAAATATCTGTAAGTTACACTACAACGTGCGTAATGTGCGCTAACAATGTACGGGTCGATGTCTAATGTTAATTAAAAAAAATTTCAATTGCAAGACCGCGGAAACTGTGGAATCTATTGTTTGCCAGTTGATGGAGAAGCAACGTTTGTCACGACAGGCTGCTTTAGTCAAACAACTGGATTGTGGTTGTGGCGATACTTCTTGTGCCGATGGTAAAACTTGCTCACATCCGGTGATGCGACGACCTGGACTACTAAAGTCAGTATCAGAAAAGCGTGTTACCCTAAGTGAAAGTTACAATCAATCATCGAGCGGCACACCCAATGTTGTAGTTGGTCCCAAGGTATGGTTTTTAATTGTGATTTGTTGCTCCATTCAAAAATACAACATTTTGCACATTTAGCTGTATTCGCGTTGGTCTGACCGACGCACGCGGGACTCCAATATGGACAATCATCATCATCATCAGTTCAACACGCAGTTGCCACAGGAAACTGCTATCAAATTTCAAATCATTCCTCCACAGCACAATAACAATAACAATGAACATCAGCAACAACACTCTTCCTATCAACAACAGCAACACTATCGTCAGCATGCCGCTCATAATAATGGAAATGGTAATAATAGCACTCAATTGTTGGCCACCAGAAGCAATTTGATTGTACAACAACAGCAGCAGCAACTTCAACATAATCAGCAACAACACCAGCTACAGCAACATTTGCCAAATCAGTCAAACTTCAATCAGACTTCATCTGCAATAATTTCGAGCAATCATAATAGCCAAATGAATTTGCAACGATTTGTTGCCAATCACAATAGTACCAGCAGTAGCAGTAGCAGCAGCAGCAATACACAAATAACTAATCGCTTGCAAATTGCAAAGACAACAATAACAACTGCTGCTGCTTCAACAGCGACGACTGAAAGAGCGGGCGGTCGCATTGATGCCGAACTAATTGAAAATTCAAACCTCATGTCCACAAATTCAAATTCCAATAAAGTTGACCACAACACAAATAACAGCAGTAGCAACAGCAATAATTGCAACCAATTAACATTAACACCTCAACAGCAACAAAATTCAGAATTAAATGTCATAAATAATAATAGCAACAGCAACAGCAGCAGCATCAACAACAACAACAACAACAACAATTATAACTACAATCACCAACAGCAAATAAATACTTCCAGCAGCACTCATGCTTCCACACAACAACACCACTACTATAACCGACATCAACAACCCAAACAAACAACAACAAATGATATTAAAATGCCAACCCAGCTTACAGCTATCGTATCACCCTCCTCTTTGGCACCTTCTGTGTCATCATCCTCAACTACTTGCTCTTCCGTCTCCTCTGTTGAACCCATGTGCATGTCTCCCGAACACCATCCCTTGACTTCGCTAAGCATTGCCGCTGTTAATAAAAGCAGTAACATTCCCGCACAACAACAACACTCTGCAGAATCTTCTACGACGACAGTTGTACCAACATCCTCCAACCCATCCTCTTCTTCCTCCCAATCCTCATCTTCGTCGTCACAGTTAATTTTTGATGGTAATGTTGTCGATCAAAAACAATCAGCATCAACAGACGACATTATTACAACACCCTCCACAGAGGCAACCCTAATTAGTTCACATGATGCTGACATTGGTGAATTCATCGGTGGCGATGGCAGTGCCAATGCTATTGAGGTAGGTGTATTTTTATACAGCATATATTGTACACACATTTACGAGTCATGGATTTGATGAAAACTCATTCCACGCAGTGATGTAAAGCTTTTAATATTTGTATAATAGTTCGTGCGAGAATTGTGATTAGGAATGAATAAAAAATAAAACAATAGTTTTTGTTTTAATATTTGTTAGGCAATTTATGGTGTAAGATTTAAAGTTACACAATAATTCGTATTCTTTTACATTGACAATACATTTCATTAACGTAAACTTTGAATTAATGGCTCCTCAGTATACCCGTCGCCACGTGCAAGTGCACGTACCGAATGGTATATTTAGTTTGTATATATATATATATATATATATATATATATATATATATATATATATATATATATATATATATATATATATATATATATATATATATATATATATATATATATATATATATATATATATATATATATATATAAATGAACAGCGTCGGATTTTGAGTCGATTTAACGATGTCCGTCTGTCTGTCCATCCCAGCTATTACAGCCGTAGTTTATGAACTATCGAGTTGAAATTTGGTAAATTTGGCTCTTATTTACCAAGCGGAGTTTAAGTTCTAAAATGGGCAGAATCGGACCAAAGCTAATACCTCCCCCTCCCATACAGACCACCCCTTTCCATACGAAACAAAAAAATCGAATAAAATAGTTCCAGTGCAGATATCCAGTTCAAATTCGATATTAAGCACTTTAGTAAAAAACTGCTCACAAAAAAATGGGCGTGATCGGATAAGAACCACGCCCACCTCCCATACAAACCACCCCTTTCCATACGAAAAAAAATGAATAAAATAGTTCCAGTGCAGATATCCACTTTAGTAATAACACAAACTGCTCACAAAAACCACGCCCACCTCCCATACAAACCACCCCTTTCCATGCGGAAAAATATGATTAAAAATAGCTACATCATAAATATCCACTTCACATTCGGTATTTAACACTTTGTTAGGAACACAAAACTACTAACCAAAAAGGGGCGTGATCCGATAAGAACAACGCCCACTTATAATAGAGCTATGTAGTACTTTTGTGGAAAAAAGAAGCACATTTTTTGGTTTCACTGAAATAGCGGAGGTTATATGAGCTTCGGCTTAGCCGAAGATAATTCTCTTACTAGTTTTTTATTAAATCGATTTAGTATAATGATTTGATACCTTTAAAATAGTAATACCTTTTTTGTAGTAAAAATTCTTGCACGAAATCAACTCCCAGACCCTGAAATTTTAATATAGTTAAGAATTTAAATAAAGAAAGAGCGTCAAGTGGCCTCATTGCCAGTTTCCTGTTACTATTTTTTTATATACATTTTTTAATATAATATCCGTGCATTTTTTTTGTTTTTAAACTTTGTTTAAAACAAACCACAGATGACATCCAACAACGACATCAAACAACAAATTGATTCTTCCAACACCAACAATAGTAACAATGATAATCAAATAACAGAGTACAACAACAATAGCAACACATCACCACATGGTTGTGCAAACTTAGGTGCTTCCAATAGCAGCAGCAACAATAAAAGCAACTCAACTTTAAGTGACAGCATTAATTTACAACAGAGCTGCGAGGATTCGGAGCAAACGCATACAATTGACTTTGAAACAATGGATATGAACAGTGGCAATAATCACCACACCCATACCAACAACAACGATGAGGCACTTCAGCATCATCACCACCACCAGGATACACTAAGTTTCTTCAACGAGACACTGGAGCTATCACAAGAAGACATTCAACGCACATTAATAGCAAATTTACCATTTAACACAGCTTCAACGCTAACCAAAGATGAGCCCAGCGAATTACGTGCGTTGGATTTCATAGGCGCGGGCGCGTCTACTTGTCCAGCAGTGGCTTCTAGTGCTAGTGTCGTGGTCGGTGCTGACGAGATTTCTGTACCTGGCGTCACTTGTTGTGAGGCAGAAGATGAAGATGCCGACGATGTGTTTGCTAACTTGGACGCTTTTGATATGCTGGTTGAGTTTCCTGAGCTCGATTTGGACGACAAACAAGCTTTGTCCAACACTGCACTTGAACAGGCCGCTGCGTTAGCTGCTTCATCTGCAGATGTCGTCGGTATCAGTATTGTTGGTGGCAAGCAAACGGTACATGCCTTGCAACAGTTGCAGTACCACTCGAATACACAAGCTGTTAGTAATGAATCAGCCGAAACTTTGAACCCGACGGCAACAACTGCAACAACAACATCAAAGAAACCAATGATTATTTGTGATTTTAGTCCAGAATGGTCTTATCCTGAAGGTGGTGTTAAGGTTCTGGTCGCTGGTCCTTGGACGTCTAATGCTATATATAGTGTACTGTTTGATTCACTGCCTGTACCGACTGTGATGGTGCAAGAGGGTGTTCTGCGTTGTTATTGTCCATCACACGAGGTTGGCTTTGCGATGTTGCAGGTCTCTTGTGAAGGTTTTGTCGTCTCCAATTCGGTAATGTTCGAGTACAAGATGTCGCTGTGTCAGGAGGCCTCGTTCGATGCCAACTCCAATGATTGTCTCTATAAATTTACGCTGTTTAATCGCTTGTCGTCAATCGAGGAGAAAATGCAAATCAAAACGGAAGCTAGCGATTTGGTAGGTTGATCTTTCTCTGTGCATTTGGAGTAACTTTTTATTTTCACATTGTAATTTTTCAACATTTTAAAGTCCGCACAACACACGCTATTACTGCAGTCAAACTTTGAGGATAAACTGATAGCCTATTGTCATCAGCTGACGAAACGTTCGTGGCAGACGCAGGGCACAACATCCGCATGGCAGAGCGGATACAAGGGCATGACACTTCTCCATCTTGCTGCTGCGCTTGGCTATGGCAAGTTAGTGTGTGCAATGCTTAATTGGCGTGCAGAAAATCCAAATATTATTTTGGAGACCGAAATTGATGCAATGAGTCAAGATGTGCATGGTTATACACCTATGGTATGTCCCATTTTTCCTCTTTACTTCCGTATGTAAGAATAATACATACATATTTAAATTGTTTGCCAATTGACTAGACTTGGGCATGTGCACGGGGACAACTTGAGACTGTTACAATTTTGTATAGATGGAATCATAACGCCTTAAAGATTAAGAACAATCAGAAGCAGACACCATTAGACATTGCTAATTTGCGAGGGTTCGTAAAAGTTTTTGATAAAGAGTTTTACATGAATTTACAATTGTAACAAACATTCTTAAAGGCACAAACATATTTTGTCCGAGCTTTATCGCATGGAACACGAGCGCCAACGCAAACAAAGTCGATTTTCGTTGAGCAGTTTGTCCTTGAACCTCAACAAGTATTCTCTGCATACGAATGATGATCTATTCGATATTAAAGATACGGACCATGGATTCTCGACTTTCGATTGTGTGGACATGACGCAACGCAGTCACGATGGTGTTTTTTTACGTCCTGTTGCTGTTGCAAGGTTACTTTTTCACATAAATTGTCAATCCCTCGTAGACAATTGAAGTTATATATTTTTACAGCAATCAAAGTCCGCCTAGTAACAGCCGCTTCGCCAAACGCTCTTCCATTGACAGCGGCATTAACATGGATATCAGAACGAAACCGGGTAAATCTTTAAGGGACATAAATGCCAGGCTGCATAGGTACGCTAGAAATTGTTTTGATGTTGATCATACTCTCGTCTTACACCAAATAAAACGCATCGTTATTTTAGCTTCGATGTTCACGAAAACTTCTCTCTGGCAGTAGAATCCTCGTCAACTGCATCACCATTGGATACGCCCACCGCCATTAATACAACGAATTCTTTGTTATCGCCACTAAGGAAAATGGACTTCGCATTGTGTAAGTTTTAGTTTAATGACTATTTAAATTTTATTTTTAAATTGTGTATTTTTTTGAAATCATGTAAATCCTTTTAAAAACCAAAATCAGGCGAAGTTTCCACTGGTGACTCCAGTCCATTGCCCGATAAAGATAGCGACGAAACATCAACTATCATTAACGACGATATTTCCGTTATCAATAATGAGACTGATGCTATTGTAGGTCAGTTCCTTGGACTAGTCTTATTTGATTATAATCATTAGAAAACAAAAATACCAAATCATAAATGTTGTTCTTTTATTGCTGTAATTAACTTTTGGTGGACGCAGGTGTAAATAGTGTGTTGAAATGTTTCGGTGTTGTTTCAATATACAATACACTTTTTTAGTTTTTGGTTTTAGCTACTTGTAAATAATAAATATAATTTAGTTCTAAATACAGTTCTAACTGGAACCTATGTAAATGATGATGTATGTATTTATGTATGACGCTCATGCTTAGGATTTTAGTACTAATCAATGTGCATGTATTTATGTGGAGAGAACGGCATTTGTCAAAAGTAGACGCGGTCCGCCTCGTAAACGTTTCAGGAGGCGATGACCAAGCTCGGCTACGATCGTTTAATGAACATATGCTTGTCAATGTAAAACTAACACATTTCAATGTAGTTGATGTTAATTTCTGTGCCTTTGATGTTTGTCGAATTTGCATTATATGGGAGATTAACATTTTATTGTCGCTTTATTTTAGGGGACTCTGATGCAAAGGTCTTAACCTTAGCGGAACACATCATTGCTGCAATGCCGGAGCGTATAAAGGTATTTTACAGATCGAAATTAATTGTATTTTTTAATCAATTTAAATTTGTTTAGAACGAGGCCGATGAAATGATGGTAATCGGCAGTCCTATGACGGAACCCTTAAATTCTGAATCATCGGGTTTAAATGATAGTTTCATGGATCCATTGCTCGATTCGCTGCCGAATACACATTTCGACAGCGATTTTAGTTTGGACTTCAACGATCACAGCTATCGATACCACGATGTGAGTACGCCATGTTCTAGCCTTAGTCCGGCTAGTTCGGGACCACTGCAGTCACCGGCGAGCTACTCTATACTTGGTGCCGATCCAGGTGTTAACTCTCCCAGTCCACCACCTTCAACCAAACAATTAACGGAGTTTTTGCATGCATCCAGCTTAAGTCAATATCCATTTGAAGCTGATTTCTCAAAACTTACATTAACAGGTTAGTAATAATATTAATTAGTTAAGTTAGTGGATGCAATTTTGCTTGCCAATGTTGTCTGCAGATACTGAACAACGGGAGCTATATGAAGCGGCCAAATGCATACAAAAAGCCTATCGCTCGTACAAGGGACGCCAGAAGCTTGAAGAACAGAATAAAGAACGCAGCGCTGCGACTGTCATCCAGAATTACTATCGACGATACAAGCAGTACGCCTACTACAGACAAATGACCAATGCTGCGCTGGTGATCCAGCATGGATATCGCTCTTACTGCCGCAACAAGCGCTTTAAAAAGTCATCACAATCGACTGTCGCGACGTGTATTGGCAGCCAGCACAGCAGCAGTACCAATTCGCAGTGCTTGTCAAGTTTTTACGATCATTTTCGGAGCAGCAGTGGCGAACAACATGAAACATTGTGCTCTCAACCAAGCACACCAAAGGAAACTAGTCCTTCGGGACCACTGAAGTATGTTCGATGGATGATTTTGATTAAAGATTAAAGTGTTATAGATAATATTTTAAACACTTTACTTTATTTGTTTCTTATGCAGACGTACTTATTCACAATCAACCCAAAATCAAGCTGCCAGAAAAATTCAACAATTCATGAGACAATCACGAATCAAGTAAGTAGTTATTTTTTTTAAATCAATAATCCAAAGACCCTTCTCTGGATTATTGTGAAATATTTGGTTGTAAGAAGTAAGAAATTAGGAACGAATGAAAAAAATAACGAAAATTAAATTTAAGTCTAAAAAATATTCTAATAAAATTAACTACATTCCACGCAAGCATTTGGGATGGCAATACAACCACATTGGTAAGGTTTCCAAGACCATCTTAATTATAACAGTTTGTACATGTCATATTAGTTTTGCTTAATTTTTCGTTAACATTTTGTAATTAACACATTTATTGGCGTGTATTTTAAAACCAGACTGCAGAGAGAACGAGCCGAAAAAGAGAAGCTGGTGCACCAACGCAGGGAGGAGTACCTTCAAAGCTTGCAGTATCAAGGACAACCGGAAATTGTCTGTCATCTAGGAAAAAGGTACAATAAGCAAAGTGTATTTTCTTGTGTCTGTTTGTTTGCTAATTTCGTTTATGTACAGTGAGTAGCTTGCAACGGAGTCTCGTCAATAATTTGAATAACAATCAATCGCGTTTAAAATACAACGGACATCAGTAACACCAGCAACAAAACAACAAGAACAAGAACTGCATGCCGCTGCATTTTTAACTTAATTCTATATTTAGGTGTATGGAATCTTTAATAGCTTTATCAAATGAGTGAAACTTTTGGTTTGTTAATACGTTTTTAAGAATTTTGCTATTGCACTGTAGAAATTTTCTATATTCTCATATGATAAAAACAAATTTTTTTAGAAATTGTGCACCTTAAAAAAAAACAAAAAACGTAAGACCACTTAACGAAGTTTATATATACGATTATTTTCAACTAGATGAGGCCGATCCATTAGTCCGTCAGATGTGTTGCGAAAGGATTAATCCTCTTTTATAATTTGGTTTTTTTTAACTAACTTTAAATGAAAACTTGTGTAACTTGAACTTAAAAATCTTGCAACTTTGAGAGAACTTATTAAAGAAGCCTTTAACTATTTAATACTAATTCTTACATATATAAAGAAATCAAACCAAAAATAATATATAAAATATATATTTGTATATAACTATATATTAGCTGAATTTTAAGCGTTTACCAATGCTAAATACAATATATCCTGAAGCAAGTTTGTTTCAAAAACAATTTGCTTTGTAATTTTAAAACTTAACTCGTAAAATTTTCCTCTTAAATAAAAATGATTCAAAATCATTAGAACCCTAAGAAATTATTTCTAGCTAGCAAAAATTGAAAGAAAAAAATATATAAAATAGATTACGCAGAGTATTCAAAACCAAGTTTAATACATTATTTAAGAACTTAACCATTTATGATTCCTCTATTTATGAAGTACTACCCACATACATACACACGTATTTATATAACTAACGACTTTATTTCGAAGAAAAAAATTCAGCTTCAACTTAAGTAGAACTGAAAACTAAAAACAGAGAAGAGAAGAGGAGAGGAGAAGAAAAACAAAACAACAAAATAATTAATGTACTTAACCTTTTCTAATACGTAGTTAACTTTTAAAATTTATACATACTCTTCTTTGCACTTTTGGATATTGAAATATTATAGTTAAAATATTGCATGCTTTTTTCTAAACTTAACAAATTCAGAACCCGTTTAAATGACTTAAAAAAGCGCAAAAGTAGTCGAAAGTAAACTTCTATACATAAACAAATGAATTTTAAACATTGTTTTCGTCCGTCCACATTGTTAGCTTTCATAAATAAACTAAACTATAGCAGATAAATTGTTAGTATGGCAAATAAATGAAGATATTTGTTATTTTCGAACAAAGTTAAATTTAAACGAGAAATAAAAAATACAAAAAGCTACAATCAAACGAAAAACACTTGTAAATTCTTCGAAAATAAAAAGGAAACTATTAATATTTGGCAATACACAAATGTGCACTACTCTTAATCTTAATCTTAACAGATGAGATCATTTTAAAATTAAAAAATAAAATGAATACATCAAAAATAAAATACAATAAAACAGCAAATACGAGTATACCAAAAATATTAAACGTAGTGGAATGCGGAAACCGTAGTAAATGGCTGTGAATTCCCTTTACTGTCGATATTTAAACGAACACACACACACACACACAAATTACTGCAAGCAATAGAAACTGAATAAATCATTTTAAAAGCAAATTTGCAAAATACTTCCAACTAACACCAAAATGATCAGCAATGTGCAATAGTCAGGGTCGCGTTCAGGTTCACGCCTCCTATTTATTTTTTTGGAACTTGCTCTAGTGCAAAAATATGTATACTGTGTTACTCATTGTGAGTTTTCTGGTTTCTATATCTAAGAAGTTATCATAAAAAAGTTTAAAACTTACATGTATTCATATTTTGTTTGTTTATAATATGTTGCAATGTTTTCAAAAGATCAACGGAACTATGTCCATAAAGGCTTTTAAAAAATACACAGAAAAGTTCAATGTTCGACTCAAAAGTACTTTGTTAATGTTGTTTGGGACTTATTTTAATCAAAGTGTTATATTGAACAAAATAATTATTATATGTCAAAAAGTTAAATGGGATTTTTATTATATTTTATTTTATTTTTATAAAAATTTTTACCAACAATGTTGTTGTTTCTCTTTTCCCATTTACAAACCTATTTAGAAGATATTTTGAATAGGAAAACAGACTTATCTGACATTTATTTAGTAGTCATTACTTTTGCATTCGTTTTAGCTGAAATCTAGTCTTAATTTGATGACAAAGGCTCTTTAATTTGTGTTAACATTAGAGTTATTCATGGAATTCTTAAAGAAACTCCTTTAAATGATTTCAAAATTTTAAAGAAGCTTGCGATTCAGATATGTAGAAATTTCTACTTCAATCTCACTAAACACTGTTTGGAACTAGAATACGACAGCCTGGCCTCCATTTCTTGCAAATAAAACTACGTCATTGTTTTGTACTCAGCTCACATAAATTTCCGAACTATTGCCAAAAAGAAAAAACTAAATAAATGAAATCGTGAGCGATTCTAGTAGCGAGAAAACTTGTAATTTACATACTTAAGTACCTTACGCCATTCGGCATTAAAAAAAAATTAATCAATACATTTGGATGAAACAAGCGGAAGAAAAGAATTAACATTATGCGGCAATAGATATTGTCAAACACAAAGAAAAAAACAACAACAAAAAACACCAATTGTTAAAAAAAAATCATATATACATATATATATAAATTTCAACTATAATTAAAAATCTAAGCTATTGTAAAAGCAACAAAAATATATACATATATACTTTTATTTAACATAAAATTATAATTAATAAAGATTAATGTACACTTGTAATCAACTTTAAATCATATATACTTATATATATTATAATATATAGGCTTTGCAAAAACAACAAACAACTCAGTAAACTAAATTAAATTAAATAGCTTTGTCAAAAAAAAAAAAAAAACAACAGCAACAGCAACAGCAACAGCAACAACAAACAACAAACAACAACAAAAAAGAAGAAATTTAAGCTTAGACATTTGATTCAGATACTAACTACTATGGTTACCAATATCCATATTCAAAAGGAGATTTAACGAAATATGAAATATTTATAAAATTTAAATACAAAAAAAAAAAACAATTTACTTATAAGAATTTTTAACTTTTCGCCAATTTAAAAGTTTTTGTGATTTCATTACCCGAGAAAGGTGTTAAAATTTTCAATTAATCTAATAAACGAACTAAATACGAAATAAATAAGTACTTATCGCTCCGCTCGTCCCCTACACTCTTGAATTTGTAAATGCAAGAAATACTTCAGAAAATGAGAAACAAATTAAGCCAACCCATTTAGCAACAATTTGAATTTTGTTTTTAACTTTAAAAAATGACTTTCCAGTTTCTGTAAAATTGTAATTATATCAATAAAGTTTTATTAAATACTACTTTTAGTCAGTCAAAAATATGTTTGTGTGTTTGTTTGTTTGTTTGTTTTTACGAATTCACTTTTATTAATTTTTCTTTAGATTTAGATTTAGTCGTCACGAATGGAAATTGGAAATCCAAACATCCGCACAAGGCGCGGCGCACCAATTAAAGAAACATATTTGTCCAAACAGCGGGTCTGGCGCCAGCTTTATCTATATTTTATCGTTTCAATTAATATCGTTATATATTTTTTACGTTCATATCGAAAGGATACGAGCACAATTAACAAAATCGAGAAAAAAGCAAAATGTACATTTTCTATCTGTACGATGGATGACATGAATTATCGTTACTGATACCTGACCGTACCTAATTGTGCCGCCGACGCCAGCTGTGAAGTTGACCTAACAATCCTTAAACGTTTCCTCCATCGTTTTCCTTTGCTTACAAATCGCACCAAAAACGCTGTCCAACAGATAAAAGAAATACCTGCGCTTGCGCATGCTCATGCTCATGTGCAGTTTGTATTTTATTTCTTTTGTGGCTCTGCGCATTTTCCTCTTAATTAACACTTTGGGTACACAAACACGCGACATACAAAAACCTACACACAACCGGCAGATAGTGTACTCGTATTGACAGCCAGTTAGACTAACAAAAAACAGTCAGTCAGCGGACAGTCAGACAGACAGACGATATGCCGACTAGTTGCATGTGAGGTCGTTCGAAATTGAAAAAGCGTTGTTTTATAATTAATACTTAAATGCGAAATATTTGCTCAACTTTCAATAATACAATACTTAAATACAAAAAACCTGATAACTCCAGAAACACATTTTTCCAGTATCGAAAATAGCTTGATTTTTGCAAAAAGGCAAAAAGGCCTAATGGCAGTCTGGAGACTTTCAATTGGAAAGAACCTTTAACATGAGTTCTAGTTCTACTTTAATCGCATTATTTATCGAAATGTTCTTAATATTTTTACTAAGACTGCAAGGACGAGTATTTTCCCAAATCATGTGCTTTGCGGAACGTCACTGTTAGCTGCGAGTATGTCGACAATAATATTTCAAATCACTTATGAAATCTTAAAAAGCGAACAAATTTCGATTTCAATTAAATTTGGTGTACAAGAAGAAGTAAGAAAGTAATGATACATACAAGTACAAACTGAACAAAATTGCAATTCATTTTAGGTTAGGTTTATCTCTTAATTACTTGTATTTATTATCGAGTTGAAATATTTCATCTTAATTGAAAAAATTATTTGAGAGAATTTTGTAAATAACAATTAAAAACAAAAACAAAATTCGCATACAAACAAGTGTTTCATATTTCAATTATTTATGCAGCATCTTTTTTCCGCTACTTCATCGTATTGAATGTTATTGTAAAGAAATACATATATATGTTTGTTTGTTTGTATGTGTGTGTGTATGTATGGTGCGATTGTCGGTATTTAGCCTAATTTCATATCAACAAAATATCAAAATTCAAAACGGAGACGAGAGCGGCAAATATAATATTTATCTTTTCCGTTCAATAGCAAAAATCGAGACAAAAAAAACAGCAGCAACAACAACGAAAGCGTTTGGTTCTAAGGTAATTGCACACCCAGGAAATAAGGCTCACGACTACCCTCACGCCCCTAACAAAATCATTACCGTCCGATACAAATTCTTTTTTGCGCAATGCTGCTATTGTTCTGTTTTTGTTGTTTATGCGACGGACGTACAATCGCGCATCTCAAATCAGAAATGTGAAACCATGCGTTGACAATTTCACACTGCGTTATAAACAAAGCAAAACAAAACAACAAATTATAACTAATACTTTTGCATGGCCATAATTATTATTACTATTGTTTTTGTATAAGCTGTCGCGCGTAAAGCGTAAGTCTCGCAGTTATTTGGAAATGATTTGTTTATTTGTATTTCAAATGTGGCTGAGTAACGGGTGCTCAACTCAAATTACTCATTTTAGTTAAAAAAAACCGCAACCAAACCAAAACCAAAACCAAATTTATTAAAATATTAAGCTATTTTGGATCGAAAAACAAAAGACTCCAGACACAAACTTGTTTAAAAATGTATTCAATTTTCTACGAGCAAGATCTAAACTTCAGTTTTGAAATACGAGACGCGTGTACGTTAAACCAGAAGCGATCTCCTTCGGCAATTCTGTTTGTTGTTTTTCATGAAGTGAAAGCTTCTTAAAACTGTATGACATTAGTTCACTCGCTTTACAAATGGCAGTCATCAATTTGAATTAATGCATATTTTATGCAAAACTTATATACATTCTTCTTTTTTTTTTGTATTGAAAACGCTACACGGACTAAGTCAAACAAATTGAAAATATTCATTTAGCCAACGCATACAAATTCAATATCTCACATTGCCAATCAATTGGCAACACTTTGTGATTTATGGCTTACAACGAAATGGCGCGCGCGCTCGTTCGCTCGCTCGACGGTTGCTTGTTGATCATACGCTCGTTCCAATCATGCTCATCAAATTAACAAAATTTTAATAAATCTACAGCTTAATTGCATTTGCAGTCTGTTTAGCTTTAATTTATTTGTTGTGTTGTTGTTGTGGTTTTGGTTTTTTTTTTGGTTTGTTTGCTACCTAAGCAAATATTTGTGATATTGTCGCTTTTTTGCTACAACACAAAATTTGAATAAATAAATCAATAAATAATTAAATAATTTGAGAAATTGCTTCAGGCTGATGTCAATTTAAAGTCTCACTATTTCATTTCATTTTATTTTGTTTTGTTTATCATTTCCATTTTTATTTGTATTTAATAAAAATTATTAAGCGAAGAACACAGATTTTAAGCGAAATAAATGAAGGATGAAGCGAAACCACATTCAGTGCAGTGCAACACTTTAACAATTACCGCCACATAAATTCTGCACCTATACTTATTAATCACGGCTATAAAGAAATACTTTTCTCTACCTCTACTTCCACTTCTGCTCAGCACAAGCGTTTCCATTATTTTAACATATGAAATGGTCGCAACTGACAGCTTTGAGTCTCGTTGGAGATAAGATGCGACATGCGGTTAGTTACATAGTAACTTTCCATGTTCATTAATTTATATTAATTAGTCCGACACTTAATATGCGACAACTTCTTCTTCTTCTTCTTCTTCTTCTAAATTAAACAAATCATAAAACTTTATATTCTTTAATTAGACATTGGGATGGCTCAACGTTTGTATTAATACAATTAAAATTTATGTTACTACAAAAGATTGTACAATTTGCTAATCGTGTTCGCTTTCCAACACTTTTCTGTTTGCTTTAAAAACATGTTTACCGGCTTTTTTCAATTGTCTTAAAAGTTGCGGTTATTTTGAGCGTAAATAATTTACAGATTACTGGCAACTTCATCATTCATTAATATAGAGAAATGTGAGATGTTTAGATGAGGCTCTAACCTATTCATTAGGGAGGAGCGCCAGAAAAAGTGCCTTGAGTAAAGTTGGCAATCGTAAGAATAAGACCTTTCTTTTCCATTTTATGAAGAGAACATTTTTTCAAGAACAAAATAAAAAACAATTTATTAAAACATTTTCGAAAACTAGTTTCGAAGACAAGTTTCCAAGTTAAGATTTGGTAATATACAAAATATTTTGGCGAATTTTGTCCAAAATTCTATACAGAGGCAAATTGTAATCATTACAACGCGTTATTTTCTTTTGAAAAAATGGTTGTTTTCCAAAGTCCTGGTGGCAGAAGATTTTAACCAAACTTGGCATGGGTGATTACATTCCTATATTTTTCGATTCCATATAAGAACGTTCCACTCTAATAAATAACAAAAAAAATAAAATATTTGGAGAAGTTATTTTGTGGCACGCTAAATTCAAAAAATGTAATCAGACCAAAAGCTCTAAAATGGTTAAATGGCTGAGCAGATTGTCGCTCATCATTTCGAATTGTCGGACCTTGTTATTTATTGCTATTTACTAATAACATTAACACCTCAATTACTTTTATTATTATTTTTCAATTTGGAAATACAATTTGTTCTATGTTGAGTGTTAAGTGTTACGTATTTAAAAAGCAATAAAAAAAATAAAATGTTTGATTATTTTTGAAATTTATGCTCGCATAAATTAAGATAGATGCCGATTAAAAAATACACGTTAACAAGCAGTCACGCAGTCTCGTCGTCGCGTCGGGCAAGTGTCATCCGCCGCGCCCGATATCGTCGTCAGTAGTAGCTGTTGCTATTGCTGCGCGATTGCGTGTGTGTTTGTTTGCGCGTGTGTTTGTTTGTGTGTGTGTGTGTGCAAAATCCAAATCCAATGTTTCAGCAGCAGCAGCAGCAGCGATTAACTGCAAAAATTATTTCTAATAAATGCGATATATGCAAATGCGAATTGCCCCCAAACATGTAAGACGCATTTTCAGCATTATTGGCCAATTATTCTAACTGGATGTGGATGTGGTCAGAGTCGGCACTAAGTGTGCTGCAGCCATTTAGTTGAGTGTGTACGAGTATGTGTAGTATGTATACGCCAGTGAGTGCTGTGTGTGGTATTTTTAAGGCAATGACTTATGTTTGATGGTTGATGTGATGGCCTTTCGATAATGAGATGAGCCAATACACAAACACCAACCGAAACATACACAAACAGTTTCGGCTAAAAGCACAAAGCAACGATGTCACCAACGCTTGCAACATGACTATCGCGTGGTGCTACTCTAAAATTAAGCGACGCTAATTTCGTACGACCTCCATTTAAATAGACTAAACGACGACACAGGAGATGCAAGTAAAAAAGCAAATGTGGAGATAAAATATTTAAAATGAAGGTAATAATTTTGTTTATTACTCGTATTCAGAAGACAACATCGAGCACGGGAATTGAGGGTAAATCTATGCGATCTTCTTAGAGCGAATTTTTTACAGTATTTTTGATTGTATAAGACCAATGTTAAAAAAATTACAATAGGTAGCACTTATTAAAACAGTTATAGATTGAAAACAGCTGACAGCAATGTGAAATTGAATTTCTCGAATGTGTTCGAGGTTCCTGATAGGAGGTTTCGAAGTTCCTTAGCAGACTTTTATTAAAGTCACATACATATGTGTATATGTACATGTTTAGATATACTTAAGTACATATGTCCGTATGTAAAAAAAAACATTTGTGAGAAAAAGGAAAAAGAAACTTTCTGTTTTTATAAGTTTTATAACTTCTTATTTATATTTCTTTACTTTGTTCCAACTTAAGGATTATTGCAATATTCCAAAAGTATATTTCAGACTATCTTAAAGAACCTGCTCTCTTTTTCTTTTTTTTTATAAAATCATATGTTTATTTTGTAATGTATTGATTAAGATTGATAATATTTCCAGCCTCGCGATGTTTCTGATTATGCTTTTATATTGGTTAATTTGGCCATTTTACACCAAATTTTAATGCAAACGTTCCCGTTACTCCCCGTTGTCTGTTTGTATCCCCAAACCAAGATGCGTAACTGTGCAATTACCTGAAAAGGCGGGCATTTGTATTAAAAATTCAGAACTCTTTAGAGGCACACAAATGTTGAGGTCGAAAACCAAAAGTGAAACGCTCACTACGAAAAAGTTGAGATGTATACAAGAAGGCATCGCGCATTCGAAAACTGTTATTCTTAGTGAACAATGAATCAAAATCCTCATTTACAAACAGTTTTTCTTATATCTTCGGTACGTTTAATATTTGCAATACGAGATACGAGTACTCTAGCTGGAAGCAACCAATCTTTGAAAAAGATTTTGTTTTTGTTTTTATTTAGCGCCACACATCGTCCAAAGGCGGGCACAAGTTTGAAGCGAACGATTTGTCAATACGATGCTAAGCGCGGCTCAACGCTAGCCCACGCAACTAGCCACCATATTTACTACGACAGAAAAAAAGTATCTTTATCTTCATTTTCAACTGTGCTGTGCTGTGCTGCGCTGTGCTAAGAGTCTTCTTTCGCTTAATTGCCGCTCTTCAGTGTTGAATTGATGAAATCCCGCAAGTTCAAAATGTCATTCATCAAAGCAGCCGATGACTTATACACCGCCGTAGATGGATGTGTATGTAGGTACCTACATATTTCTATTTCGCTTGCCTGGTCGCATCATTAAGATTAGCCGTCGTTGTCAGGTTTTCTTGAGATGCGCCAGCGGATGCTGAGTGGCCAAATGTGTTTCAGTGCGCACGTTTTAGTGCAGAGATCAACGCTTTTAAGCGCTAACAAGTTGGCGGCGCATCATCACATAATTGCAAGGATAAGCGAGTAAGTGACTCGAATAGTTTTTAGGCCAAATCAATTGTAAAGTTGTGTTTTAAATATTGTATTTAATTAGTGCGTTGGTTGTTGGTTTGTGTCTTCTATTTCGAACATGTTGCAAGTTGTGTACCAATTGTTGTTATCTCTGAGTTGTAGTCCAACTTGTTGCATTGTGCTTTAAGCTGCAGCCGGCAGGTGTTCCCGATCTGTGATAGTTGTTCTTATTAAGACATATTCGAATTCATTTATTATAATTATAACTAGTGGAAAATCTCAATTCTACAGATTGTATTGAATAAAAACGATTGCAATTCTTTTTGAAATACTATCATGGTTACAAAACGTTGTTTCTGATATCGTTATATTAATATTAATTGATCACTCATCGGAAGTGTGTCTTGACCTCGTTTGTGAGCAATGTACCGGATGATCATGCGTCATTAACTTTACAGGAAAACAGGTTAAAAAAAAGCTTTGATTTAATCCTCATTGAACCAATTGTTTCCTCTCTGTTTTAAACATATAAAAAGAGAATTAAGCAGAGTTCGTCAATCATTTATTTTCCAGTGGACCAAACCAGTTGGATTATTGATAAAGATTTTTTAAGAACGAAATTGCGTTGTCCATCTTAGCACGGGATTTATAAGACTGCTCATGTTTTTAGAAATAAATTCATCAAAAAAGAACTCAAAATCTCGAAATTAATCGGATTTGAAATCGACTTGCTATGGAAGCTCCATGTGTCGTCGTTGTTTTTGAATTCCTTAATTATTTGAGGTCCTTTGAATGAATATGAATAATTTTTGGTTTAAAAAAACCACTTAATGATTAATGATTTCAGTTTCGATTGAACTATTTTAAATGAGCAACTTTTTTCAACACTGTATCAAAATGTGAAACTACACAAACGCATCATCATACCACACGAAAACAGTGTTCGGACGCAACCGTTACATCGAACCAGGTGAGCTGCAACCACCGAGGTTAGCACTTGGCTTGAATAGCGTTGAACACATCCAACCAGCACAAACCAGCGTACTGCCAATCGAAGCGATAAGTCAGTCGATCGATGGTCCAGTTCAGTTCTTCAACGAAGTTTGTGTCGTACAGTTATATGCAGCTCTGCCGTTCGTCAATCGTGTGCTTTAGTCTAACGCCAAGCTAAGGCGAAACCGTTTTAGTATTCGTATTCGGCGGTCGGTTCCTAATGCAGACATCTCTTGATTCGTTGCGGCATTGGTTAGCCGGTCAGAGGCGCATATTTTAACTTTGTTTGGTCTTTCGTTTGCCACCACCGCCAACTGTTTTTGTGGCACTAATGAGCCGCAAATAAATCTATTCAATCGCTTTGATCGTGCGTGTTGTGGCGGACAGCGTTCGTCGTCCGTCCGTCGTTAATCGACGTGTAAGATAAATTATCGCGGCAAATTAGCATTTTTCGGTCTTAGTGCCAGAGCGCGTTTGGATTTTGTTGTTTTCGACAGCGATAGTTTTCACCTGCTGCGTCAAGGAGGCGCTTCATCATAAATTCATCTCCTTCTTCGTTGTACTGTGGACAGAATGAACTGCATCAGCCAGTATTGAAAGATCAGCAAAAGCAATACAAGAAGCAGCAGCAGCATTTCTGGAATTTTAACGATGCGACGCGTGAATGAGCGCGCGTAAGAAAAATATTCGTTTTATATGGATGAATACGCGTCGGTCGTGTGTGGATTTTATCGATGATATCAAGCGATGATTATGATGTATAAAATGATGATGATGATGCTGATGACGATGATGACTTATTCAAATGTACTAGGCGTGCGCGTCTCGAGAGCGAAAAGCGTGTTATAGTTAGTCCATCATAATGGCTTAATTTACTGTCATCGTTCGCATCTATCTCCAAACGTGGTCCGTAGAAATCTCGCCTTGCTTCAGTGACCATTTATGGACGGCAAGAATTAAGTGTGAATTAACATACGAATCGAAATAAATGCGTAACGTAACCCACGAAATTTCCCGACTTTACCAACGGAATAAAATAAAACTTCAACTTAAAATCAAATAAAAGCAATAAAAACAGGTTACCCCGGCCCGTTGCCTGAACGCTCGCTCTAATGCGAAGCTCAAATAAAAGTGTCAAATTTACATTTTAAACATTTTATAAAATGCACAACAATGTATTCTGATTAACGGTCTGCGTTCATTTGTTCGTTCGTTCGTTCGGTCGGTCGGTCGGTCTAAGATCGCGCTCGCATGTGTTTTGTTCCTCCTCTGTGTATGTCTGTATGTCTTCACTATGTATATGCGTGTATCCCAAAGTAGTCGTATTACGTAGAAGAAAGTTATATAAGCAAAACAGCGTAACGCAAAAATATGAAAACGTTAGCGAAAAAGTTTGCGAGGATCAAATTCGGCATTGCTCCTTCTTCTTTTTGTTCTTTTGCAATCGTACTGGAATGATATTGTGCGCGTGTACGCTAAAGCAATGTGGACAAATCGGCGTGACAAATTTTTAGTATTCTTACTTTGGATAATGGAAATTAGGTGAGTTATAAATCGCATTAAATGTCAAATGGAGGATCAGCTTGATTTGTTTAAGAACTCAATTTTATACGATCTTGCTAGCGGTGTTCTCTATTTCAGACAAATTCATTCCGATACTTTATTACTCAGATTTAGTCTTTTTAGCATTTAAAGGCAACCTCGTTGATTTTTATTAACGCAAATCGCAAAATCAATCAAAGAAAAAACATCAAAACAAATGTAAATTGTTATCTGCCGCCCAAGCAAAACTGCCAAATCAATCCTTCTACTAAGCCTACTTGAAACAAGACTCAAAGAAACCTCATTAAAATATCCAATTAAGCTAAGGTAGACATTGCTGGTAGTAGCAGGCAGAACTAATGAACGAAACTACTACAAAAAGTACTTACAACAAATTTTGTATTTACGAAAAAATCAATTTTCCAAATACACGATCAACAGATGGAATGCGAGTAGCGCAGGGCACTCTTTGCATCCAAGCGCAGTACGCTGAAGCACTTTCGTACTGTCGAACTGCTGAGCTGTACGATCTAATTGCCGGCTGATTCGTAGTAACAATGCCGGTTGCGCAAACTGTTTTATAGAATGAAATAAAAACCCTTTTTAAATGGAACGTGAGCACCGATCACCGGTCTGTAGAATTAAGAAAACTAAAGCGTAGTCTAAAATGTGGCGGCGGCGGCGGCGGCGAAATGGAATGGGACGAGTCGCAAGGCTAGGTATACAAGACTACACCGGTGCACCAAGCATGGAACGGCAGTAATAAATGTTGTAAGCGACTAAATCGAGCTGGCTCTGAATTTGTGTGTTTGTGTATAGTAGCATGTAATTGAGGTTACTGCAATTTCAGAGCGCATACCTTTAGCCTAAATGGGTCCACATGGGCTGGTCTCTGGCTAAAAAAATACTAAAAACAAAACACGATACAATAAATGAAGCAGGAAATAAGGCAACTGCACTGGGGTACAACGGACGTTCAAATTGTGATCAAGACAAGATCACTGTGAGACGATGCAGCTGACTGACTGACTGACTGACTAAGTGAGTGACGGACTGAATAAATGCTTGATTCAATGCTTTCTGGAAGTAACAACAAAGCAACAGCAACAAGCACAACAATAATAACAACAAAAACAACAACAGCAACAACAAAAAATAAATGCGGCAATAGCAAGGGGGCAACTCCAGGCCACTATCACTGATCATTTGACTGTCCGTCCATCCGTTTTTACTCTGGTCTGTCGATGGCCATGTTGTCGTGTTCAAATGTCGGTTTATCCATCTGTTCGTCAGCGTAAATGCCGGCCAATTGTGCATGATCGACGAATGTAGCTGCAAACTGAGCAACAATATGCCTGGTGCTTTTTGTTTCTCCACTAGACTCGCATTCATCTTTTGATTGCGACGTCCCAATTGGCAACAACAATGGACAGGAAAATAAGCTTCGTCGTCGATTTGACCGTTTATTGTGTTGCTGCTATTGCGGCAGCCTCAACCTCAGCCGCAGTCGCAGTCCAGTTCCAAGTTTTCCGTTCCAACGTACCTTGCCGATCGCAACCTGCTTCCTCGTTGCTGTTACACGAATGCCCATGATCACGGACTCTATCCGCTTGCAATGCAGTTATCTGATGACTTTAAATGAGTGCTTCTCCTTTTGAAGTTTGTTGTTATGCACCACTCAGTGGTGTGCTATATATTGTGTTTGGGCAAATTTTTGTAACGTAGTGAAGTACTCAAGATAAATTTAGACATATATAAATATAAATTCTCAATCGGAATCAAAAACTGTCTGTAATAACTTCTTGTTACCACGATAGCGAGTGAACCGTTAGAGATATTGTATATTGTATATTGCTCCTATGCTTTAACAAACAATTTCTCTTTTGCCTGGGAACAACTGATTAAATTTTGGAAACGATTACGCTGTATCAAGTTGTATATTTTTTATTGTATGTTTAAATAAAACCCTTCTCAATTCAGTCGGTCATATTGGTACACAAAGGATCTAAACTAAGTATAACATTCTTATTAGGGTGGTTTATGGATTTTATAATTTAGAGTGGCTCTTGTTTTTAAAATGTTTTGTATAATTTTATTGAAAATATTATTAAAAAAAATTGTATTGAAATTTTGTAAATCAAAAAACCACTCTAATTTGATTGTGATATTTAACAACCGTGGTGCATTTATAATAGTCGGTATGACTGTCATTTCTTACTTGTTGTTTTTAAGTAAAGCAGCCAACGACCATTCCTTAGACTGCACAACTCCACCCACTTTTCAAAGTACTTGCATCGCTATTGATAGCACCACGCAACACAAAAATTTCAAAAAAAAAAAATTTTAAAACTATCTCATAAAACCATACACTTCAAAAATTAATTTTTTCTTGTGATCTCGTCGATTTTAAGTGAAATTTTACCAAGTGTTGCAGAAACAAAAACGGCCTCAACTTCCACGTGATATCTTATTGCTTTTGGTTGACCATAAGAAGATTTTACTGCATCTCTTACTTAGCAATGGATTTATCGTTATCTAACATTCCTGATTCGTAATTAAAGGTTATATCCATAAATCGATTGCAGCTTTCTAGTAACATTGAATATCACTTTTTATGAACTAGACCTAATTAGGCTTTCAAACGAACTTAGTCGTTACTTTGTTAGAAATCAATAGCTCTTTATATTTTTCAAAGTGTATGTTTTTTATTTAACGGTGTTCTATTAGTTGGGATGTAGTCGCAGTGACCGTGAAATTTATCTCTTTTGCTGTACAAGCGGTGCTGCTGGTAGAAGGCTATGCATGCCACATTCAACACGAGAAAATCTCTTGAGTATGGGCGCAAATTGGTGCTTTACCTCCAAACCGCAGCAATAAAAATTAAGGAAACAATAACTGAAGGTAGAGGAACCACCACTATAAAACACCAAAACATAGACAAAAAACAAAACAAAACAAAACCGAACATAAGACAACATAACAAGGTGTAATCTGCAACATGCCTAATAATGGACTTTAGCAGTTTTATGTGTATGTATAAATTGGTAAAAATTCGGTTTTGCAGATAAAAAATAAAGGCATCTTTTCTGGCTTTTCTGGTCACTGGCCAGATATTCGCCAGCACTCAATAAAGCACACTTGGGTTATATTGAATGGATGTGGATGGAAATGCATTCCATAAATATGATGGCAGCGCGCAGCGCCATGTCAGTAAAGTAGTAATTATTATCTTTTGACGCACTAGCTGCCAACAAGCTTTTTTGTTTTAACGCTTCTAGCTGGTAAGTAAGTGTAAGTGTTTATCGGACAGACTCCAGTTCAACAGCGGTCCAACGTCGGCTGCGTCATCTGTGACTACTTTAAATGCTCATAGGGTAATTCACACAGCGGTGGGTCGCAACATCGAACCACTGCACCAAGCTGCATCGTCGTGGGGGCCTGCAAGATATTGGCGGCTCAGGCTATACTCTGCAATCCTCGTTGCTGTTTTTGTTGTAGTTGTTTTTGAGTTATGTGATTGTTTTTGGCTAGTGTGTGAGCGCGACTTCTTGCGCGCCCGCTTTCATATGAATGCGCTAGAAATTATGCCTGTAGTGCAGTGTGCTGTGCGTCAGTACGAACATGATGTGCATATATTAAAGTCATATTTTTACGGGGCTTTAAAGCGGACATTAAGATTTTAAGCTAGTTATTGGCTGGCAACTACGATTTCGCTGATAACTAATTGGCATGTGGCATGGTGGAGACTTCAAGTTGTGCGAGCATCTTAATCCACTTTTATTGATTTCACTATGCTCGTGAATCTGAAGGATGTTACCATTTTGTACGGTGTTAATTGAGTGATTTCAAAATTAAAAAATTAAAGAAGACAAATATAGCAGAATGCATTAGAACCAAACAATTTTAATATCAAAACTTTTTGATTAAACAAAACACTTCGAATCATAATTACTTCTGATGAAGTCCATTTTTATTCTGTAAGTGGGATAAATCTTTAAACGCGTTATCAAAGGAACGTCATCGACTATCGTCAAGCAACAATACACTCCTACGGTGATTTGACCACATTAGGCCTTTTACTTCGGCGCACAACAATAACATTTTAATTGCAGCATTCAAACGGAGAGAAGACGAACAATAAAATTTATTACGCATTTGAAAACAAAAAAAAAAATTGAAATAAAGCGAACGGATACGTCAGATGAAAAGTTTGCAAACCCGGAATGGGACATTTAAAATTAAGGGCTGGCAGAGAGATAAACAAGCAATGGTATTGTTTCTTCCATTCAATACTGAAACCGGAAGCTACTGAATCGAAAAAGACAAATTAAAAACAAACAAAAGCAACTTTAAAACAAAAGCACAATATACACGAAAATAATAACAATAATAATAATAACAAAAAACAAAACGACAACAACTTTGAGGGCATGACGGTCACGCTGAGATAATGACAGAATCATTCAGCTTAACAGACGCATGGACAAACAACCATCCACTCGAAGCACATGAAGGAAGTTGTTACATACATACTCGTACATGTGTATGCATGTGTGTACAGTACATATTCGAGTTTTGGTATCGGAAGAGCATTTAGGCGCGCCGGCGCAGTAGTTCAGCCGCAGCGTCATACCCTGCGCGCATGATTACCGATTGTGAATTTAAGTCAAGCATCAGTTCAGTTGAAATCCGTTGTTTAAAATTGTTTTTGTTTTTGTTGTTTTGCTTTGTTTTTGTTAATTTGGTGTTGGTATGTTAGAGTTAGTCGTCCATTTGGCATTAAAACTCAAACCAATTATTACTTTACTACCAATTTGCGCAAGCGAAAACAAAAGGAAACGCAAATCGCAAATCGCAAAAATGATGATGCTAACCAACAAAAACAAACTGAAAACGTTCAAGAGAGAAGAACCGTGCACGGGTCATTTAATGGCAGACTGAAAACATAATGGTTACCGTCCCGTCAACAGCAACAACAAAAAACCACAACAACATGGCCTCAAAGAAAGCGACACATTGGCCAAAAGGGGCGCGCGTTCATGTTGGCTGATTGTGATTTTTGATATATTTGTTGAAGTTATTTAAGGATCGGTAATTGTTTCGTTTTTACTCAAATTATTTCATGAGGCCAGACCACAAGCAGCAAAAGGAGAAGAAAGCCTTTTTCAACATTTCCACAGTTTGTTTGTGTTATTCATGCGGTACTTTTTTTAATCAAATATTTAATATAAATACTATCGGAACGGGTTCCTCCGAAAGTAATAAGTAATTCAACAATAAAACTTGTACCTGAATGCCGCTGCGACAAGCGACAAGTGCCGCTAAAGCTCAAGTAGGCTTGTGTTCTATTTATTTTTTTTTTTGGTTGGGCGTTGGCATAAAACTCAGCATGTTTAAAATCAGATTGCGCGTCAATATTGCCAAAAATATTAAATGCACACACACACATTACGTCTTGGGTACGAGCGAGTTATTAAGTTAAAGCGTGTTGCACATGCTTATGAAATAAGTATCGCAATCGCAGACAATGTGACAGGTTTAGCTCGCATCTAGTATCTATCTGACAAGATTTAGTCATGCAAATGTCAGTTGACTGCCATTCTAAAGATTGCTCTGCAAATTCAGTTTCATTACTCTTTTGAAGTCGGATCGAAAGTATTAAACTTCCTAAAAGTTGATTTTACTTGGTACAGTGAAATAATTCATCTTGATTTAATTCATTCAAAAATACATATACATATACATATGTACCTGAAAATTTGGTTGAATTTTTTATTTTTTTTTTTTGTAGAAAATAGAAAATTTATTTGATGTTCTTCAGTTTTGATTTTTGTTTAATGGTATTAGGGAAGCGTAACAAAATACTAAAAAATTTTCGACCTTGACACTGTCATATGGAGGAAACGTAAAAGCAGAAGAATGCACTTTGTTGCTCCATCTTTTATTTTGACACTGTTTAATTGGGCAACCAAGTCTTAAGATATATAATCTGCAACAAAATAGACGACGTTGAAACTCTAGCTTAACGTCAGTTAAATTGAGAGTGGAGACTTTTAGACAGGAAACTTTCAGATTTCTAAATAATTAACACGAATTAAATATTTTAAAACTAAAAATTTCATATTAATTACTACTCAGGATATAAATTATCAATATGATTCACCAATTAAATCAAGTTTGTGGTAATGCTAGAGACCAAGCTGGACCTCAAAAACAAAGTTTGATACATTTTTTAAATGTGAATTACTGATTAAATAAGTATTATTATTTTAAATAGAATATGTATCGATTATCGAATGTTGGATTCACCAATCTGAGCTGCCCATTACTCCTTACGAAAAATGTCATAAACCGCGGACTTTCTATTCCACATAAACATATGGTCCCAGAGTAATTAAAATTCGATCTAGATTGGACCTCCCTTAAAGCTTCGTTTGCTTGCTCGCTCGCTTGCTTGCTTGCTGAGACGGTTTGTGGTATTTAAATTAAGCTCAAAAATCGCAAAACTATCGCTTGATTTATGGCGTTATGGGGGCGGGGGGGAATGCTAGATTGAACTGCAAATCACGCCAAATACGAAACGAGCATCTACAACTAAGTAAGCCTTAAGATAAGTTGAGACTTTCATTTGGATTTACTTAATGTCAGATTTGCAAAATGGCAATAACCACATAGGAAAACCGATTAGGCGGTTGCTTGCTGCCTGCCTGCCTGCCTGCCCAGCTGACTGACTTGCTGGCTGGCTGTTTGAATTAATGTAATTATCGTTAATAATAGACAATAATAAGCGGCTTTTGAGTCAGCAGAGCATGATTTCGTGTTAACGCATTAATCTTGTACAGAATTTATGGTATTTTTTTAGTTTCTATAAATGCAAAATTCAATGGAATAAAAGAGCCGAAAGCCAGGCACGACTGTTTTTATTGTTAATTTGTTTTAGAATATGAGTAGTCGCTACTTATAGATCGGTAGGTTCGTGCTATAATACTGCTATAATAATGATCGTTTGTTTGTAGTGTAATGTAATGTAATGTAATGTGTTGTGGTGTGGTGTGGTATTGCATCAAAGAGTAACGTCTGACATTATGGCAGGCGATGCGAAATACAGTGTCAACCAATGGAAACGTGTTAGCCATATATAAAAAAGGCAAAAATAGAGGTGATTCGTGCAGCTGCTGTGTTCAGTGTGTGCAGTGTTGTTTATGTGTGGGATTTGGGTATCTTTCGATTGGATATGACTATAACAATCATGTGGGATTAATTATCTACAATCAATCTAACTATCTTTCTTATGAATATGCACAATGTTGTTGGCGAATTGTGTTAAATTTTTGCTTTCGCTTGATTTTATTTTATCGTCAGATTAGTATCCAGTTTTACATCATCAATACTGTGTTCCCGCATTCCCGGTCTGACGTCACAGCAAAGGCAACTCTGCTCTGAATCACCTGATGCGTTAATTGCCCTGGGTGAGGGTCATCAATTGGGAGCTCAGGAATGCCAGTTCCAATTTCGAGGACATCGTTGGAACTGTACACAAGTCTGGCAAGAGGATGTTTTCGGGCATGTAATGTTTGTGGGTATGTAATGTTTGTGTAATGAATATGTCTCTTAAATATTTAAAATATGTATTAGGAAGATCTATTGTTAGTACTTGACACACATCTTATCTTCCGGATTCTAGGTTCTAAAGAAGCTGCATTCACATATGCCATCGCTAGCGCAGGCGCAGCTCATGCGGTAACAGCGGCCTGTGCGCGCGGCAATATCTCTCTCTGCGGCTGTGACATTCGACACAAACCCACCACAGCTAATGGAAAAGGTGGAACGCCGTATAGCGACTTTGACAGCAGCCAAGCAGGTCAACAGCAGCCTTGGAAGTGGGGCGGCTGTTCTGCTGACATTGAATTTGGCATGAAGTTTGCTCGAAAGTTTCTAGATGCGCGAGAGATCGAGGCAGATGCGCGCAGCTTGATGAATCTGCACAACAACCGAGCAGGACGAAAGGTATGCATTAATATAAATACATAGTGGAGAATTATATTCGTAACTAAAACAGAAGCGAACCTCTTTGCCGTTTTATGAAATTTTAGTGTTTGTATCAACTTAGTATATTCTTAACAATGCACACCTAGCATTTGGCTTGATCGGATCAAAACAACGCCCACATGTGAAAATGTAATATCTGATTTCTAAAATGGTGTAGGGTATTTCACTTGGGTCATGACCAACATTGTTTGTCATTACATTCTTTCATTACTAAAATGCATTTCGGAACAAAAATCATAATCATGGTCTTGCGGTTGCGAAACACTAATTGCTGGGTCCTTCCGAAAGGTCAAATCGAAATTAGTAAGTTTTCTCAAAACGAAACTTTATTGCAGATTGTGAAGAGTCTTTTGCGCACCGATTGTAAGTGTCACGGTGTGAGCGGATCTTGTGTAATGAAGACCTGCTGGAAGAGTTTGCCGGCGTTTCGTATGGTCGGTGATGTACTTATGAAGAAATACAATAAAGCCAAAATCGTTCAAGCCGTCAGAGGTAAACATGGACTGAAACTAGTATTAAGCAAGTAAGTAGGATCATCTATTGAATATCGTTTAGTTTTAATTGAAATTGTGTGCTATTGCAGAAAAAATCGTCTTGGTAAAATGGCGAATTTTCCGAAACGCATGGAGCTGGTCTATCTGCAAACATCGCCAAACTATTGCGAACGCAACGTGCAAATGGGTACGCTGGGTACTGCTGGTCGTACCTGTAATCGTACCACGTACGGACCTCAAAGCTGTGATTTGCTATGCTGTGGGCGTGGCTATAACACGCATCAGATCAGGCGCACGATACAATGTCGCTGCCAGTTCAGGTGGTGCTGCCAGGTACAATGCGATGTCTGTGAAGAGAATTTCGAGGAGTTCACGTGTAAATAATAAATGAAGTGTATTAACAAAAGGCTAAGATTAAGGCTAATGGCAAAAATAAGTATTCTGCTTGTGAATAAACTATTTTTTCGAGTGCTTTGTAAGATACAGATACAGATACCTACATAAATATGAGGTTTTTTCTGTAGCGTAGACTTTTTATGTTAAAATTAAGATTGTTTTTTTTTATAGTTACATATGTTGAAATTTGTTTTCCCAAATAATTTTTAAACATATTTAGAATTAAGTGCTGATAAAATAGAAATACAGTTTGGTAAGAGTAGAAATAGTTTAAAAAATAAATATAAAAAAATTGTCTCAAAGTTCTCCATTTTGCAAATACATTTTATTTATGAAAGTTTGACCACACTTATTAATTGAAGCCTTCAAATTAGAAATAAACTGGCCAAGTACAAAATTTGTTTACACTGCTAACAAACAAACAAACAAACAAACAAACAAACAAACAAACAATTTGTAACTGAGTTGTATTGTACATTTTTGTCAATTGTCAACCACGAATCCCTTCCCCGTTTGCATTACAATATAAAAAATAATTTTCCTTTTTTCAAACTATGATAATTTTGAAATTTAAAATTTTCGACCTACAACAATGTAATTACAGTTATTGTATGGAAGGTACTACCAGATGAAAATTACTTCCAGCGATGCAACATGATGATTCGTCTTTATTTGATTATCTGTTTACTTCTGTTTACTTCTATTTCCAATTGCAATGGAATTCAGTTATTTTAAGCCGAACAAAAAGGAAAAATTCCAACACTCGCGACATGTCAGTCATTAAATGCCTTGGCTCCAAATAGCCGCCGGAACGCGCAAGAAATAGCATGTGTAGAGAAAGGGAAGGAACTCTTCCGACAGTCGGGCGTACTGCGCTGGCGCCGGACAAAAGGCGACAGATTCATTGATTACAAATTCCGTGGAATGTGGGAAGAGAGAGAGAGAGAGTTGGGAGCATCTGCACCAGTACTCAAAAAAGCGACGAGTGTGTTGAAAAAACGCGCGTTTACTCACCACAACGACTTGGCATGGATTCAAAACACTTTCATGGTAAAAGCAGCACCTTCTGGGTATAACAGAAGCGGTTTGCTGGACGAGCGCTCAGTTCTTAAGGGTAGTTAGTTGGAAAACGGCGTTTAAAATCGGGGCTAAAACTGCCGCACAACTGGGTTGATAACACTTTTTTTGGTTAAGAAACTAAAACCAGAAGAGCAGGAAAATTAAAATGTATATATAAGGCGAAATCGAAGTCGATGTCGAGCAAGAAAAAGTGTATACGAGCAAAATAATTCGTGTTCAAAATTGTTTAGATTAAAATTTATATGAAAAATCGACCGATTCGTTATTGCACAACCCACCAAAATTAGAGAAGGTATATTTCAAAGTCAAAACTACAAATTTCCATCATAGAAAAATGAAATTTGAAAGTCCGTATACAAACGAGTACATGGAAAATTTTTTTTTGAGAAAATTAAAAAAAAACCATCGAACGATTTCTGGTAGCGTGTGAAGAAAATTCTGTGCCCGAAAAAGTGAATAGAGGGAGTTCTCTAGATACAGAAAAGTGTGTTACTACAGTGTGTGAAAAGACGGAAAAAATAACGTTTACTAAATGTGCAAACGCAAACGAAAACGCAATCGGGAAGTTCTAAATCAAGTTTTAAATAGAAAAGAAAATGTCGACAATTTTGTTTAGTTTTATTATATAAAAAACAATCGACAAACAAAAAATCAAATTAAAGAAAACAGCCAGAAAGGTTTTCGTAAAGTTGCAGGGAATTTGTAGCAAAAACGATACAAAAAAGTATGAGTACCGCTTTTAGTGCGGAATTATAAATCGATTGGAGCAGTGCAACCAACTGAAAAAAGTCTTTTAAATTGCTTCAGCCTACATATGTACATATAAAGCGGGGATACACACACAAACACACACGCACACAAATTATGCATATATACATATACAAAGTATCGTATATCCCGTAAAAAGCCTAAAGCACAATGTACCAACAGTCGCCCCCTTTGTCCCGACGCGCCGTCTCTGTGCGTAACTACACACAAACGCACACCCATACACACGCACAAACGGTTTCAACCAACTCAGAGTGAAGTAGCGCTAAAGTTGAGTCTGAACCGAGTGTATGTGTGTGTGAGTGTGTGTGATTGTCTGTGTTTGTGCGCGCGTATATGTGTGCGTGCTGTGAAAATGTGTGTCAGTGGCTTCTCGGGAAGCGACCGAGGCAAATAAGAATAATACAAAGCAACAACAAAAAACGAAACGAAAAACAGAAAAACTCGATAAACCAAATCAGTCGATTACGGGTGAAGGAAAGATACTCCAAAGTGATGACTAAATCGTTCACATACAAATTTTGAAAGATATTTGGCACACATGCATACGTTAATAAATAACATGACCAATAGATATTTAAACTCAAAGGTCACCTGCTTAGTACCTTAAAATAGTGACGGATTTTGATGTATCGGTCGTTTAATAAAAATGTTATTCAAATCAATTATTTTGAAATAATGAAATATTTATTATTGGAATAGTTTGATTCTTATTCTTCTTCTTCTTGGATATGCTACCGGATCTGTCCTGTCTTTGTACTGCAGTAGCGTCATGTAAATACTTGTCATAGCAAATTGCCGCGAGGAAGCACAGAGTCAGTCACTCAGCACCGGCCACCGTAGACTCCAGCACCAGCGCCAAGAAGCAGGCTACAATTTATTGGAATATTTGAAAGCTCAGCCGGAAGCGGGTACTGTAAATTGTCGCCACAAACTGCATTCGTGCTAGCAACTGCCTGCCTGTCTGCCTGCCTGCCAGCCGGTCGTCGGTCTTATCGCAACCGTAACACCAACCAAAAAAAAAGTAAAGACGACTTTTTTTGCGCCAACGTTTAACGAGCGCAGCGAAATTCATTTTGACCGCATTTGAATTAGAAAACATTCAAAATTCACAAATTAAGTAAATCCGGTGAGTTGCAAGACAAAAATAATAAAACAAAAAGAACAAACAACAAACAACAAAATGTTAGGTAAAGTAAAAAGCAGATTATAAAAAAATTGCAAATTTTCAATTCTTGCATATTAATTTATGAAAATTAATACCTGATCTGAATAATAATGTTTTCAATCTAATAGGAGCCCATTATCGTATTAATGGAACTTCGTCTTCTTCGTCCTGTGTAACCAACCAAATTATGTATTTATTTATACAATATTATTTGTAATTGATTTTTGAAAACTTTGTGAACAAATTTAAATCCGTTACCGGAGGAATGAGTTTTATAAACGTTGCTTGCGTTAGGTTTAGTCCCCACGTTCTCTCTTCTTATGCATAAGCATACTCTCGATATCGCTGATAGCGAATACTTTGTGTAAATATTTTCGTTCTGCCTCTTACCGGTACCGGTTTTAAGTTATTGACATCGAAAGTTTTCAAATTAATTATTATTGCTGTTTTTCATTATGCATAAATCAACCAAATGAAGTACAAAAAACTTAAAAAAAGATTTCAAAATCAAA
This sequence comes from Suillia variegata, assembly GCA_949127995.1. Lineage (NCBI taxonomy): Eukaryota > Metazoa > Arthropoda > Insecta > Diptera > Heleomyzidae > Suillia > Suillia variegata. Next base: position 62,077,517 of record OX421842.1, on the reverse strand, counting down.
GTCTGAGCTTGTATGGATTTAAAATATTCCGATGTATTTTTTTTAAGTTGCTAAACTTTATCTTTCAGTTATTAAAAATTAAAGTAAATTTGTTTTGTAAATTTTGTATTTATTCCAAGCATACACTCCGCGCCACTTGAATAGGAACAGGCATACATATTAATAGCGATTCGATACTTGTCTATTTAAGAAAGATATTGATCTTTCAAAATGCAGTTGCCGCACTTAATGGAAATAAATCCACTTTTATAAACGCAGAAAATATTATAATTTCGTAAGGAATCGAATTGACTTATATTCTTAAGCCGGACTTGGCAGTTGACTTGATTAACCGAAACCGGAACTCTACGTTAAAGGCGAGATATGTAGGGTCTTACGAAATTAAAATACATATTTCAATTTGTCAATTAGTTGGGAAAACAAAAATAAAAGCTAAACTCAGTCGAATTTAAACAATTTGTCGACAAATCGAAAAAGCAATTAAAAAAAATTAAAAAACAACGATTTTGATATGTCAATCATATCAATAGTTATGCATAAGCTGACTGCCTACCTGTCTGTCTGGCTGTCCATCATTCTGAACTCAAAACCAAATTTCTTTAAAAGCACACATATACACATTTATTATGACATACAAACACACATGCAAGCCAAATAAGTTCGCATGATTTTTGTCATATTATTAAAAATATATAAATATGTGTACACATTTCAATATGTATGTATGTATGTATGTATGTATGTATGTATGTATGTATGTATGTATGTATGTATGTATGTATGTATGTATGTATGTATGTATGTATGTATGTATGTATGTATGTATATATGTATGTATGTATGTATGTATGTATGTATGTATGTATGTATGTATGTATGTATGTATGTATGTATGTATGTATGTATGTATGTATGTATGTATGTAAATACATCTGTGCACACATAATACAAATACAAGAAATAAAAAACATCAATTTCGAATGAACATCGGCACCCTAAATTCGGGTAGGATGGGTTCAACAGCTCTTTAAGTTGTTGTTGTTGTTATAGCTGTTGTTTCCTCTGCCTTACGTCTAATTTTAGAACAGTAGAATAATTTTTATTGATTTCAAATTTCAAGCTTATTTTTACGTTTACGTTGATTTTGGTTGCAATGTGCTTTTAGACCGGACCTAACGAACACAACAACAATAATGCTCCTTTCTCTGTAATATATGACGCTATCGTTTATCCGTCAAAGAAGATATGACCGAAGTAAAGAACTAAAAACGGAACGGAACAGTACAGAACGAAACGAGAGAGAATACAACAAATTATGCTTACTTTCTCAGGAACATCATGAAACGAAGCGGGAGATATGTATATATATAACCGTTATACAATATTTTCAATACAACAACGAAGATGTGCGCCCTTACTAATTGAGCAAGAGCGATTGTGTTGAATTTCAATTGCTTACTTGTTGTGGTATTCGTGAGAGAAATGTGAGAATGTTGAATTTCTAACCTCTCAACTTGAGGTGAAATTCCGAGATAAAAGCTCATGTGAGCTCTACAGTTCAGTAAAAAATTTAATATTTGTGATTCAATAAAATTGTATAAAAATATAAACTTGTTATTAGAACTTGTTTTACAACGCCCACAAAGATGTAAATGCCTAAAAACAGAAATTTGAACACAAAAGCTTCATTATTCGTGCAATGTTTATAAAAACAAAAATTTTTTTGAATTGGACGAATAAATTAACTTAACTGGATGGGCTGAATGGAATGAACGGACTAAACTATGAAAGATCCAGATGTACATCACGAACTGAATGTATTGATGAACTGGATTTTCGATTAATCAAATATTTTTTTAAAAGTACTACAAAGGAATATATGTATATCTTATTGTACATATGTGCCGTTTAGTCTCAAGTTAATAAATAAATAAATTTATATTTAAAACTGGTTGGACCGAAAAAAATTAATGGACTTAATGGAAAGTACAGACTGTACTATTTAAAGACAAGTCGCCTCGAAGACAGACGCGGTTAGTAATGCATAAAATCATAAAATTATTAACATCTTCGACGTAAGAACATAGCTTTATGGTATTAAAGGGGCACTGGCACTGGCCATAGCGGCAACAAGTCTTAATGCGGTCCTCCTGAGAATCGCCAAATTCTGCAATGTTAAACTTTAACGAAATCATTTTTCTTCCATACACTTGAACAAAAAATAAAATCCATTTTTGAGTTCTATTATATTTAGGGCGGACAGATGTATAAACTTGTCTCAAGCTTCGATGAATTGAAATTTGCAATGTTAACGTTTTTAATAAAGTTGTAAAGTTGCTTTGGCAAAAAAGTTACACAGTTGCCAGTTCAACAATTTAAATCGTTATAATATTTTTGTATAACAAAACAGTAATTCAATTCTTTGTTGTCTTCATGTGTCATTTATAACAAGACTTTTTTGAATGCACGTCCAAGACAATAAGTTTGATATTTTCGTTTAGCTTTTGCATTTGAGTTGGGATTTCAATTATCATTGGATTGGTGGTGAACATTTCGAATACTCTGGTTGCATGGAAAAGGCGATTGTTGGAGGGAGGTTGAATCTACGGTGGTGAGTGGTGGTATATGGTGACCATTTTACCAATTCAAACCGGGATTAACAAACAGTTCTGCATGCCACTAAATTAAAAATTAAAATACCCAATTAGCCCCATACACATACATATGTAAACGTAACTGCAAACAAAATGGGTGGATAGGTGGCGCAATATGTATAGTACATATGTATGCACTTACATATATACACTCGTATTCTGGAAACAAGTGAACTTATATCCGAAAACTTTTCGATTATTATTCATATGTTAATTGATCGTTAATTTTTTTAAAATCTAGAGTTGGTAACTTCATTCTGTTTGTATTAACTGACTTACCATATAAAGTAAGGTGGCAGTTGTACACGAAATCCACAAAAGTATCTACGAAAAAACTAAAATAGATTTGCGGTTAGAAAAGCGGAGGTTTGTGTGCTAAAAGGCCTCATAAATAAAAATAAGAAACCACGGATTTGTTGGCCCGGGTGTGTGAGCTTAGGTGTACTTGTACTTGTATTCGTATTTGTATTAGTGTTGTATTTAGATGTGTGTGTGCGAAATAATAACGTGGTTTGGTGTAATGCAGACTATCGCTACGTTGCATGCGATTAGGGCGGGCATCGATAGTCGCGGCGGGAACCGTTACGAGCGAAATTGTTAAACACAAAGTGAAACAATTTTATGAACAGTGTTGCCAGAACTATTTAATCAAAATGTTAAAAAAAATTAAGGACATTTTGTAGACATTATTCGTTAAGAGTCGTTTAATAATATCATAGATTAAGGTGGAGAAGGGGAAAGGGGTAGAGATTGACAACATTTTTAAAGGCATAACTGGGAATAATGCAAACGGAGTGAATAATGATTTGAGTACAAAGTTTTTAATGTCATCGATTAGAACTTTGAATATTTTCGTTTCATCAATATAAATATTGAAACATTTGGAATGCCCTGTCGGTCTTCTTTTTAAAATCGTTTCAAAATAGAATATTTTGTTTAATTGCAAAAGTAAAATAAAATCGGTTTTGGTTTTACTGTAAAAGCCGCCTTTAGGGGAGTTTATTTTTTATTTATGACTGAAGCAGGAAACAACTAGCGGCCTTATTACACAATAAAACACAGTTTTATACTTATTATCATTTGATTAAATCTTAAAAAAAATCTTTGATCGTCAATCTGGCATCGCTGCTCGTGACTCGTCTCGTTTCGTCATGAGTTACCGCCAGCATTACAAAATACAAAATTGTAAGTAGTAAGCACGGGTTGTTTGTTGGCTATTTTTGTGCCGACTACGACGTAACCATGTTAGGTGCGGGTGGGCGGGTCTATTATGGAGGGAATGTTGCTACGTTTGGTTTGGTCGGTCGGTCGGTCGGTCGGTCGATAGTTCGTTCGTTCGTTTGTTGGTTCGTTCGTTCGTTTCATTCATAAAGCGAGTGAACGAGCGAATGCGCCACACTTGAAATGAAATCGGAGAAAGGGGTGTGTTTCCAGTGAAATGTGATGAGTGCGCTATGAAGTGCCAAGTGAAGGCGTTAAGGTTGTGCTCCTAGTAGGTGGCCACACCAAAGCCAACGCAGTTGCCCAAACATTTTCGCATTACTAAACGCCATAAAAATATTGAAGAAGTGCTTTCTGCACGTAGACTTTGCAAGTGTACTTTGCATGCGAGATTTGTTGTCTAAACAGAAATTAGCATTTATTTCTGAATAGTAATAAACTTTCCAGTTTATGAAATTTTCACTTGCTAACGAGAAAATGGCACAATTGCCCGTGCCAAGTGAGAATTTGTTTGTTTTTTTTTTGTATTCTATACTTTTGTTTAACCTTAGTGCGAGCGTGAAATATTACAATAGGAACCCTCTATTGTAATTTGAAATACGAGGGTTGCTTTTTTATCTCGGGATTGGGCAAGCAATTGTGCTTGTTGTTGTTAAAAAAGCATAGATCCTGTGGGTGAACCGATAATGCAAGATTGATCTTGCATCTTAACTTGTGATGAGATTGAGCCAACTTTGCACATTGGTGGGACCGGCATACATTGAATATTGCATGAAAATTTGCCTGTACAAAAATTTTGTTCGCGTTGGATACCACATAATTTGACAATATAATGGAAAAAGTGCTTCCAAAATTGGTTCACACGTATGCAAAAGTGTACTGATCTTTATGGAGAATAATTTCAGGAGCAATAAAGCCATTTTCGATAATAAATATTTATTACTTTTCTTTAATCTCGAAATATAAAAGGCAACGAAAAGTTTCAAATGGTGTAATAAAGAACATTTTTTTGGTCGCAATTTGTCATTGAACATATTTAAAATTAGAGAATCTTTTGATCTGCAATATATTGTATATGCAGTATAAGATATTTACTATTAAATGTTAAGAGCAAAACTCTGCATGGATTCCTAAGAAGTACACAATCTCTCCAGAATACGTACTCTTACAGTAGGATAATAGTAATAAACTTGACAATTTCCGATCTAGTTATAGTAATTATGTTCAAAAATATGAATAAGGGACCCTGACCATTATTTTCAGATTGTCAGTTCCTGATCACAATCGTTAATAAAATTCTGAACTCAGGAATGATATTATTTTTAAATATAAAAATATTTTTACAAGCTTATAGTAAAGTTTGTTCTGAATGAAATATCTGTAGGATTCAACTACTCAAATGTTTGGTGACAAAGAATGAAACATAGGAAGATAGAAATAAATAAAAAGAAAGAGAAAGAGGGAGATAGATAGAGAGAGAGGAAAAAACATTCATTTTGATATGTATACTAGCTTTTCTGGAGCAATATTAGCGAAATAATCGAATAATTTTTTTTTTAGTTTTACAAATTGTAGGCGCAATAGGTAGGCGTGGCTAATTTTTTTAGTCCAAAACCATCCTCGGCATAATGGTTTCCACGCACATAGGATACAAAGAAGGATAAATAGAAAGAAACAAAGAAAGAAAAAAAAAAGATAAACAGAAAGAAAGATACATTAATTTATATAAATGTAGATGATTTTTTATAATAGTTTTGAAAATGTAGTTTGTTGAGCAGTTTGAGTCTACTAAATTGTTAATTGATATATCATAATAATAACAACAACACCGATCGGCAAACTAAACTAAACCAATCCAACTTCCAAGTGAATCAAATCAAAGTTCTGTTCTCTGTATGCAGGGTGTAGGTGCACACTTTTTAGTTATGCAACTACAAAACTGCCCGTTTACTAGTTTTGAGGATGTTCGTTACGTTACATTCGTCTATGTTTTCTTTTACATTTACAGATTTTAAACGTGACATATTCCAAAAACACTTTAAAAATCCCTGAAATATTTCATCACAACTACAGACAAACAAAACAAAAGTATTGCAAGTAGGAGTAAAGTTAAACCGCGGACTAACCGCGGCATATTATGTCACGAGACGATTACAATCCTGTAACTAGCTCTGGTGTGCGTAGCCCGGGTCGTTCAAGACGACTCACGGAATTGCCGACAGTTGATCGTTCACCATCACGGGATTACGGTGCACGTGGAAGTCCTTTAGGTGATAATCTCAAATTAACACACACAAATTATTTGTTTTCTTTATTTTTTCTTTCTATTTTTATAATTTTTTTACACAAATTGATGAGCCAAAAAAAAAACACAAAAAAAAACAAAGAAAAACAAATCAAAGCAAAGCACCAAAGGCACACGCGTTTTATACGATTCTGGCGTATACATTTATTTGAAGCAAACAAATTGAAAACTTGGTATGTACTTGGAGGGGTGGGGTGGGTGAAATGGGGGCATGACCATCCCCCCGAAACAGATACCAGATACTTTCACTTTACTAAAAAATATCTAAAAAGAATTCGTTTTGGTTCTTTAAAAAGTCTGTTCTCGTGCAGAGAATGGGAAATGGGAAAGGTTTGGTTATGAATTGGCTTGCAGTAATTGGCATGATAAAGTAATTAAAAGTATTATTGCATTGTTAAATTGTTTATTGTATTTCAATTGGATTGTTCGATGGATATGAAAGGTACATGTATTTGTTTTTTTGTAATCATTTGCAATTGCAAAACAACAAATCATTGACGCCCTGAAATCGAATCGAACAATTAACAAAACACATGTGCAACAAACAGGGAACATCTGGAATTGGCAAATACCTTTCGAAATTGCAATTGAACTAAAAGTAAACTTCAATTCAGCAAAATTTAATACGCACAGACGGTTTTCAAAATATTAAAAAGACATTTTTTCATTTGTTTATTTAATAATTTTGATTTCTACATACAACGCTGATGAACTCATATATTAAAGCAAAAAATTTAACAACAGTTCAATGGCGTTTCAAATTTTATTTAACTAATGAACAATATTAAAAAAGAAATAATTTATATTTTTTAAGAAAAATCTTCAATTTCTAATTTTAAGAGTGCAAAATTTATCCTAATATAATTTTATCTTACATCACGCATGCGCATGTTACATTACATCTTTGGTTCTATTCGATTTTCTTTCATCATTTCAATTTTATTTTGTTTTACGAATCACACATATTACCCAAGCGCTTACACCAACACAAAACAAAACAACACAACACAAAACATAACACAGGAAAACACTAAATTTAAAAGTAGTTAGATACGTCAAATAAAAGTTACGCCTTTCGAGAGGCAAATAATTTGGTTTTTTGGACGGTTAACATTAAAACATCAAGCTGGATTACAATTATGGTCAGTATTGATAAGGAACTACTAAATCATAATTTCAATTAATTTCGGTCTGGCCGAATTCTACAAAGCTTAATACAATAGAATGAATGAGCTCAAACTTCCAACGTCTACTTTAATTAATTGAAAGTTGGTATCATGTCATGTCATGCCATGTCCGTCGAATATTCCATAAAAACGTGTCTTGTTCAAAAACTGTGAGAAACCAAAAGTAACATCGTTAGCACACTCTGACTGAATAAATATTGTATGTGAAATATTTGGTTTGACTTCCATTTAAAACACATTTTAATCTTCACGCGAATGACACTCCAAACGTATTTCATTCAAAAGCTGTGAATTTTTATTACAACGCACAGATCAAAATTTTAACCAATCAGAACAGGATGTAAATACAATGAATTCGGAGAACTTGTGACAAAACGAACCTTCGTGTTGACTTCAGATTATGGGATTTTAGCAGTTCATAAGTACCGAATCACGAATCACGAACCAGTACCCAGTCTACCAAGCATTTTCTTCGAATGTATACCTCCAATTACCAACAACACCCACGGGGATTATTTTCGTTGCGTTGATTTCTCCTATTTTTAGACGCTTTCATGTTTCAAATTTAAATATTTACATATTTTTAGTTTATTAGTTATTTGCTGTTTTTTTTTTAATTTTAATATTATAAATTTTTCGTTTATGTTTTTAATATTTTGAAAGCGACAATAAACGCTTGAACACTTAATAGCAATTCCAAAAAATCCCCCATGCACCACTGTTTTATTACAACCCCCCCAGTAGTCCGTCAACCCTCATCCTCATGTTATCATCATCATAATTGTGTGAATTGCAGCAATGGGCAGTCCATACTATAGAGACATGGATGAGCCAACCAGCCCAGCCGGTGGGGGCCATCACCGGAGCCGGAGTGCCAGCAGACCACCGATGTCACATGCCATGGATTATCCAAGTAATTATCACGCTCCACAAAACTGTTTACTATTTTCAATAACAATTTACGAAACAAAGCTATTCGTTTCTTGTGACAGCTCCCCAAAAAACATACTGTAATATATTAAAGTAAATGAAATTGTATCCATCGATTAATTTTGATTTAGGAACCCGTTATCAATCGCTCGATAGAGGTGGCTTGGTTGATCCACACGATCGGGAATTTATACCGATACGTGAGCCACGCGATCGTTCACGCGATAGATCACTCGAAAGAGGGTTATACTTAGAGGACGAACTATACGGGCGTTCAGCGCGTCAAAGTCCAAATCCAATAGGTAAGAACAACAACAAAAATACAATTAACACCGAACATCTAGTAACTTTTGAATAAACAAAAAAAAAGGATACAATACGGGCTTACCGGCGACAGAGCGAGCCTATCATCTGGGTGATCTTCAACATCAGCATACAGACTTGCAACGCGAACTCGGGCAATTAAAACGTGAACTTGAGTTGACAAATCAAAAACTTGGTAGTTCCATGCATAGCATTAAGACATTCTGGTCGCCCGAATTGAAAAAGGAGCGTGCACTGCGCAAGGAGGAAAGCGCCAAATACAGCTTGATCAATGATCAGCTGAAGTTGTTGAGCACTGAGAATCAAGTGGGTATTAAAGAGAATATGAGTTGAAAAGCGCTTCTGTCGCCATTTATCAACACGTTTTGTTTTGTTTTGTATTGTATTGTTTTTTGTTTTTGTTCTAAACAGAAACAAGCCATGTTAGTGCGCCAACTGGAGGAAGAATTGCGCCTGCGCATGCGTCAGCCGAATATCGAAATGCAACAACAAATGGAGGCAATATACGCGGAAAACGATCATTTACAGCGGGAAATAAGCATTTTGCGCGAGACAATCAAGGACCTTGAATGTCGCGTCGAAACGCAAAAGCAAACGTTGATCGCACGTGATGAGAGTATAAAGAAACTATTGGAAATGCTGCAGACCAAAGGAATGGGTGAGTACTGCGAAAGGATTAATATGGCGAACAAAAAATTTATGTTGTTTTTTGCTATGATAGAATTTCAAGTTATTAATTTAAAATATGGATTGAAAATGTGACCACAAAGATTAGTTCCTTCAACAAAAAATACAAAAAAAGGTCAATAATACAATAATTATAAAACAATAAAACAATGCATCATTCAAAGTCATAAGCCTAAAATTCGATTTTGGTGGATATTAGATAAATGACGAGGTTCGCTAAAGTATTTCGTATTTAGTAACTTTTATTTTGTAATACTTGCCACAAATTTTGCTGGGTAATTCAAGACGAAAACCTTTCGAAACCTATTAAAAGGTTGAAAAGGAATCGTCATTCTTGCCAAATTTGACATTGACACCATCAAAATGCAAAATTTGAGTTTTTCAAATTTTTAGTAAAAAAAACATATATGTACATACACATGTAATATATGTATATGTATATATACAATATATAAACAGAAAATTTTTACGAAATTTACATTTTTTAATGAATTGATTATCAATTCGAATCACACAAATTTTTCGATCATAGAAAAAAGCGCGTTTTAATTGGAAACATTCTCGGAAATTGAATATAGCGACTCAATCGCAATTTTTCATGTTTTTCAAGTTGAAAATAACTTACAATAAAGTGGAATACGCTCCTATTCCCTCATTGGCGGGGTTTGGTGAAGCATTGTCATTTCACGCTCCCAAATTTAAAACGAAAGCAATTTTTGTAATTCTGAAAAATGTTTATTCCTAATCTTATATGAACTTCTCTTTGACACTATATTATTAATTTCATAGGCAAAGAAGAAGAACGTCAAATGTTCCAACAGATGCAGGCCATGGCCCAAAAACAGGTAATTTATTATTGTGAAAGAAAGAACACAATTGAAAATCTCTTGAAGAGGACATCAACGATCTATGCAAGAAAAGATAAACCAATACAATATCTAAAGAAAAAAAAACACACAAAAATAAAACAACAAAATTATAAATGTATAAAACACACACACACACACAAACACACACACACACAATACTGACTATTCTCAATAGTTTTTTTTAATCATATTTTGCAAATGTATATCATTATATCATATAGAAACTTAAAATTGTCTCCTCTGTTTGATTTGCATTTCTATTTATTGTCAGTCATGTTTATAACTGTTCATTTATTGCATTCTCTTATGCTCGACGCATAAATAGCTTAGTTACATAGTTTTGATGCCGCTTCATCTTCGAATCTCATTGCTTACATTATTTTAATAAGTTCCCCTTTCGATGTTGTGATAAAAAAAAATTTTATTTTGCCTTAGGTATCATTTCATTTCAATTATTGTATTTAAAAAATCACCTTCACCTTCACCTTTTGCCTCTTGGTCCGTAGCCTTTTGTAGCATATGAGACTAAACACAACAAAAGACATTTAATGAAAAGAAACGAAAAGAAACGAAACGAATACAACGAAAAAGAAGGCAACTTAAATGCGCGCCAACTTGTCGCAATTTGACATCATAAAACACTCATATTTGTATATGTTCAAACTTAAAAATAAAACACACTTAGACGCACACACATGTATCTGAATTAATACACACACAAACTCGAAGCACTCGCAGGAATATGGTACAAGTGCTGCGCTGTGCTTTGCTGCAATTTGCGAGCATGTTCAATTTGGCAACAATCGAATTACTTTTGACAAATCCGAAACTATTTGCAACTTATTGTTCGAATGCTGATGCTTATGGATTGCTGCTCCATTTGAAGCATTTGAAATTTCACCTCCCATGGACACATATGAACACCATTTTAAAGTCAATGGTCGTCCTTGAGCGTTAATGATTTTATGACAGTGCCTAAGAGAATGTGATGAAATGTGTTTATAAAAGCTTCCTGAATGTGTATGTACGTATGTATGTATGTATGTATGTATGTATGTATGTATGTATGTATGTATGTATGTATGTATGTTGTTTGCGACTTAAAATTTGAAGTGATTCACGTTTGAACTATTACATGGAAAATGCCAAAAGCGGCGTAAAGGACCATACAAGGAACCAAGTTTAAAAAGTCTTTATAATTACTAAAAGTCTATTAAGAGTATTACTCCATCGATTATAAATTTTTTTAAAGTTTTTTATTACCTTTTGTATGTTCTACTAAAGTGCTAAGTAAAAATGTTGTATTTTTAGTAGTCATTTTCTTTGACTACACTCGCACAAACAAACGCTCGCATTAGACTTATGTAGTTACAAATACGCTTGGCAAACTATTCCTGCTAATGTATAAGTATTTTTAAATTTTGGCACATTGTCCACGCTCGTACTATATTTCCTTGTGCTGTTCAACGGTCAACTGTGAGTCCGTTTCCTGTTCACTTCCGCCCTTTGACTACACAATTATAAATGTGCGCTTATTTTGATTTCATGGCGCTACTTCACTCTTCGCTTTGGGGTAGTTCATTGGTTCATTTATACTTGTTGTGTGCTTTTTCTTTATTTATTTCTAATTATTCTTCTACTAATTTGATGAGTTTTTTAAAAGCTCGGACTAGATTCAAATAGCTAGCCGTGGTGGCGCCAATGCTTTCGAACGCTGATCGTCAAGCCCACAGTGCTGTTCTTGTTTTGCTTCCATTCTAGCTCACACTCACGCATTGCGCGTCATGCCCTTGAGTTGAGTACACAAAAGGAACATGGCTCTTCTGTCGTCCTACTCGGGGGAAATAATAAAAATTGCTGCTTGAGTGATTCGGTTTTGTATGGTTTGGTTTGGCAGCAGCCCCTGTCACTGTCACTGCCGTCGCCAAAGCGATCGCTTTTTTACTATCTCCACTGCTCAGCGTGTACAATTACTGCACACAGGGAAAATACACCAAAAACTCAAGAAAAACTGTCTTGAAAATTCTTAATTCGATCACAAAATTATTACATTTAAACTTCTTCCAAATACAAGTCATAAATTAAGAATACAAATCTTTTATCAAGATTTAACATTCTAACTTTTAGATCGAAATGATTTTAATTTATAATTAAATATTCTGATTCTATGATGATTTGATTTTTAAAAATACGATTAAAAAAATTCTTAAGTCAGCAGATTTAGTTTCATTTAAGATTTTACGTTTTTTTTAAGATTATTTTTTAATTTTTTGTTTTTAAATCGTTATCTTAATTTGATCTTAAAACACGACCGATCATTCTTAAATTTAAATTGTGATTTTTCTCTTAGTGTGCTTTGTAAGTCCGTCAGCCTGTCTGTTTGTTTGTCAGTTTGTCCATGTGACAAAGCAAGTATCGTAATTTAAAAATGTGTCCATGGGCGGTGGAATTTCAACCGAGAAGAGCAGCGTGAAGGGTAGCACAAAGTGTTTGAGGTTGCACATCCGCCATGTAGGCCGATTTTTAATTGTTGCTTGGCTCGAACACAAACAAAACCCAATACTACAAAAACATGTATATTCTCTTCAGCACATCCAATGGACTGCAGCACATATACACTGACACATACACAAGTATTTGTGCGATTACACTCATGACTTTTTAACCTTTTATATTTTGGTTTTTGTTCTTGGCTTTTTTATTTGGCAAAATTGAAGCTTGAATTGGAGCGTGAAATTAAGAAAATTGCGAGCGAAGAAGAGGGGGTAAGTCTTGCCAAGTAAATTAAAACAAAAAACCATCTCAGACCAAAAAGACTTGAATCCATTTTAGGTTCATGGAGATATCGACTTGCAATAGTTCGCATTCTAAGAGATAATTCATTTTTAAAGATATAAACTTTAAATCTTTGATTGCAATGTGAAGTTTTTAATTTTTAGCTATTTAAATGTTTTTTTTTTTTTTTAATTATTCGTTACATGAGAATAAATCAAATAAAATTATTTAATAAACCGTATAGAAATTGCTCGAACTACACAAGCAAAAACAACAAATCAATATTGGTCGATATTTCAATGAGACTTGGAACCTTTCCAGAAATTTTAAACAATTTCCAAACTTTACTCACACCAACTCATAAAGTATTTTACAAATGTCTTGTGAAAATATTTTGAAAAAATTGACAGAAGTGACAAATGTTTTTTATTCTTCTTTATTCATTCATTCATTCATTCATTCATTCATTTATTCATTCATTTATTTGGTTTATAGGTCAATGCGAATAATGCACTAATGCAATGCGGTGGTTACCTTTTACTTATTCTTTCTTCTTTATTTTTTTCTTTCTTTCGAGTTTTAAATTGAAAATAAAGTAAAGAAACGAAACGAAATGAAAAGAAACGAAACGAAACGAAAAAATAAGGATTACCTTCCGCCCACTTAAGTTGTTCGCTGTTCGTGTTAAACAAAAGAAAAATTATTTCAACATTAAACTGTATCCGCCACCGCTCCACAAATCCAAGCCCACGCACACATTCACATACAATGGCACATACATGTACACACGCATAATATAAGCACAACTTAAAATAAATTTTATTTACGATTCATACGAGAGAGCAAACATAATTTACACACAAACGCATTCACGCACACTAACACTCGCACTCACACATACACAAAATGCAATATTGCAAATTTTAATAAACTCGGTACAGTTCTGATAGACCCTAGAAAGGTGTTTCGCAAGCCAAAGACTTTTCGAATTGATTTCACCACCTTTTAAGGAAGTCATCCAAAACAATTTCGTTTGGTTCGAACGGGAAGACTTCAAAAATTTTGGATTTTTTCTTAGAAATTAATTGTGGAACTTGTACACAAGAAAAAAATTAATATCTTGTATGAATGTATGATTGTAGAAAACATTTCTTTTAACGTCTTGCAAACATATATAGCTCCTTAAACTATTTGTATTTCTTTGTTCTTCGATAATCCCAGCGATATAAGATGAAAGATCTTAGTTATAGTTTACTCTAGTCTCTTAAAAGAAGTTAATTTCAAATGTTTTTTTCGAGTGTACTTCTACACACACACATACACACACATCAAAACACATTAAAACACAGTGCATGAATATGTGCGATGCTGACGTGAAATTAAATATGCAAAATTGTGTCCATTGTGCTCATTATTTGTGGGTGAGTGTGTTTGTGTGTGTTTGTGTGGAATAGCAACATAAAATAATTACGCGACCTACCACTAACCGAATTTGCAGACACCCCATCAAGGACACGCTCAAACACATTTGCAGCAACTCAGCATCTAAACACATACACACATATGCACAAACATATATAAATACATACTTACATTCATAGGACAAATTGCAGCTCCACTTTGCAGGCGGACAGAAAGCAAAAATACTCCATTTTGGTACGCTTCGTACCGAATAAAAGCAGAAGCCTAAAATCCCGATCTCGTTACAATAGATTACAAATTTCTTGAGCGATATTTCGAGTACCAATTTATATCTCAGAAAAAACAAACATGCAATATTGCCACCGTAGAGAGATAAAATCAGAAAATATGTAACGCGTTTTTTTCGTCTGAATAAGGATACTTCAAAACAAAATTAAAACTCAAAGTTGATTTGGATTTTGAATTACATATTCAATAATCTTAAATATTTTTAGCGGGATAATGGAGGGTGGGGGAGGATGGGAGGATGGGTGCAGTTGCCGTCAATCGACCAGAGAAATTGCTGTACTGCATTTGCATTTAAATGACGACTTGCGTGCGCAGCTCTCCGCTTCTGCAACTTAGCTGAAGGCGTTGCAAGGGCACTTCCGTTTCCGCCTTTCGCACGTGAACGATGAGCTATGCGTTTTATTAAAATATTTTTGTAGCTACGCTGCATTGCATGTTTAAGAAGCTGCGAATTGAATTCGATATCAATTTACTCGATTATTGCAAACATGAGTAATTTGATTTTTACGTCTTGCCAAGAATCATTTTTCAATATTTCAAAAGTTTTTTTTATAAAAAAAATTAAAATTAGCAAATACAAGATCTCCAAACACAAATGAAAAAAAAACATAGTGTGGGTTAAAAAGTTTAGGACAAATTTAAATGTTTATGTGGGCACAGAGAAGCAAACCTTACCTTACCTTACCCACTTACGCTGTATTTTCTTTTGATATGGCAATGCTAGGTTATTTATTATTGCTCACGAACAGACTCACACATACGCATACGCATACCACAAATCCCTCACGTCTGCACAAAGTAAAAGTTAATCTAAATGTTTGACATACACGCACACACACACACCCACACACATGCGATGGCTAATGAGAACAAGGATACATGTAACGGGTAATGCCTCTTTGTTGCAGTACTCACACGACTGCGACTACGGCTACGACTACCGAGACTTCACGACAGTCAACCATGGCGGCGAACGGAATGATGAAGAAAAAGCTTAACGTCTTTCGAACCAACGAGCAAACTAATCGATTAAGAGCTTTTCTGAGTGGTATCGAGCTTTTGCAACACTCTTTGACCAGCACAATTTAACGGCACATAAAAATTGAACAAGCTACTGAAAACTTAAGCTAACCAAAAATCAGTTTTAGGACACAATTCACACACATGAACACACACACCCAAATAGAGAGAGAGAGAGCGATACCGAGCGAGAGAGAGATAGTGAAATAAAGATAGACAGCGAGAGAAAGCTCAACACAGCTTCGTGCATGCGAATGCACTTCAGCCGTCATCCTTCCGTCCGTCCGTCCATCCGTTGCTGTGCAGAGCCAAAGCAGACTTAGAGCACCCGAAAGCTGCGAAGGTGCGGGCAGTTGTATACGCAACGCGAACCTAACCAAATACGAAAAGACAAAATCGCGCGTCTGGGTCGAGCACAAAAATCGTTTATACTCAAAAGAAAAGAAGAAAAAAGAGAATAGAAAATTTAAAACTGAAAACAGAAAACTGAAAAAGTTGCAAATTACCAAAAATTAACGAAATCAAAAGACAAAGAAAGAAAATTTACATAAAACGCGAGAAATTTGATGAGAAAAAAGAAATTAAATCGTTGCACAGAATATACAGAATTTATTGTGCGTGCGTGTGCGTGTGCCTTTCCAATAATACAAAAAATCTGTAAAATAAAAAATAAAGCGACAACAGTGATTACAAAAATATATATATAAATAAATAAATAAATAATAATTTAAACAAATTTCGGTTCGGATGTGTGCATACGAATAAGTAAATTTTAGCTAAAGCGCAGCCGAGGCAGAAGCAGAAGCAGAACAGAAACAAAAAACAAAGTAGAAGCTTAAGAAAATAAAATCAATAATTTGTAAAAGCAACAACAACAACGCAAAGTAAACGAGCCAAAAACAAAATCAACAACAAAAAATACAGCCCACATCAACAACAACAACAAAAACAAAAACAAAAACAACTAATACAACGAAATCGGGACATATTTACGACGACGTCGAAAAAAAAGAGAAAAGAGGAGAAGGCAGCCTTAGGAAATGAAGAAATGAGCAAAAGCAATAAATAAAATAAAACCAGGAAAAAGCGAAAGTAACCCAGCTTAAATATCAATTATAATAAAAACATAAAACACTAAACTAAAAGAACAGGCTGCAAAACAAAACAAAACATAGAGAAAACGTTTAACCAGGACGGCGAAATTCGTTAAAAGTCACACTCTGCCCACGTACCCCGCCTCCTCTCGCTGCGCTACAATTCGCGTATAATATTAAGAAAATTTAATCTGCGTCCGAACACGAGCCAAACTTCCGAAAGTTCTGCTGGTTCTTAAGCGTTCTAACGAGACGCACCACTAGGTCGCCGCCGAGCTCCCACCGCCAGCGTTTTCCCTACGCCACCAACAGCAACTGCTCTGCTTAGAAGTATTAGTAGTTGATACATTACTACTACCACTACTTCCAGTTCTAGTTCTAGTTCCTCTCCTACACGGACGCACATTTTCCAATAAATCTATGGACAATGCTTATGTCTACTACAAGGTAGTATCGGTCCGTTTAAGAGCAAAACAAACAACAAACAATTCATGTTATTGCGTAAAATAACAACAAGAACCACAACAACAATAACTCGCAACAAAATCATCGTCATTAAAACACACACACACATAATAACAAACAACGGCAGCAACAAATTAAACAAAAGAGCAAAAAAAAAACGCTCAGAATAATCGCAAGCATAACAGAAGCTATTAATTTCATATCATCAATATCATCCGCCATCTATGAAATCTCTTACATATGTATGTACTTATACATACGTCATCATCACAGCAGCACAGGCGTCATCAACATCATTTCCATTTTGTATTCCACATTCGCATCGCACCGTAGCCCATCAACTTATTCTAACAATATGTCAAATGTCAATTGAAAGTGCTCGGCTAAGCTCAGCTCTGCACGGCGACTGTTTATTTTCGACAAAACAAAAACAGAAACAAACAAAAATAATAATTATAAATAAATACAAACGAAATAAATGCAAAAGAAAAACAAAAACAACAGCGAACAATAAATTACCCATGATTAAAAAAAAAAAAAACAACAACAACAACCATATTCAAGAAGCACTTCCAAAGTCCTCAACACAAACCGTAAAAGAAAAACCAAGATTCCTGCATACTTCTTTGTTTTTGTATATTTTACTTTGCTTGCAAGCACTCACTCACACGCAAACAAAAAGTCCAGCGAATACGTGTGACCGTGTGTATACAGCAATGTGTGTCTGCTGTGTGCGTGTATGTGTGTGTATGTTACGCACTGACATTGCAAGATCGAATCATCAAACCACTATTTCCCCCACACAAAATCTACCTGCATACCAACAAACGAACAGACAGACGGACAGACAGACAGACAGACATAGTTAAACAGAGCAACCACACAAATACCAAAAAACATACACATACATAAGTTCAAGGCGAAAAGGAAAACCTTTAACCAAACCAAAGATCATTCTTTTTTTCTCTGACCGGTTCAATTTGTATTAGGAACATTTTTATGTTTTTATGTTTTTACGTTAACGAAAATTTCATTTAGCTAAAATAGTCAACACTTTGAAAAGAACCGCTATTTACAAATCAAACGTTTTTTAAATGTCGATTTCGTGATTTCTTACTCAATTTGAAACTGCGACGACTTTAATTCATATGCGATCAATTTTCTTATGCGTGTATATGTGTACGAGTACAATGTACACATGATAGTAAAATCAATACAATAGTATATATACATATATACGTATGTATGTATTTTGCATTTGATCACATTGTTTTCAATTATTTTAGTTTCAAATTATACATTTAAAATTAACAGTAAAATTTCATTGGAGGAAAACCAACTCAAATCGAAAATTTTTATGCTTTTTAAAATCAAATCAACATCAACTCAAATCAAATCAAAATAATGATTTGAGAATTTTCGATTTTATATCAATTTTAACTTGTTTGACAAATCATTTTTGGGCAAATGGCAGAACAAATCTCTCGAGAATACTTTCTCCGATTTTTAGATGCAGATATAGCTACAGATACGATCTGAGAATCTGTTTTGTTTGATTAGACTTTAAGGACTACTTCACCAAAAAACTATTTCAATATTTTGAATCATTAAATTTTCTTGTTTTAAGCACAAACTTCCTCAGGGTAGTTAGATGCGATGGGTAAAAAATTAGATCTTTGGTGCATCCGCAATTTTAGACTTCTTTGAAACTGAAATCAGCGACTCCAAACAGAACGGACAAAATCGTCTTCGTTTTCGATTGAGATAAAAATTTATAAATTCGTCTGTATTTTATTTATTTCTATGTTTAGTTAATACTTCTGACCTAAACCAATTCGGATGTTGGCATTTGCCTACAACGTTAGAGAACTTCGGAGGTTGAGGGCTTTGAATCGCTTTATGTTAGAGTTTTGTTTATTCAAAATTATTAAAAAAATATTTTGTTATCCTGATAGATGATAACGATTTAAATTTATGGACAATCGAATCGCAATATTTTCCATAACATTTTTTACTAACAAGAGGTTGTGAATTTTTCAGATGCTCTTCATTTTTTTATATTGAAAGTTATTTTTTTTTTAATTTCAAAAGCTTTTTCGGTTTTACTCTCAATGTATGTATGTTTGTATGTATGCATGTATGTTTATAGCCATCGCTTGATGTATTAAAACTCTCGCACACATTTTTACTCTTATTTGGGACATGATACGTGCGTGTGCGTGTGTGTACTTGCATATAAGTGAAAGCTCTTCATGCATGGAATGGATTTTAACGTCACACTGAAACAAACACCCAGCAGTTAATTTGTTCCTCGGTAAACTGTTTACCAATATATTCATTGAGCGGACATTTCTATAAGAGGTTCACGTCTGTTCTCATACTTGACTAAAATAGTCGAAAAGTTGTTGTGGGCAGGTTTTTCTACTGGGTACCAATACGACCATTCTATTCTTTCACGGGTCTACACGTGTTCTACGACTCATTTCATGTACTTTTTTTTACGTATACGCGCTCTTTGAGTGCTCCCTACTCCATTGTACTCTGCCTAATCCCAGCACCGCATAGCATGGCACAGCATAGCTTCATCCCCTCGACCAACAAAAGCAACCTTGTGCGAACACTCTTAATGTTGAAGATTTGTTGTAATTGTTGAGTTTCTAGGTTTAGGTTCGTGCTCTGGCAGTTTTTTTTTAAATATTTTTTATTTATAATATTTTTTTCGTAATTTACATTTGAATCTTTTGGCCGATCTGGAATTCACTTCACTGCGTTTTCCTCATCAAATATTGTTGACCAATCGCGTTCACACAAAATAATTAAAAGTAATGTATGAAATTTTACAAAACAAAAAACGAAGAAAAACAACATGACCCCACTAAGAGTTCTTTGACATTTTTTGGAATCTCTTTTTTTTTGTATGGCATCTTTGTCACTGTTGGCGGGTGATAATGACAAATTCTCATGTAACTGCGCCTGGTATTTTTGTGGGATTGTGTTTGATTTTCACTGCAGACGTTTTTAGTTCATTCTGGCAGGAATTTTATTATTTTTTATTAAGCTTTATTTAAGCTTTGCTTTTTGTTTCTTAATTTAATCATTCATAATATTTTTACCACACGTACGACACACATACAAAATATATATATATATATATATATATATATATATATATATATATATATATATATATATATATATATATATATATATATATATATATATATATATATATATATATATATATATATATATATAATTATACATAATATATATAACGCATGTAAAAGACACTCACACACACACATGTCCTTTTCGAATGTTATTTATGAATGTAAATATTTACATACACACATCTCTGTATGTACTCGTTCATAGGTATGTATTAATGTATATATAAATATATATACGCCGCATTTTAATTATAACTACGCGCAGCCTTGTACCGAAATGGTTGTTTCTTTTTTTAAGTTGAATTTGTGTGTGTGTATGTGTGTGTTTGTATGTATGTTGGTTGATCTTGTTTTTTTTTTTTTTTTTTTTTTTTTGGTACAATTCGTTGAGTTGACGTTTGTGTTTGTGTGTGCTCTTTAAGCTGCTCCATTTTGTTGTTGCTTTTTTATTCGTTTTGTTTCCTTTTGCTTTTGCTTTTGTTTTTGTTTTCATTTTAATTTGTTTATTTTAATTTTAGGTGTATGTGTATTTTTTAATGTTGGTAGTTTATTTTGGTTTTATTGTCTTTGTGTGTATCAGTGTCAACTCTCGCATTTTTATTTGCATGAATACAAACGAAAGTTCGTACATACAAACTCGTTTATGTGCGTGTATATACATGTACATATGTATTCATGACTGTGTTTGTTTCGCTTTGTTGTTTCATCTTCGATTAATGACAGACGAATTTTGTTCGGTGCTTATTTATTTTGTATTTATATTTGATTTTATTTTAGATCTTCTGTTTTAATTTTAAATACGCTAAAGAGACAAATAAATTCAATTTCAATATTTTTTCGGGTTAAGCTCAAATTGGTTGTTATCTTCATGCAAACATTTTACATTATATACGAAACTTACTGGAAGTGCCACAGTTATCCTCTTATTCGGTTCAACAAAAACAAGATATTCTTCTGGGCAGAGATACAATCGAAATTCGAAAGGACTTAAAGTTTCTTTCGAATTGGCACTAATAAATTTCGCTTGTCTGTCCGTCTGCTGGCGTTCTTCGTTCGTCGTTCGTCGCCAATTTTATATCGTGCTAGTTTCAATGATGTTGTTGTTTCTGTCTTTGGCTGGCGGCAATATGTCTGCCAATAAAATTTGATGTTAAATAGCGCCAAAGTTGGCTCCACATGTCTTGCCTATGACCCCATCTAGCACATACAAAGCTACTTGTCGCCTGTCAACTGGAAAGATGTCATGCGGCTTCCGCACGCCATGCCAAACGCACTCTTGAGTACAGTGCGTTTCGTTATTCAAACAATTTCGAACATTCTAATTTTATTGCTTTTTTACAATTGCCTAATTTTGCAACGATGTAATTCAAAAATTAAGATTCAAAACAAAACTGATGAAGATGAAGATGATGTTATGAAAATTTCGATGTTTATATTCAAAAAAAGAGACAGAATTGTATCAATTTAGCTGTTAACCTAAAGTCACACCCTTTGCACTTCACTCATTAGTAGTAATTTTTTTAGTTTTTATTTAGTCAATTTGCTTTGTTTTGCACAAATACATATTTAAAGCATTTTTGTTGTGTTATGGAATATTTATATGTAAAATTTTGAATGATATTTTTACTTGTAATACTTTGTTTTTGTTTTGGTTTTGTTTTTGCTATTTATTTTGATTTTATTGCAACAGATTTTTTGGAACGTCATAAAATGTTCATGCCTCTTTTTTAACTTTTAAATTTACATAATCAAAAAGTAATATTGTGTTTTAATTATAAAGAAAAAGAAAATACGTCTAGTGTTTATTAGAACATACAAACAAAGAAACAAACAAAACAGAATGAAAGGAAGAAAGAAAGAAAGAAAGAAAATAATTCTTTTGTCATTTTATTGCCAAAAGATGCAGATTTTTCACGAAACTTATCGATGGTAATGGCTCCACAAATTGGCTGTTTTTATCAAAGATTAAAATTATATATTTTGTTGTTGTTGTAAAATGATTAAAAAAACGATACAAGAATAAAACAGAGAGTAAAACTGTTCAACAAACAAACAAAATGGTTTATGAACATTTTCCTACAATGAAATAATATCGAGACTGTTTACAATATGCTTTTGTAATACTTTTTGCCTATAAATTGAACTCCTAAACTTATTGTTTTCATTTGTTTTAATTTGTTTTAAATAAATGGAACACAAAAATCAATTGTAAAATACAAACAAACAGAGAAAAAAAATTAACCAACGATAAAATGATAAAATAATTACGTGTACAGCGCCACCCTAATAACTAATTAACAAGTATCTGATTAATATTTCTAAATTAAATTTCAAAGAAAAACAAATTTATATATAATAAAAAAACATTTAAAACACGTCGGTGTGAACTATATTGACCTATATTACTTTTTGGTTTTGTATATACATATGCCTACTACTATGTATTAAATATCTACAATATCACATGATTTTATGTTGTAATAATAAAACAAACGAAAATCAAAAGCAAGTCAAACTAAGCCTTCTTCTTTCGAATAATATTCAAATTGAAAACTGACCGCAGGTGCGCACACACACACACAGACAACCGCACACATGCAGACACAGAAATGAAGATAAAGGCGAAGCTCAAAGATACCAACTCCGCCCACCCTACCAAACACCAAACCACCCTCACTTCTACACAGAAAAAAAGAGAACATCAACAGCAACAGCAACTGTTTTTTCTTTTATTTGAGTTACATTTGCAGGACGAGTCAGTGACATCATTTAAAACATTTTAAACGAAACCCAAAGAAACACATTAAATCTGCAGAACAAAAACAAAAACAAACAACAAACACAAACAATTTATAAGAATCCGTTAAAAGGAATTAACAAATTTTTGATATGTAAATTTTGAGTTCGTAATTAACGGATTCTTTAAACTGAGCCCGTCCGTCGTTATCGCCGTCTTCACTCACTCACTCACCCAGCCACTTGGCCACTCAATCGCTCACTCACCCAGCCACTCGAATCACTTAATCACTAATACACCTCTCTTACTTTTACTCTTACTCTTACACTCTCTTTCACCTAATTTGTCTTTCTGAATTCTGTTCTTTACTTTTTTCTTTCCATCTCTGTCTATTTCTATCTTTATCTCTATATCTCACTCTTGCGTTTTTTTGCTGCCTACATTTGACAATTTATACTCCTACTACTACTACTACTACGACAACTACTACGACAACTACTACTATTACTACTACTGCTACTACTATTTCTACTTCTTCTTGGTTTCACATCAATAACATATTTTACAAGATATTTTTGCACGTTATTTCTAAATATGCATCTGAATTAAATATTGTTAAGCGTAGGTAATTTATGTTTTCCACAACACAAGTACAAAAACAAGCACAACAACAATAAGACTAATGTCAACAAAACATGCATACAAACAAACAAACAAACAAACAAACAAACAGGATATGTGTGGAACAAAACTGTTTGACCTTAAATTTACACATACAGACAATATTCGCAATACAACTCTTATACAATGCCAGCACACTCTCTTATACTTATATAAGACTAATTCTGAAAACAACAAAGAACAAATGATCATCAATATTATTACAATGGTTTGCGCCATTGTCAGATCCCAAATACAGCACCAACCCAAACTAAGCAAGATATCAACCAACCAACCAACCAACCAACCAACCAACCAACCAACCAACCGAACAATGAACCATTCAACCACCCACCTACAGTAAAAGCTTGCCACAAATATTTAAGAGAACAAACTATCAAAGCAAACATTAAATTTAATAATTGCAAATGAAACTAAACTAAACTGAAATATTACAAAACAATATTGTAAATTAAGTATGTATTATACTATGCAAAGTCTATGAAAATAATAATAGAGAAGATCAACAAGTCTTCACTTGATAACTTTCCAACTAAACATTTTATTTTATTTTAGAAAATATCTTGAGACAAAATTAAAAATAATGAAAAAAAAACAACAAAACAAAACAAATAATTAATTGTCAAGAAAAAAAAAACATTTAAAACTTAAAGAATTTAAGCAACAAAACAAAACTCAAAGAAATCAAATGTTACAAGAATGGGGCCAGAGTCCGTAAGTGTTCGGGCAAAATCTATTTTGGTAATGAAACGATAATGAAAAGAATTGTATTTTGAAAATGTCATCATATACATATATTGTATATATTATAAACAATTTAGTTGCATTACCTGCTACCGTTAAAACTCGTATGTGAAATAAAAATTATTAAAATAAAAACAAAAAACAACAAACAACAAACAGAAATACACAAACTTCATCATAATTGCATAATTTTGGATTTGTAACATTTTTGCAACCCATACGCAACTCAACTTAACAAGTACTACGCCAACTAATTTCAGACACTTCAAGTTAATTACAGAACAACAACAACAACAACAAAAACAAGAACAATATAATCTAAAAAACAAGAATCGAACAGTTAAATCAATCAATCAATCAATCAATCAATCAATTAACCAATCAGTCAATCGATCAATCAATCAATAAATAAATCACACCCACTCTCTCCAAACACCCAAAGAAAAACTACCCAACAAAAACTCTCTTCTCTCAAATCGCCCATTTCAGATGTACAATAGTTTCAACCCAGCCGGAAGCCCACCACTGCCTGACATAATCGGTCAATATTACGGCGGCGCTCCCGGCTACGGCAGTGTTGGTGGCGGAATCTGTGGTCTAACATGCCCCGGTATCGGAATGGGCGCATCGACGCTGGACATGTATGGAGCACCAACGCCATCGGCAGCTGGTTACCTTTATGATCCAACTGTTGGCGCGGGTAGCTATTACGGCATTACCAATCCATCGCCACCAATACGACGACGTCGCTACAGCATTGCCGGTTTGCCATCGGCGACCATGATGAATGACTTTTATGGCGGCGGAGGCGGCTATCCCAGCGCCGCTGCACAGCAGATGCAACAGTCCTCCTCGTCGAACATTGTCAATCTGTTGAATGAGGCGCACAAGTCTATCTCGCGCTCATCGCAGATACTCAATCTAAATCAGCAAGCGCGCTTGGCACAACAGGCGCCCGTAACGCCGTTATCGCATTATCCGGGTCGCATTATATCCAGCTACCCGACGCTGCATCCGGGCGACACTTCGCCACCATATCTTAATGACAATCTAATGCAGATGTCGGCTTCGTTCTCGTCACAGCCGAACATGTACTTCCAGCAGTATTCGCAGCCGTCGTCGCAACAGGCTGCTGCCGCTGGTCTAGGTTCGCGTCTGCGTCCCGCCTACTCAGTGTCAAATTTAAATTACATGAACTTTCCGAGCAAATACACTTCGGGTGGTGTTAGTGGTGGTATTGGCGGTAGCGGCACATATGCCGCTCAAACGCCCTACCCTCAGTCCCTACTCAATCAGTCCGACATGCCGTACGGAGGCGGCATCGGCGGCATTGGTGGCATCAGCAGCGGCGGCAGTGGTGGTGGCTTACTGCAGCAGCGCCATCTAATGTCATCGCTGCACGCCTCCAATCCGGCCATTTCGCAATACTATCAGCAACAGCTGCCACACTACTCACAAAATTATCTCCAGACACAGCAGCCACTCGCATATAACCTGCAGCAACAGTTCGCCGGCACCCAGCACTATATGCCACCTAGCGGTAGTGCAACACATCCCTCAGCGGCACACATACATCATTCGGTACAGCAGCAGCTGAACCCACATCACCAATTTCATGTACACCAACAGCAAAATCACCTGCAAACACATCCTTTAGCCGCACTCGCCAACACAACCGGCCCCTTTGGCGGCACACTGACGAGCAGCGCTCTCGGCAGCGGAGGTGGTGTAACTGGCGGCACTGCAAGCGGATATGACAATCTTCACAGCACTACATCGTATCACCAAACGCATCCGCACACGCACCACCAGCATCACCATCATCCGGCCACATCAGCCACATTGAGCACGCCATATCATCATCACCATCATCCAAACCACCACCATCTGCCATACTCGAAACTAGATTTAGATTATCCGAAACTTCCGCAAGAGCAAAAAAGACAAGTAAGTTTTAAATTTGACGTAGATACGCTATCTTTAGACTCTTAAGCGAGCGTTTCTTTGTGTCTAAGCCAAGCCAAGCCAAGTCAAGCCAAGTCAAGCACCTACATCACAACTTAAAAAAAACTCAAAAAAAATTAATACTAAGACAATTGGTCCGAATTCGTCAATACAATCTTGCACAGCAATGATTGAGATATTCAAACAAAAACAAAACAAAAACAAAAACAAAACAGAAAAATATCGATCAAATTGTAAAAGAATATATTCAAAATTATTGAAAATTGTATCCACAAAATGCATTTCACGCTTTCAAAGTGCTTCTTCGTCAAAATGATAATAACAATAATACTTATACTCATACTTATAAATACTTATACTCGTAAACACTTAGTAACGCAATAACTCGAAAACATTTACAAGAACTAATCGTGCGAGTGCATGCCGGCGGCCATTGAGTTGGGTGGTAATAGGTTAAATACAAATATAAAAAATGACTACACCATCTAAGACTAGCATCACCAAAGCTTGTATATCGCTCGTATTGACGGCACACAAATTCAATGCAGTGAAAACGCAGCTGCGTCATTTTTTCATATCATGCGCATAGAATGGTGGGCCTTTCTACGCTTCTACGCTTTTACGTTTCAACGCCTAAAACTATGCCATAGTTATGTGAATATGAATGAATAGTTTCTTCCCATGAATAATTGAGTGGCGATTTTTATGTTGTCAACACAATTTAACATTAATGATGCGCTGAAACGTTAGTTATAAACAAACAAATAAATATCCGTAATATCTGGATTATCCAATTATTAGCAGCTAAAAGGTTTATTGTCACATATGATATAAACTGCAGCATCTGTGCAAACGGGTAGCACAAGTAGTTCATTTACTTAATCCATTAGGGTTTGGTCTGTCTGATAGAACAATGTCAGTTAAAGTCTTAAACCAAGGGCTTAAACAAATTTCATACGTTCTTTGAAAGTCAACTTTCGCCCAAGGGATTGTTTAGAATTTATCTTAAGTTCATACTTAGCAAACACACATAGCAAATAAAACTCGGTTGTGATGCACTTTCCTGCTGAATGCATAGATCTGTACGTACTTAGAGCCCTTTCCCAGTAGCATTAGAAAAAAATAAATAAAAACGAAAAGAATTTAAAAAAGTTTTGCATATATTGTATATTTAATATTTTATTTATGTTCTTGCACACCCCCAAAGAAAGGCCTTTCCATGTACGTGATATATGAAAAAGAAAAAATTAATTCTTATAGCGTGACACTTTTTTAAATATTCGCTTTCGTTTTCTAAATACGAGAATAGAAAAATAGTAAAATAAAAATAAAAATGAAAAACTGTAGCAAAGCTTAACTGACGTAGTGAAATCGATTCAATCAAATTGTTAAGTTTAAGGAAATACGCATTTACTGAACAGACATCTATCTAACTAATCTAGTGAGTTAAAGAAAAGGTCTAATATGGAGAAGCAGATACAAAATAAAAATAAACGCGGCCATTGCAGAGAACTCAGGGCAATTTTCACACAAACCAAAAAATATTGCTCGTATTATCTCATCTCTATGAATTAAAAGACTGTACATAAATATAGTGAAATTTAAGATACCTACTATTGTTCATTTAAAAATAAATAAATTAAAATTAAAATCAAAAACTAAAACTAAAACCAAACAAAACAAAACAAAACAAAATAATACAATATAAACAGTAAAGAAAGTAAAAAGGAAAAACAAAACAAAACAAAACAAAAATATTAAAACTAATGAAAATGCTTACAATTATTAAATCAAAACCTAAGTAAAATTTAAAACAATTATCCTTCAGTATATACTAGGTATATATTGTATTTATGTAACCCTTAAACGTTTCCCATTTAAAGTTAAATTTAGTTTTAGCTACCAAATGTTAAATTTTTAAAATCGAACAAAATTTATTTTAACTAAATAGAGTGTGATTAGAAATGAAGGTCAATTACAATAAAATATTTATTAATGACAAACGAATACGAAAACGAAAACGAAAACGAAAAAGAAGACAAAAACAAAAACCAACAAAAAATAATTTATGAATGTTGTTAACTTTAATTTAGCAATTATCGTGTATGAATAAATATGTGAATAAATTGTTATTACCTACTATTTAGATATTACTTATTACTTTACTTAAAATTACGATTTTGCTTACCCACTTAATTACATACTTATTGCCTCTTAATATATTAAATATCTATTAAACAATCTATCCATCTATATACATACATACGTACATATTGTAAAACTATGTAAACTTAGTTTGTTCTTTGTCTTTTGCTGCAAACTCTTTGCAACGACATTCAACGATGTCATAAATGCAAAAAATGCTCTTCAAAACTAGTAAAAATCTTAGGTAGAAAATTGCATCCGAATATCTCGTATGAGATATCATGAACAATGATCGAAACGAACTTTAATTGTTGATCAAAATTTCATTCAACCGGGAAACAGAAAAAAAATCACTTTAAAAAATATACACATACATAAAAAATGATGAATAAGAAAATAGCTCATACTAGCCACTACGCGAGTGTATGTATCTGCATTTATACATGAGTATTTACTATATAACTGACTGTTTTATTTATTAACCAACAGACAGACAAACAAACAAACAAATAAATTGTTTCATAAGTATATAAAAACAAAATCTCTACCACAAAAAATTACTTTAATTGTAAGTCGAAAGACCCGCTTAAATTTACATACTTTTTTATTTAATAAATAAATAAATAAATAAATATATAGCATTTAATACATTTACATAACATATTCTCCAAAAAATATTTATACTCTGAGTTTTTTTTTTTGTCAAAAAGTTATCGTTAAGATTATGAACGCATTATAACTCTAAAAACTTTACTGAAATTAATAAACAATTTAAATAAAGGATAAAAAAAAACAAACAAAAAAACACTAACTTGATATTTTGGCAAAGCATACTAACTCGAATTTCACTTGAAAAAATCTTTTCGAATTGGGTGGTCACCCCGACATCAAATCAAATCAAACGAAACGAAACTAAACTAAACACATTCAACCGTAGCTGCAGACCAATACGAACGCATTCGATGTTTTCGAACAGCAACCAAAAGATGTTGACAACATATTATACAAACATGTATATGACATTTGACATATGAACACAATTTTAGCCCATATACTCGCATAGGAAACACAATTCTGACATTTCTACGGACGTCAGTAAGACTCATCAAGCCAACTACCAATCAGCCAATCAACCACACACATTAAGAACTTACAGAATATCCGCTCTTTCAAGCGCTATTCAGAAATTCATTAAAATACACACATAACCCCACAACATAATCACTTACAAAAAAGAAAAAAGAAAAGAAAAAACAAAACAAAACAAAAAGTAAGCTAACAAATTTTTCTAAATTTTACTTGTGGTTTTTAAGTTGGACGAATTCCGTCTTGAAATACAGAGAAGGGATCAAGAAATTTTGGCGATGGCAGCCAAAATGAAAACATTGGAAGAACAACATCAGGTAAATTATTGGCTTTAGAAGCGCAAGTCGCAAACGTCTCATACAAATAAAAAACCCTTTCATATCTGTACCGAAAGAAAAAACAAAGCGTGGCTTATGTGTAGATCAACTCAAAACTGCATGAATGAAATTGAATTGTTTGCAGTTCGTTTTGTGTTGTATCGAACGCCTTAACACATAACATAACATAAGTTACTGTGGCTTATTGGCGCAGATATGCAACGGTCTCTGAAACTGCTAAATATGTTTTTTTGCAATTCCAAAAAAATCTTCACACGACAAACAGGACTATCAGCGGCACATAGCGGTTCTAAAGGAATCACTATGTGCCAAAGAAGAGCACTACAATATGCTGCAGACCGATGTCGAGGAACTGCGCGCTCGCCTCGAAGAGAAGAACCGCCTGATTGAGAAGAAGACCCAGGGTACACTGCAAACGGTGCAGGAGCGCAATCGTCTAACCAGCGAACTGACCGAACTTAAGGATCACATGGAGATCAAGGATCGAAAAATTAATGTTCTCCAGCGAAAGGTGCTAATTAACACACACACACACACACACATATATATATATATATATATATATATATATATATATATATATATATGTATATATATATATATATATATATATATATATATATATATATATATATATATATATATATATATATATATATATATATATATATATATATATATATATATATATATATATATATATATATATATATATGCTAATTAACACACACACACACATATATATATATATATATATATATATATATATATATATATATATATATATATATATATATATATATATATATATATATATATATATATATATATATATACATATATACATATATATATATATATACACATATATATACACATACATATATATAAAGCTAAACTCACACATAAGTTCATGACATCATTTCTGTTACATCGTTTCGCGTTTCGTTTCGTTGCTGCGCGTACTTTCTATAATTATGTCAATCTGTAGATCGAAAACCTCGAGGATCTGTTAAAGGAGAAAGATAATCAAGTGGATATGGCGCGGGCACGTCTCTCGGCCATGCAAGCTCACCATAGCAGCTCCGAAGGTGCACTCACCAGTCTCGAGGAGGCAATCGGTGACAAGGAGAAACAAATGGCACAACTGCGCGAACAACGCGATCGCGCAGAACACGATAAACAGGAGGAACGCGAACTACACGAACGTGAAATCGCCGACTACAAGATCAAGTTGCGTGCCGTCGAAAGTGAAGTGGAAAAGTTGAACACCCGTCTGGAGCGTGCCGTCACTGAACGCGAGCGTCTAGAAATCAAACTGGAGGCTTCGCAAAGCGAGCTAGGCAAGTCAAAGGCCGAACTAGAGAAAGCCACATGTGAGATGGGCCGCAGCAATGCCGATTGGGAATCAACCAAACAGCGGATCGCACGTCTGGAGCTGGAGAACGAACGCTTGAAACACGATTTGGAACGTTCGCAGGTACTCGTGCACAATAACCAGTTTCATAACTACTATTTTTACTCTTACCATTTTTATGTATCTGTGTTTTAACCAAATCCCAAAAATCATATTTTCTGTGTAATATTAAAATACTATACTAATTATTTACATGTACACATTACTCAACTAAACCACCCAACTACCCACCTACTACTACTACTACCACCTACTTACTACTACTACTACTATTATATTAGATGCAGCTAGAAGAACAAACCACTCTACATAAAGTAAGCCTCTTTTTATCCTTACAAAATTTAACTAGCATATCTTGTGAAATTCCATCTCTCTTGCCAGCAGGGAGTAGTTTACTTTTAGTTACACGTTATCAAAGGAAAATGTCGACTTTAATTCTTTAAAGATTGTAATTCTTTATTTAAACAAAGACTTAATGATTTTTTCCTGTGAAACTTTTCTGCACATTAGTATTAACATTTGAATTGAATGCATTTATTGTATAAAAACCAAAAGATAGTCACACACATACAACGCAAATATTGAGATGATAACTGCTAATCTGTGGACAATGATGATCAAAACATATATACTAAGTACACATAATCTTCTTTACTCTTAGTCTTAAACCATTTGACTAATTTGAAAGATTTTCTTAATAAAAAAGAAAAAAATACGGACATTTTAAGTTTAGATCTGTAAAATTCGTTAATGATTTGTATTGTTTTTGTAGAATAAGCAGATTTTTACCAATTACCGATTTTAATGCATCAGTGGGTCTTATTGGTATGTGGTGAAAATTGTATTTAAGAAAACCAAAATAAAGAAAAACATCTAATTTTATTACTTATACATTAATTGGGATTTTGAATATAAAAATTTGTTTGTACAAACAGGCCAACATTGCCTGATTAGTCAATTTTTTGTTTCAAACAATAAAATGAACAAATGAAAATAAGACCCACCCTATGCATCAATACATTTTCACATGTTTTATGGTTTTCTTGATATACAGTATTAATGTAATTTTAATGTACTTTGGGCCAAAAACAATCACATTTCATGTAAAATGTTTGGTAAAATGATGTTTTAACGATCGGAGAAACAAATTGCACTCTAATACTTGCATAATTACATAACATGCTTATATAGGGCATATGTATGTATCAAGTTTTGCAATTCTTGATCCTTTGATATAAACGAAAATGAAATTTAAATAAGCTGAACAGATGAATTTGTTTATAATTTGTTTGCGTTGTTATTCTTGCAGTGTTTAAATTTGCTCCAGAAGATTGCACAACTCATATTTAAGTAGTTTAGTTTAACATCCTGTAATGTCATTAAATACTCTTACTCGTACATACAACATGTAGAACGTCAATCGGTGATAAAACAATCTGGATACCACTTTAGGTTTTGATTTAATAACTTTACTTCGCCGAAACGAACGTCATTTTTATATTTTGATAACTCAACTGAATTGCATTTACATACTAAGTATTTTGATGGACTTGAAAGTTTTTTTGCTTGAAGTAGTGACACAGACCAGCTATCAATCGCCTGTATAATGTTTCGTAAGCTTCCATTCGTTCAGGCGTAGTTCTACTTATGGAAATACGCACACACATAGATAGATTTGATATATATGAAATACGCGCTGCCATTTAAAACCAAATCCACCACAATTCATTTGCAGTTTTCAATACTTTTCAGTCGGTACAAAAATTAATATTCGAATCTGGAAAAATATCGGTAAGTCGATAAGATACAACCCGAAATTAGAATCTGCTTTGTTAGACACACGCATAAGAATAAAGCAACATTTTTTTCAATCAGGTTAGGGGATAGTCAATCAAATTAAAATTCCTTAAATTCAGATAGTCAGTTAGGCAGTTAGTCAGGTAGTCAGAACGGAACTGCTTTTAATGTATTTTTAACCCCAATACTCTTTATATGCAAATCTCAAACATTCAGTTTTCATCTAGCAAGATCATTTCGATTCAGACTTTATCGAAAGAATGTGGCGATTGAACTAGTTTGTTGGAACTCACATTCATTCATTTGAAGCGTTAAATGCACTGCTTTAAAATATTTCACAAAATTAAGTCATTGTCATTCATTTAATGGTTTTTGTTAATTCTTTGGCATGGCAAGTTTAATAGCATTCATTTAAATTCAATTTGTGAAAACTAAATTGTTGAAATTCGATTTTATCCTTTAATTGGAATTTTGTTATTGAAACTCGCCATGGCCAGTTTTCCTGCTGGACACTTATATTAACACATTGCATTTACACACATGTCCTTGTGCTCACATAATACTAATTGTTTCGTTTTGCTCTCGCGTGGCACAGACAACGTTTGGGCGCACAACTATGACCACTTCCCAGGAACTGGATCGAGCACAAGAACGCGCCGATAAAGCGGCCGCAGAGCTAAGACGAACTCAAGCCGAGCTCAGGGTTACTCAGGTAAGATCACACACCACAATTTCTTTGACTAGCTTTTCTTTTGTCTACTTTTTACTTAAACTACATTATAATATCTACTCGTCTCGTTTTTATAAATATCTCATATCAATATGATAACTACTCAATTATATCTTACTGGAAAGTGGTGTTAATATGATTATTTGAATGTAAAAAACAAAATGCTTCCTGTTTTAATTTCAAAGCATCTTCTTGTAGTTTTCGTAAAACAAAAGGAAACACAGAAAAACATTTTGAAACAAAAAATAATAATAATAAATAAAAGGAAATGACACAATTTGCTTATTGGATACACTTAAAACGTCTTATTCTACACACACCCAATTACACACATCACCATCAAATAAAAGCAAAGCCTTCGGCCGATGGTACCTGACAAGCATTTGATATATATATGTATCTGAAAAGTCTCATATTTCTGATTTATAATACTTATTCGTACTATATGTTTGCAGTAAGAAACTTATAGTAAGCGTTTTCGCAAATGCAATGTAAACCTAAAGTTAGCACACATGCAAATCATGCAAATGCATGTAAGACTACGTAAACATATTTCCAAATTCGGATTATCGAATGCGAACGTTCACTGTAAGTTGATTAATAATGCTTCCAATGGTTCCGTAATGGTTTCATGTACAACAGTAAGCTTGCAGTAAGGTTATCGAAAATACAAATTGCTTGTTGGGTTCGCTCTATGTCTACATAGACAGAAAATGGTAAATTACGAACGCATCCAGTACATAAATATTTGATTAATTAAGGAGTTATCAATAAAAATTGATAACGTAACACAGAGAAAAATAAGTATGAAAAAACACAAACCCAGATATAAGTTCTCGAAAAGATCTTCACAAATACCGCTTTTTGTTGAGAAAAAATAGCTGTGCAAAAACAAAGAAACTAGTCTAAACAAAAATGTTATTTGATTCGGCTAGCCCAACGAAATACAAATTCGAGATATTTGGATTTTAAAACAATATTTCTAATACTTCATTGTTAATTAGGAACAAATATTGCAGTTGTGTTGGTTCGAATCTACGTTCTGCATAGAGCTACAAACGTCAGCTGGAGGAAAGCTTTTATCAAAAACAAATGTAAAAGTAGTCTCGTACACTTTGAGCTAGAAACACACTTGCTAGTCTAATATTTCTAAGTTCTTATTTAATTTAAAAGAAATTGGACTCTTCAATTTGTTTAAATCTTTAACAACAATAAAAATAAGAAATTTACATTATAAACTCATTGTTATTTAATTAAGTACCTGAAATATCCTTTAAACTTTAACTTAATTCTTGAATATTAAAATAAAAATAAAATAACTGTTGTGCTTACATTCATTCTTATAGGGCGAAACAGATAAAAGTTTTGTGAGTAATTGCTTTCAAAATCGCTAAAAACCAAACAAAAAACTACCAATTAAATATCCAACGTTTTGAAAACCTTGTTTTTTTCTACATATACTCGTACATTTACATACATACTAACATACATAAATTCCTTCAATATAAATATTTACTTTGCGGTACTTTATATTTAACAAATCACATTTAAACTATTGTAAACTCATTTTGCCTACACTAACACATTCGTATTCATATGTATGTGAATCAATATACTTTACTTGTGTATAATCCTATTTGTTTTTTTTTTTTTGCAATTAGAGCATCTTCACTATTCCGCAGCTCGAGCTTGCAATTGTGCAATCGTATTTTATGATTTTTTGCTGTCGTTCCACTTCACGCTTAAATGATGTTGTTTATAATTCCGAATCAAGATTTATTGATAGTAAATCGCGCAGAAAACTTATTCAAAATAAAAACGTTGTTTGACTTATTAATCGCTTTTCAACTTAAATGCTTTAAAATAGTTTTTGTTTTGAATAAGTTCGACAGTTTTATATGATCAAATAATTACTGACTCGACTTCATTTTAGTGTGAAAAAAGCCATTATTGCCAAATATACAATTAAGAATGTTTCAAGCAAACTTCATCTGCTCATTAGCTTAATGCAAATTAGTATCTGTGAAGCGTATCTCTAAGTCCAACTCATTATCTCTTTAAATAACTAAACTTTTTTCATTTCGTTTTCTTTTTTAACTAATGACTCATTTTGTATGAACCACAACACTCGGTGGTGTTTGGGCAAATGTGTGTAACGCAGATAAATACCCAAGATAGATATACTTAGACTGCATATTTGTATATACTATTGATCAGAATTCTATCTAGCCAGGTCTGTTTGCTGTCCGTCTGTCATCAATTCTTGTTAACACAATAGCGAGTTGAATTTTGTGCACTGGTTGCTCTTATGTCTTAGACGAACTGATTCGATTTCGGAGCCAATCCGCCCATAACCACGCCCACTATTACAACAAAAAATACTGACTATAATTTCTTACTTGTTTATTTATGAAAATACGATTTAAAATCATGGCGACATCCTTATTGAATGTGTTTTACCTATTTAAGTCCTTGTCTAAATTAAGCATCTTTCGTTCAATCATATTTGTATCTACGCATTTCTTAAGTTGTTAATAAGTTGTGTTGTTTATAGTAGTTTCTTGTTTATTGTGCAAATAACATTTAACACCATTCAGTGTGAAGATCCGTGCGTTAATATCAAACGAAATCAAATATTTCAGTCGGATGCGGAAAGAGCACGCGAAGAGGCGACTGCTCTGCAAGAGAAACTTGAGAAAAGCCAGGGCGAGGTCTATCGACTGAAGGCAAAACTAGAGAATGCACAAGGCGAACAGGAGAGTCTGCGTCAGGAGCTGGAGAAAGCCCAGGGCAGCGTTTCACGTATTCATGCTGATCGAGATAGAGTAAAAAACCAAACTAACGCCCAACTATTTTGATACACATCTGATTATCATGATTTGTTTTCATCAAGGCCTTTGTTGAAGTCGACAAGATCAAAGAGGAAATGGAGCGTACTCAGGCCACTTTGGGCAAAGCACAACTGCAACAGGAGAAACTGCAAAACTCTCTGGACAAAGCACAGAACGAAGTCGATCACTTGCAGGAGAAGCTGGACAAGGCCAGCACAGAGAATCGCCGTTTAGTGCTCGAAAAAGAAAAGCTCACTTACGACTATGATAATTTACAGTCGCAATTGGACAAGGCACTAGGACAAGCGGCGCGTATGCAGAAGGAACGCGAAACGTTAACTCTGGACACAGATCGTATCCGCGAAAAACTCGAAAAAACGCAGGTAAGTAAATTTAAAATTTCCAACAGCTTTATTTAACGAAAAGAACATTTAGTCGTTGTCTGTAATACGTATGTATGTACATATATGTATAAGCAAAATTGTTCTGACTTGAGTCTATGTATTTGTAATTGTGTAATGATATATTTATGTATGGGAGTTGTTTCGAAACTATTCGCTTGTAAGAATCCTCTTATTTTTATATACAATAGATTCAGTTTGGGCGAATGTTGATAACATAAAGAAATACTCAAGATAGATATAGACATGTATTTATTATTGATCAGAAT
The DNA here is from genome assembly GCA_949127995.1 of Suillia variegata. NCBI lineage: Eukaryota > Metazoa > Arthropoda > Insecta > Diptera > Heleomyzidae > Suillia > Suillia variegata. Next base: position 62,039,965 of record OX421842.1, on the reverse strand, counting down.
CAACAACTGAATCGATCTAGCCATGTCCGTCTGTCTTTCCGCCTGTCATCATTTCTTGTTAACACGATAGCGAGAGAACCGTTAGTGATATTAAGATGAAATTTTGTACGCTGGTCGCTCTCATGCCCTAGTAATTATTTTGAAGCCAATTCGTAGTTTTGCATTTGCATTTGCATTTGAATACGTATATATTTGTAAACCAACATATTGTACATATGTACATAAGCAACAATCAAATCAATCCAGTGACGATTAGAAACTTACAAACGCGTGCCTATATAAAAGATTCGCCAAGTTGTACCCAGTGGATCATGCAATAGTTCGCTATCAAAAAATTATTCAACTTGTACATGATCATCGCCAAATTTATTGTTTTTTTTCACAAATCAAATTGTTTTTGACAATGTTTCGATTACCACCACTAGGTACATTCGTCTATCGGTTTTCCCACTCATATGTTGCGACAATGTACCTTTAGAACAGTAGAAATATAGAAGTATTACATATATGGATTACATTTTTGAAACGATTAGGGTGATTCATGTTTATTAGTATTTTAAAACTTAAATTGGCTGTTTCGGTACAAAAACGGTCTATATATATATTTTCATTAGGGTAGTTCGTGTTTTAACAAGATTTTGTATAATTTATTTTTTAGCAAATTTTTCATTTTTTATATCAAGAATCACCCTTATTTTATTGTAATATTTAACAATGCGGTACATTTAAATTTGTCGGTAGTACCGACTATAATTTCTTACTTGTTTTTATTCCGTGCGTTGTCTAAAAAAATCCTTAGAAGAAGATAAAATATGAAGAATTTTATCCATGCAAAGAAATACAAATTTAGTTATGTATTGGGAAATTGAGCAAATATATCAAATCTATATTAATTACACTTGCTTACACTTCCTTCTTTCCAAACTTAATTATAAACTTCCCTTTGTTTAACATTTTTCATTCATTTCTAATTAGAAATTCTGTGTCGTTGTATGGTAGGCAGTAAAATAAATTACATATACTCAACTTTGTTTGATTTGCTTTTTTTTCGAAACGTACTCCTATATTAATGTACTTATATACTATACTATACTTCTATCTTTTTACACAATTCCCATTCAAAATGTTAAATTTTTTGTAATTATTTCAAGTTGGCAAAGTATTTTTTGAAAAGTAATCGAAACATCCCCAGCATTTATTGTATCCTAATCGTTGTAAATATCTGTGAACTTACCAAAATAAAAAAAAACACTAACCTAGATGCAACTAGCGCGCATACAGAAGGAGCGGGATCAATTCTCCGACGAATTAGAGACCTTAAAAGAACGCTCAGAATCATCGAACACGTTGCTAATGAAAGCGGCACGCGATCGTGAGGCAATGAACACTGATTTGGAGGTCCTCAAGGAACGTTACGAAAAGTCACATGCTATACAGCAGAAACTGCAGGTATGCATACACACGAAAACAGATTAACTGATACAAACAAATGCACTAAAAATGTTGTAAAAGGTTTGAATAGGTGGTAGGTATACCACAATTGGCAGTCGATAAAAAGTCTCGCAAAAGATAAGATGCACGCATGAAAATAAACATGATTGGCTGTATGTAAATTGTAGCTTTGGCAGAATTTTTAAATGGGTTTCCTAGGGCTGAGTTTTGTACTTAATAATCTTCATATGTCGCTTGCAATTTCAGATGGAGCGCGATGACGCTGTCACTGAGGTAGAAATACTCAAGGAGAAGCTGGATAAGGCACTTTACGCCAGTCAAAAACTAATAGATGAGAAGGACACCTCGAACAAGGAATTCGAGAAGATGCTAGAAAAATATGATCGTGCACAAAACGAAATCTATCGTTTGCAGTCACGTTGCGACACCGCTGAAGCAGATCGTGCACGACTGGAAGTTGAAGCTGAACGTTCGTCGTTAGCGGCCTCAAAAGCACGCGAGGATCTGCGTAAACTGCAGGAGGAGAGCACACGACTGCAGGAAGCTTGCGATCGTGCTGCTTTACAACTCAGTCGCGCAAAGGAATGCGAGGATAATGCACGCGCCGAGTTAGATCACAATCGCGAACGCTTCGATAAACTTCAAACAGATTTGCGTCGTGGTGCAGGAGAGAAGGAGCATCTGCAGTCTGAGTTGGAGAGAGTTACCTACGAACTGGAACGAGCTCATGCCGCTCAAAGCAAGGCCAGTGCCAGCGTTGAAGCTGCAAAGGAAGAGGCAGCACATTACGCTGTTGAACTGGAAAAAATGCGCGATCGTTACGAAAAGAACCAAATCGAACTGCGAAAGTTGCAGGACACAGACACTTTCGGACGCGAGACACGCCGCCTTAAGGAGGAGAACGAGCGTCTGCGTGAAAAATTAGACAAGACTCTGATGGAGTTAGAGACCATTCGAGGCAAGTCACAGTACGAATCGGAGTCATTCGAAAAGTATAAAGACAAGTACGAAAAAATTGAAAACGAAATACAGAATATGGAAACCAAACTGCATGAGACTACACTGCAGTTAGAGCTGTCCAAAGGCGAGGTGGCCAAGTTGCTGGCGAACCAAGAGAAGCAGCGCAGTGAATTGGAGCGTGCGCATATTGAACGCGAAAAAGCACGCGATAAGCACGAGAAGCTACTCAAAGAGGTGGAACGTCTGCGACTCCAGCAACAGTCCGCCATCAGTCCGGCGGCGGCGGAGTCTGTGCGCGGCGCCGTCTCCGTCTCGGCGGGCGAGCGACAAGAAATCGATCGACTGCGCGATCGGCTCGAGAAGGCGCTGCAATCGCGCGACGCCACCGAACTGGAGGCGGGACGCCTCGCCAAGGAACTGGAAAAGGCACAAATGCACCTAGCCAAACAGCAAGAGACCAACGAATCGACCCGCATCGAATTCGAGCGAATGTCTGCGGAATTAGGTCGTCTCCATGATCGCCTTGAAAAGACCGAAGCCGAGAAGGAGACACTGCGCCAGTCAAGTCGAAATGGTGCAGCAGATAAACCACATCCGCAGCTAGAAAAACACATGCAAAAACTGGAAGCCGAATGTAAACAGTTGGCAATCGAACGTGAACAACTGGTATTGCAGCTGGAGAAGTCGCAGGAGATACTGATGAACTTCCAAAAGGAGCTACAAAATGCCGAATCCGAGCTGCAAAAGTCACGCGAAGAGAACCGTAAATTGCGCAATGGACACCCTGTAGCACCTGCTGCTCCTACCGAAATTCAAGCCATGCAAAAGGAAATTAGTATGTTGCAACAAAAACTGCAAGAGTCCGAAAAGGCGTTGGCCGCATCGGGAGCTGCTGCAAGCGGTGGAGCTAGTCGCGAAGAGCTAGAACAATGGCGAAAGGTCATCGAAGCGGAGAAAGGCCGTGCCGATATGGCAGACAAAGCTGCACAAGAGATGCATAAACGCATACAGGTATTATTAAAATTGTCGAATTGTGGGTAATCTGATATAATCGCAAAATGTATAACCTTAAAACATGTTGGTCTTTTTTTAGATGATGGATCAGCACATCAAAGAACAACATCAACAAATGCAGAAGATGCAACAGCAAATACAACAGCAACAGCAGCAACAACAACAACAGGCACCCGCAAACACACAAGAAAATATGAAGGAACTCGAGAAGATTCGCGGTGAAATGCAAGCGGCATGCGTGGAACGCGATCGCTTCCAACAGCAACTTGAGCTTTTAGTGCAGGAGTTAGAAAAGAGTCAGGTCTGCATATTAGTGATCACTAACTCCTAAGTGTTTTACTTTATTCATGTAACAATGTAACAATTTCTACTTTTATTTAGATTTCAAATCAGGAACAAGCAAAGCAACTTCAAGCATCACAGCAACAAGTCCAGCAACTGCAACAACAAATCCAAATGCTGCAACAGCAAATGCAACAACTTCAGCAGGCGGGCAACGCTGGCGCTGCTGCCACCGATGTGCAACGTCAACAACTCGAACAGCAGCAAAAACAATTGGAAGAGGTTCGCAAACAGATTGACAACCAGGCCAAGGCTACAGAAAGCGAACGAAAAATCATCGAGGAGCAACGCAAACAAATCGAGGCTAAACGCAAAGATATCGAGGAAAAGGAAAAGAAAATGGCCGAATTCGATGTGCAGCTGCGAAAGCGAAAGGAACAAATGGATCAGCTGGAGAAGTCATTACAGACGCAGGGCGGTGGCGCCGCAGCGGCAGGTGAACTCAACAAAAAACTAATGGATACGCAGCGACAACTAGAAGCGTAAGTTGAGCTTTGGAAGCAAGTACCACCACAGATTTTTATACTCTCTTTTTTATTTTATTTTTACAGCTGCATCAAAGAGCTTCAAAACACCAAAGAAGAGCACAAAAAAGCGGCCACAGAGACAGAACGTTTACTTCAACTGGTGCAGATGTCACAGGAAGAACAGAATGCCAAGGAGAAGACTATAATGGACTTACAACAGTAAGTATGATTTTCTGTGCTTATAAAAAATACTCTTACCTAAAACCAGTCTTGCCAAACATACACAGAAATCAACTATGCAAAAAATTACCCAATTATTTTAAATCTAATTAAATTTTATTATTTGCGAAATTAACCAATTTCAATATTAATTTGCAGAGCCTTAAAAATCGCTCAAGCAAAAGTTAAACAAGCACAAACACAACAACAAGCGGATGTATGTATATTCCTTCTGTTACGCAGACAATAAATATCACTGAATATTAAACCAAATAATATTTAAAATTGCAGGCTGGACCAGCTGGATTCTTAAAGAGCTTTTTCTAAATTCCCTCCCCACAAGAAACAACCAACACACATAACAAACAGATCAAGTATTAACGATACCTACATTTTTTCCCACTCACAATGTACATTTGGCGACACCGAAACCTCAGTATTGATTTCACTATGGTAATGCTGTATTGATGTATTGATGACCTGTGCTAAACTTGATTTCGTTGATTTTGAAGGACTTCAGGATGAACAAGTCACCTATACAAAATTGTTCGCTCACATTTACAAACACACGTACATACATACATACATACATACATACATACATACATACATACATACATACATACATACATACATACATACATACATACATACATACATACATACATACATACATACATACATACATACATACATACATACATACATACATACATACATACATACATAGATACATACATACATACATACATACATACATACATACATACATACATACATACATACATACATACATACATACATACATACATACTTACATAAATATATAAAAAACACACTGGTCTGAAACTGTGTATATGTGATTGTCAAACCAGTACGAATAGGCGAATACTATTAACAAGATATTTTTACCAAATCTAAAGACAAATATAAACATACATACAAATGTTCTATGGTATTTTTTATATGGGTAAAACAGCATATACAATATTTACGGTACTACTGCATATTCACCCTAAATAGTCAAAGGATTTAGTAGTTAAAGTAAAATAAATACAAAACAAGAATAAATACTTATATATAAATAAATAAATAAATCAATAAAAGCAGAGCATGCAAAATATCGTATATCCACAGTTATAGTTAGTTAATTTACAAACAAATAATTAGTGTATATATTAGCTGAATTAGAGTGACTTTATTTTACATAAAACAATTAACAATGAAAATTAGTTGATAAATTTAATATTAAACCATAATATTAAAAATGTACCAAAACAAACTTATAAACATACATACATGCATACATACATACATACATACATACATACATACATACATACATACATACATACATACATACATACATACATACATACATACATACATACATACATACATACATACATACATACATATATGCAGCAATATCACTAAAAATTAAGAGTACCAAAGTACTACAGTTGCATTTCCACTCCTCGAACCATTACTTCTACCAATTCTAATTCTACTACTTTTACTACATACGTCTAAACATAAGATATTCCTAGGCTTTCACTTACAAAAAATCTTAATACATACTTAATTAACATAAACTCTTTTATGTTTGTTTGTATGTATGTCTTCTTTTTTGTTTTTTTTTTGTTTGCTGCATTCTTAGAATTAGCAAATTGAATATATTTTTCAAAATATTCGATTTTTTATATCTTAGAATTTGACATTTAAATTGATATTTCGGCTAGAAATAAAATAAATACCAAAAGCGCGTCAAACTAATGAAAATGTTATTGTTATAGCAAATTGTGTATTTCATAGATGCATGTATAAATTATTTCTTAGCATGTATCTAGATATTCAATTCCAATATAGTGAATTCATGTTATACAAAATGAAAATAAAATATAAAGAAAGAAAATCAAGAAATATTACCGTTATGACAGGCATTCCTAAAAATACACAAAACAAAACAAAACAAACCAAACCAAACAAAGAAAATCCAAAAAAAAAAAACGCTCTTATTTTAGTTGAACAAAGCAAAAACTTAAGATTTATTAACAAGAAATTAAGATGTAAGACATCTCACTGCCATGTTGCAAGTAATTTAACTCTTATTGTATTTATTTCTTCATTTTACTAATAAAAACAAAAACAAAAACAAATAAATATTTAGAAGCTAAAGCACTTCTTTTTTAAACAAAGTATTACAAAAACAAAAACTTTAGTTTTTATATACAAATACAAATACTTTACTTTAACTGTCTTATTGTTTTACGTTTCTGGAGTCAACCAACAAATATTAAATACTAAATGCGCGATAAAAAGATATATCTGATAATAATATTTATAATAATAAAATTATAATAGTAATACTAATACTAATCATATCATTTATTTTAGTATCACAATACAATAATAAATAAATAAAAAAGATTTCATAGAATAACTCCAATTGTAAAGCATAGAATTAAACCGAAAGAGTTAAAAACTAAACAAAACAAAACAAAATTTTGAGAACTGCAGTAGTCGGCGGTGTAAAAAATAGCTTAATCCAAGCATAAATCTGACATATGTAATAACCGCATACGAAAAAGAAACGAAATAGAGATTATTCAAATCATTTAAATACAAACGCAAACGGTGCGATTCGATTCGATAAGTTGGCAGATATTCCACTCACTCAACAGTCGAGAAAATTTAACTAACTTAATAACTTAACGAAACGCATTTTGACGAATGTATCTTACACATACATACATACATACATACATACATACATACATACATACATACATACATACATACATACATACATACATACATACATACATAGGAGCATACATACAAAAATTGTCACAAAAAAAGCTCAAACTATTTATAATTGGTTAGATTTCTTAACTATTGCTTGGACGTAGTGTAAATTTGAGAGATTGTAGAAAAAACAATTTTGTTGCGACGACGTTAAAGTTTTACTAATAAAAATAAAAAATAGACCGAATGCGTAGTTGAAATGTCCGGTTTGTCCGAAGGCCTTACAAAATTGCTTACACGTAATTTTTAACATGTTGAAATACACACACACATACACAAACTTCGCTGCACATATGTATATGAATAAATGTATCTAAACAAATTATCTAAATACTTATCTACAACAAAGACAACACAGAACACAAATTATGCCTTAACCAATTTAACCGATACTACTCGTACATAAATTTATCTACTTATAAAACAGATAAAAAGAAACTGATTTTTAAACTTTTCGCATTTCATCTGTCAATTCCAAATAAACTCAATCTTTTTATTTGTTTTAATTCAAATATTGGCTTGGCCACTTCGTAATTTAGCCATTCTATAGAATATGTACCAAGCTGATACTAGCGGCATTTCACATTTTTAGCATTTATGCCCAAAACTTTAGAAGGTAACTCCAACTCAAAGCCAAAATAGTTACACATACATACATACACACACACATATATATATATATATATATATATATATATATATATATATATATATATATATATATATATATATATATATATATATATATATATATATATATATATATATATATATATATATATATATATATATATATATATATATATAAAAGTACTTGTGTATTTGTTTACTTACGAACACTAACAACAGTCAGTCGTAGTCATGTAATGGAAAACGAATAAAAACAAGAAAAAATTATATAACTAAAACAAAAACAACACGTAGTCCTAAAATCAAATATTCGACCAATTATATAAGATTACTTTTACTTTCTACAATTGATGGGCAAACTTTGCAGGCTTTCTATGAAACCAGTAGAGACAGCAACTCCAACTCAGTGTAAGGCCCTACCCCACACTGTCTTGTAAGTTGACTATTTAAACGTACCGAACTTAAAAACACAAAATACAAGTGTGCACAGCTTGCCCATTACTGTTTCACATCGTGTAAATTGTGGCTTTATTTTTTGTTTTCTTCCTTCCTTCCTTCAGTTTCCAATAATTTGCAATTTTGAAATTTACAAAAAGAAATTTACAAAAAAAAACATTTAACATACATACAAACAAATCAATCAAAACCGCCGATAATGTGGTAACACATAAATCTAAACAAGGATACGAACGAGTATAGCAAACAGAAACTAGTGAATTTTTCCAATACTCGTGGATGCAAAAGTATGTATGTACGTACGTTCTCAAAATTATAAGAAATGCATATCTGACATATGCTAAGGCTTAGAAATAATATGTTAGTGTGTTTTTTTTTTTTTTTTTGTAATTTACCTAGTTACAACTAATAATTGAAATTGTTCCAACTTCAACTCCGGCTTACGTTGTTTAAATTTCGAACTATTTCAATATATAGTTTTTGTGTTTGAAGATATTTCCAAAATCTACACATCTGAACTTTTTACATTACCTTTCAAGCTCTAAAATTGTTTGATTTCCCAAACGACTGCTAAGTGTAATCCTAATCGTAACATTTTGCAAAAAAAAAGACATACGTACTCGTTCTACTGGGGGTGTATGTGTTATATACATACAATATATTGTATTAAACTGATGTAGAATTTTCATAGGCGATGACAATATCTGCAGATACAGACACAGACACAGAATTAAAGACACACTTGTTGGATACAGCTTAGCTAATGTATATATTTTGTATCTATCAATATTTCTATCTAACAATCTACCAATCTATCTAACTTAATCTGGCGAACTCAAATAGCATGCCAACATATCTAGCAGCAAGCTTGTACAAACCATTTAAAGAGTGTCTGAAACAAAATACACAAATACAAAATCGTTAACTTTTTATTGTTTTTATGAAATGAATTTATATTTAGTTTGTCCCCAAATGCACAAAAGCAAAATAAAAACATTTTTGGCCAACGAACAAATTATACTATACAAAGTTACAAAGTTACAAAAACATCTATTTAACTACTACTCACTTAAATGTGAATCATAGCCTTTAATCCTATAACACTTCATATTGTGCTGACCTTAAATTACAACATTAATTTAACATAATCATAAGCATCAAAGACAAAAACCAAGAACAAAAACAAAAACACTTTTCAAAACTCTCTCCTATGAACCTAGCAAGAAAAAACTAAAATCATAGCTACGATACAAAGAAAATCAGCAAAAAAATAATAAATACATAGAAACAAATACATGCTTGTATGTATTTGCATATAAAAAACAATTATGAATTATAAAAATTCTAGAAGAACCGATATTGAATCATGTTTTCCCCGCCGTCGTATATCCTTTAAAAAACCAAACGAAACCAAAACAAATCATGATGCGAACAGATCCAAATCGCTGGTGCCTCTACGACACTACGATCTCATAGATAAAAAGATGAACACAAACAACAACAGTTACAACAAATTACGACAAATTACAGTTTCCTTAGCATTGCGAGAACGCCTACAAAGAGTAGAGTCAAAAACAAACATTCCCAAAGAAGCGCAAACGCGAACGATATGAAAAGAGAGAAAAGTTTCACACAATATTGTAATGCAAACAACCCAACATGAAAACAACAAAAAAACAACAAAAAAAACAAAAAAAAAAACCAATAAATAATTACAAATATTTGGAACGTCAGTAAATGCCAGATTTAGGCGCCATCTTAAGGATATACAACAAAACATAAGAAAAAACAAAAAACAAAAAACCCAAAATAAAATTAAAATTAGAAAAAACATTTACATAAATATTTTTACGTCTGTTGTTGAAATATTTCTAATATTTAACATATTAAAATAACAAACAAAAAAATAAGACAAAAAATAATAATACGAAAATCGCAAGCAACAAATTATTAAACAAATTTACTCAAATTTATTATGAAAACAATAAACACAAAACTAATAATAACAAAGAACAGTTATTGAATTTATGTAAATTGCAACAAAACAAACAAATAATTGTAAAATTATTTTCGGTTATTTCATTCGAAAACGAAAATTCAATACTTTATTGATGCGTTTTAAAAATAATTTTTTTACCTCATACATTTAAAAAAACGAAAACAACAACAACAAATAATAAAGCAATTCAATATAAAACAACCAACAACAAACATTTGAAGTGAAACCAATACATAAACCACTTATAAATAAAATATATATATATATATATATATATATATATATATATATATATATATATATGAAATAAAATATATAATAAAGTATACAATGTACTTACATGTACATAGCCCATTCGAAAAAAAAATATACATATTTCTAAAAAAAAAATATTAATTATAATATAATAATGACAAAGCAGAAAGAAATCTCAAATATTTCATATATATAAAATATAAATAAATACCAGCAATTTTCTGTAAACAGTTTTTTTTTAACAAATTCGGTGATCTATGATATTAATAAATTATTAATAAATACTAATAATAAAAACAAACAAACAAAAATTACATAAAAAAAAACCAAATATAAAATTATATTATACGAGTATATTATATTAAAATTAAAATATTAAGATATGAAAATGAAATGTTTTTTAAGTAACATACATACATACATACATACATACATACATACATACATACATACATACATACATACATACATACATACATACATACATACATACATACATACATACATACATACATACATACATACATACATACATACATAAAGATAAGACATATTATTATAATAATTATTATATATACTATTAAAGGAATGAACTCATTTTGCAGACAGACCGATCAACTGACAGACAGACAGACAGACAGACAGTTAAAAAGCAGCAAAAGTTTAAGTAATAAATAACAAACAAAAGAATCTAGAAGGATAACAAAACAACAAACAAAATGATTATTTAAACATGTTCATTATATATAAATGTCATTAAAATGTTCTTCAAAACTGCCTACAAATAATATATATTTCAAATAATATTGAAAATGCGTTTCATTTCGGTAACTACTTTTTACAGTTTTCAAAGAACTTTGGTTTAATTTTTTTATTTATTTATTTTTATTTTTTGAACCACAGCTGGTTGCAATTCCGACACTTCACATCAAGCGAACTACCATATTTTTTATTTTTATTTTAAACTGTTTAAGTCAACTAGGTGAGAAATCTCCGATAGGTACTAAGTATTTAGTATTAGATGCTAAAGCGGCAGTTGCTGAGTCTCAGCTACTCAATTAACGGAAATCGCAGTATCTTAACATCGTGTAGTAGTATTTAGATATATACACACTTTTGGTTGTTCAATCAACCCGTAAGATACTCGTAAGCACTGGCGTAGATAGGATTTGCGTCTTTTCACCCGAACATATGCCGCTGCTCGTAAGTATGAACATTTTGATCAAATAATTTGTCCAAATTGAATAGCCGAGAATAGACGGATAAACAGAAAAATTGCAAATTATTTATTGTTCTGAGTGCTGGACCGCACCATTGCCAATATTTCTACACCGCCCAAACGTGCTCATTATCTAAGCGAACTAACCCCCTGAGCTATCAACCAACATCGAAAGTGAAGCTGTAATGTGATCCTACCTTAAAATGCATCACATATCAAGTAGTTTAAATAAAATGTTCATTTTTTTAGTTTTTGATGAAATAAAACGGTTGTATTTGTAAACCAAAAAATATATTTGAAGTTGTAGAATGAGGCATACATTGTACGTTATAGTTAAGAGTGATTGTTATTCAAAATGATGCACTCCGGTAGGTATGTGGGTTAATGGAACTAAAAGTTTATTAATTTTTAACAAGAAAAAATAAACGAAATATCAAACATGTACCACTGTAATCGTTTTCAAAATTTAATCAGTTGTTCCCAAGAAGCACATATGGTTCTCAAGATATCGGGTAAACAAGGAATCAGTATCATCCGTCATGGGCGGATTGGCTCCAAAATCTTATCAGTTCGTCTAAGGCATAAGAGCAACCATTGCACACAATTTCAGCTCAATATCTCTAACGGTTCTCTCGCTATCGTGTTAACAAGGAATGATGACAGACGGAAAGACAGACGGACATGGCTAAATCGACTGTTTTTGATCCTCGAGTATTTCTCTACGTTACAAACATTGGTCCGAAATCAATAAATACCACCGAGTGGTGCATAATTATTAAATTGACTAACCTTTATTAATGAAACATCCTATTCATTGCTTTTGAAAGCGCTAGTGACACACATCCGAATCCAGATCTGGATGTGGTGCTCGAAACACTTCGTCCATGCACTCAATGAAATCTTCCTGTAGATACTTAGGTGATTTTTTATTTTTGTAGATGAAGTTTCGATAGCAAGCTTAAAAATTTAAAAATTTTGTCATTTTGTTATTTTTCTTTAAAAACAATTTTCGAGAAACGTTTATTCGAAAAAAAAAAAAAGAAAGAGCGCAGTAACGGCATTCACCATAACAGCAGATGAATAAGATTTTACAGAACACTTTAACAAAACGGAAAATGGCGTAACCGCTAATTTTTTTTAGCTTTACAACTCCCACAATAAATTGTACAAAACAACCTGTGGTGATTAAAAAAATACAAGAAACAGAAAAAAAGTCTTCCTCTTTGCTGAAGGTGGTGAATTAATTTCTGGAAGGGTGAATTTCAATTGCTGTCCATGTTAATTTCTAAGACCCAATCAATATTCTATTTTATTTTTCTAGGCCTAAGTTAATAATAAAAACTGTTTTATTTTTATTCTTGGGCATTTTATTTCATTTGTTTTTCTTTTTTTTGTTGCTCAAAATATCGAGAACTTTTGAAAGTCATCACGTTGCGTTGCGTTTCGTTTGTTTCGTTGGCGGCACAGTTTCTACGTAAATAAGTAGAAAACGTAATTTTACGAATACCAAGTATTGGAAGAGACGGTGAGAAATGTCATGTATAGTAAATTGCTTTGTTTTCCAAATTCTTTTCATCCATTTTCTTGATTATCAGTGTTGCCAAATTAAAATTCGATGCATAAAAGTTGTGCCAACTTTTTCTTGTTCCCTCTGCAAATTTCTTTTCTGTTCATGTTTTGATTTTTCGTTGTTATAGATAATAAACAAGTCGAAATAGTCGCTTTTAAGAAAGCGTAATGAGAATTGTAAGTGAATTAATTGAAATTTAGACAGTTTGTATAGCTGGCTATTTTTGTTTAGAATTTTGTTTTCAATGTTGTTGGCAACACTGTTTCCTTTCGCAAAAAAAAGAAATAATAATTTCACTCGAAGAAAGAAATGAATAAAAAAAGAATTTGTTCGTGCAAATAGTTTTTTTCTAATAAAATAATTGAAAGTGATTAACTTGCACAAGATTAAAGAAAACAAAACGAAAATTTGAGAACGTGAAAGCCACCAAAGACAACATAAAGCTGAAGCCTATTCGAAAGAGGCGTGTGAAAAGGAGGGCGTAACCGATTTTTTTTACTTTTTACATTACTTGCGAACGACTCCATCATTCGACCCGGCTGCCCGCCCGACAACTATCATCGCTAAATGGATCACAAGAAGTCGCCAGTGCGGAGGCAGAAGCGACAATCGAAAGCAATCGAGGAGAATTTTTGGGACTGCAGCGTTTGCACTTACAGGAACACCGCAGAGGCATTCAAATGTCGAATGTGTGACGTACGAAAAGGTGAGTGACCCCGAGATCAGTCGGTCGGTGGGATTGTGATTTTGAAGATGATGCGCTCAACCCCAAGTCCGCTTGCATTACATTTTTGACTCGAAAAATAATCAAAATTTATCTTGTGGCTATGCATTGATCACGGGCCGCTTTATTCAATATTTAACATCCTTTGTGATAATATAATGATAGAGCCCAGGACCAAAATTTCATTAAAATCGGACTAGCATATACACAAACCATGTCGACAATAATATCGATAATTGACTTTCAGGAAAACAGTTCACAAATCATAAACTACTGAAGATATTTACAAAAAATTAAACGAAACAACCAACTTAAACACTTTACCACAAAGCTAAACTAACTAAGCGAACTTTCTAAAGTGATCATCAAGTTAATGAGATGTTGGTAAATTCAATTTGGAATATTAGAAAAGTTAAAAACCTCGCAAAATATTAAAATCGTTTTTCAAAACATTTGAATGGGAAAGTCGAAAAATTATCACGATTTTCATGTTTTGTCTTTAGCTTTGTCATGTTAAAGAAGAGACCTAAATTTAAATAAATAATTATAAGATCGACAGAATAATCAGGTTTTATTTTTTTTAAATGCTTGTATTTTATTTTCATAGTGTGTGGTATGTTAAAATAGAACTAAAACATTCGTTCCATTTGCAGGAACATCGACCCGCAAGCCACGTCTAAATTCAGCGCTCGTCGCGCAACAAGCTGCCACTTTACCGGGAGCGTCCGGTACCGCCGGCATGCCCAACGGTAACCACAAATCTGCCTCCGGCTCCTCGCGTCATGGCGGAGCTGGACACGACAAGAACAAACACAAAAAATATCCGGCGCGTTTAAAGAATGTCGATCGATCGACGGCGCAAACGCGAGAAGTGACTGTCAATTCGGTAACGGTATTCATAACAGAATACAAGCCGAAACCAGTGGGCAGCCGACGAGAGTCAAGCGAGCAGAGTTTCAGCGAAAGTAATGATTCGCGAAGCTAAATTCACAGATTAAAAAAAAACAAAAAAAAACCAACAATAAAATTCAATACATACAAGTTGCACCACTCGAAACAACCAACACTAGAAATGTAATGTATCGAAAACGGTTGCTTAATAACGTTCGCGATTGGGCAAGGTAATGAATGAAGAAAGGAACTGTTAAGATACAAAAAATTGTGTTATTCTTAAATTTTAAATTACATTTGCGTGAATTTGATTTATGATTGTCTCCATGGACGTCGTTCTTCTTCTAAGCAGCAGCAGCAGCAGCAGCAACAGCGTCACTGCCTAAATAAAGCGCCCAATTTGTCCTTCTGCCGCAAACATAAACTATACAACTGAAGTCATGCCTAGATAAAACATAAGCACAATTATCGATTGACGATTGGCGTCTCCTTTCGTTCATTTGTTTGTAATTTGTTGAATTTGCTTTCGTGACTAAAAAACGCGTCTGCCTTGTTTGACGTTCGTTGCGCTTCTCGTCTTTGACGCGCTGCGCTGCGCTGATTTGTAAGTGTAAGCGTTAAGTTATATGGTTGAGGAGTTAACTGTAAAAGCCTCAACCTCTTATTGTAATTTTAATATTATTTTTTTATATATTGTATTTAAATTAAGATCACACATTGTACATTTGAGGAACTAATTATAAATTGCGTAAAGTCTATATTCTTAAGTTTGTAAATTCAATTCAATGTTTTCGCTCGAGGCGTTGCTAAGCTAAGAAGCCGTAAAATATTTTGTAAATACTTTAATTGGATATGCGTTATTTATTCGAGAAAGAAACACGATGCTATACGATGCATGAATCTATTTAAAATTAAATTGGAAATACTCGATTTGCAAAACGTATGCAGACCATTCGAAAATCTTAAATCTTTTGTGACTTTCGAAAAAAAAATTGTCAGCAATTTCGTTCCATAATAAAGCCTGATTTTTATCGAATTATTTCATATTAATAAGCATTCAACTTTCTGATTTTAAGATGAAAAACACATTAGTCCGTATTTACAAAGTGTCATAAAGAGGCTGATTTTTCATACAAATCGGCCAACTTTTGACAAATTAAATAAATGACACTGAGTTATTGGCCCTCGTGCATAAAGCTGTTTAACACTTACACTAAAAGCAATGACTAAAAGCCTTATAATTTGTATGTTTTAAGAGACACATCAATTTGGAAGTTTCTTTTTTGTTTTGGTGATTAACAATTGAAATAAGTGTTTAATAGTTTTATGCAAACAATAATAAATTTTGTTCTCTATTCCATAATTGAAGTGGCATTGAAATTTAAGATTTTAAGAATTGCTTACTGCTTTAAATGTATTCAATGATTGTTTGCTTAAAACATTAATTTTAAATTATGTTTTTTTTTTACAAAATTAAAAAGTAAAATCCAACATTTGACACAATTAGAAACTTTTTTGAAACAAAAATCAAACATTTGCTGGCGCTACATGTTTTGTTTGTATTTTACTGTCTTTCTCTCCATTTGAAATTTCCTCTGCACCTCAGCTCTTTCATTCTGTGCAAACAAATCTTGCAAATAGCGAGAATTTTCAAAATTATAGCGTATTTTTAAAGAAAGACTGATTACTCTTATATTAAAAAAAAATTTACAAGAACCAGAATACATTTTCGTATGCGTTAATTCGATTTATTACTTCACTTTATTTGCAAAAATTGTTAATTTAAATAAATTAAACAAAAAAACCTTCATTGTATTATGATTAGTATTATTAAACAAATTTGTTAAACAAAAAAAACTTCGAAATATAACGATTAACTTTAGTTAGCACGACGGTCTCTATTTGGAAAGTTTAGTATTGATCTTTGTTTTGTTTTGTTGTAAATTGCAGCAATTATTTTTTACTCTCTCGAGCGTAATATTGTGTTTGCACTCTACTCCTGGCCCAAACAAAAGGGCGCAAATTAAGTTTGAGTAAATAGTTGTCCAAATTAAAATAAACAACTACATTAAGTAATTGTTATTTTATTTCAGAGCCGACAGACATGTCTTACAGTCAATTTAAAATTACAGAGTACGGTAGTCGATTCGAACTTGATAGTCAGCCGTCTTAAAGGTAAAACAGCATCACACTTCTTTGATCTATTATGAAAAAAGAAACAAACGAAAGATTTTGTCTCTATGCAATCTACAGCCGACCAAGAAATGAACAGTACGAATATTGCTATAGACATTTTTGACATACGTGTTATATATTTTGTATAATTGAGCAGTTGATATAAATTTCACTAAATAAACTGCAATTGTTTTAATGCAATACTTCAACTTACTCGTAACAACGAGGTTGATGTGAGACTTCGAAACACATTTTTTTTTAAAACAAACCTTTTGTGTATCTGGCGTGCTTGCAAGGCTGGATGTAGGGTGCTGAAAACTAGTTAGTTTATTTCTAAATGTTCTTGTTTGTAATTATTTAATTTTATTCTAAATTAACTATCAACAAAGTGTTAAATGAATAGTAAATTTAAACCGGGTTTCTGAACGTTCATTGTCAGCTAATTCTGATTCTGATTTCGATTCCGATTTTGTTTATTTTTTGTTTTGCAAAGTTATTCAATACAAACAATTTATCGCAGTTCGCTGCCAACTTTTAACTTAACTTTACTTCCGGTAGCAAAATAAACAAAAAATAACAACGAACATTGGAAGACGGTTTTGTAGAACTCTCCTACCCTTTTCCTAATGAAGTGAGAGTCGGACACACTTTAAGTGAACTTCTTTTTGTAGTGTAACGGTTTAAATAAAAATTGTAGTTTTTGTATGTATCTAAAAAAATAAATAAATTTGGTAAACCCGTGAAAAAGTGAAAAATTATAAAAAAAAAATTTTTGCAAAATTTCTTTGTAATAATTCACACAATTTCCAGGAAATATTTCGAAAACATTTTGAGTGTTTGAGAACGTATTTTTAATTGTTTGTTAACATTTTTTGTTTGCGCTTGAAATAATTTAGTGAAATTAATTTAAGTTAGAAAAACAAAAGAAATACTTACGAAAAAGCTTTGGTATCATTGCTTAAATTTTCGAAAACTTAAAAGTAGTTTGACTAAAATTTTACTTTGCCGTTTTGCGTCCGATGAAAATAAAAACCTAAAAAACCCAAATAAATGTTCACTCTCGCGTAGATATTTAAGCATATAAAAAAAGGTTTACTTAATGGAAATTATGAAATACAATTAATTAAAATAACTCAATACATTTGCACGCGTTTTTAAAAGGAACAAAAACAAAAACAAAATTTATCATAGCATATTTTCAAAATTCCGAAATGCAGTGTTTGGCTCTAAAATGTTGTAAAATAAATTCAAAAACAATTTGAAAATATTTTAAACGATATAAAACAGAAATCCAAAATGTTCATATTTCAGAATAATGTATTCGAAAAGACAAAACCAACTTATAAAGAAATGTAAATTTGATTTGACAAAATAAATTGTATTAAAAATATTGATATTCAAACACGCTCGATTCTGTTTTTCGTATGTAGTTGTGAGTGTCGATCGATTTCAAGATTTCTACTAGGAATAAATAGTCATGAAAAAGGAACAAAACCAAAATGAATAAATCTAATATAATATTTTGGTTAATAGATTAAAGTGCATTACATACTGCCATACATATACAATATATATTTAACTAACATCTTGAAGCTAAAAGAAAGCGTTTTAAAAAAGATTCAAACGAGCTCTCCACACCCCAATTGCTTTTGATCCTTCTCTAAACCGGCCATTTCATTTTTTCTTGTATTTTTCTGCTTGTCGCGCTTTTCAAGGAAAAACATTAAATTTGGCTTAAAGTTTGTTTTGCGATAATTTAAATTTAAAGCGTTGCTGTTTCTCTTGCTCCACCTTTTGCACCTGCCCTACCAACCCACCGAACTTAAGCTAACAAAATGATATGTGAGCGTGTATGTATGTTTGTATGTATGTATGTATGTATGTATGTATGTATGTATGTATGTATGTATGTATGTATGTATGTGTGCATACCCAACAGGAAAAAATCGCCGAGGTAATGCAAAATGGTATTTGAAAACTTTTAGTGGAAACACTTGGCAGTGTCTATGATTCTCGACACGCACATGTCCTAGAAAACATTAAGCATCCTTTTTTCCATAGCTATGTAATGCAAAACGATGTGCAGCCTCCTTTTGTGCATGCTAAGTAATGAACAATTATTTGAAGATTAGTTTGCACGTTTCCGCTAAGTGTTGTCAATCGAAGAATTCGTCGATCTTTTAGGTTCTTCATAGTTTACTTGTCTGCTGGGTGTTTGCATATCTAGATACGTGTGCATGTGCTCGTTTGCTTCGCAGATAAATTACAAATTGTTTCGTTCGTTCGTTCGTTCGTTTTAGTTTTCGTCTTGCTTTCTTTCTTTCTTTCTTTCTTTCTTTCTTTCTTTCTTTCTTTCTTTCTTTCTTTCTTTCTTTCTTTCTTTCTTTCTTTCTTTCTGCTACTTATACTTTGCCTCTCGTCGCCATTTGAAGCGAAGTGCGAATGTGATGCTGGGTTCTATCGCCGCCCCTACACCACACCCTCCCTCTTCACTTACCCCAACCAATATTCACAACATTGCGTTTGTGCTTCGCTCATCCTGTCGCTGGATTTCTCTAAAATTTTAAAATTTGCAAACCTTACTCTTTCCTCACTTCGCACAGTACTTTGTTGACCCGCGTTAGTTGGTAATAGTTAAAAGTTACTAAGACATCATTGTTAATGTTAAATCAAAGTTAGTAGTTAATACAAATTGTTTCGTTTATTTTCAGTTACAATAATATCTTTCATGGTTAACTCCAATAAACGCTTTTGGGGACGTCACTAGTATTCAATTTTTTTTTTTATTGTAGATAAAATTAGATGCATATCACTTTGATATCAGGAACATATCAAACAATACAATCCCGATACCAATCCCAATTCAAAAAATCAAAATTATTAAAAATTGTTCGCATCTTAATCTTGAGGATTAAATATGTATTGTACATACATACATACATATATGCAATATGCAAACGCCATTTACTCACTATGAAGTTTAAAAATTTTGTTTCGACCTTTTTGTGAATTTTGTGAAACTTTTATTCTACGCTAAACTTCTGTGGCTAAAACCATTACGTAATGTATTGTATTTGTTGTACTTATGTCTGTCCGCAACGCAAAACACCCTCCTTATCGGCAGTGCTTATCTTTCTTCATGTCCGCTCGCTCATTTCGCCCGCGTGCTCCTTCGTCCTTTATCCACGTCTTATCCATCGTTCTATCCTATACAATGGCTGTTTGTCTGTCTGTCCGTCCGTTTTCAAAGCCATGTTGAAACAAATGTTGTAGCTGTAGTTGTAGTTTCGTTTCGTTTTGCAGTGTTCGGAAATTTAGGCAGCAACGCGGTGCTGCGATGCGGCACAAGGCGGAAGCGGGTGCGGGTAGCGGCGACTGCTGTCGAACATGGCAGGACTGAGTCTGAATCTACTCTGCCAGAGCACACAAGAAACTTTCCTAATAAAAATAGACGAGCTTAAATTTTTGTTATAGACAAGAAAGAAGGCAATTTTAATTTTAAAAAAGAAATTAAGAAGTCGCATAGCAAAAGGACCAGGACCCTTCACTTGTAGTAACTTTCCTTGTTTTAATATTATATATTATATATTTTGTTATTGTGTTTGTCATTTGCGTTAAATCACTAATGCATGTATGAATGTATGTACAATAATTAATTAAGATTTTATATTGTATATAATAGAAGAAATATTAACAAAAACTTAAACTTGAAAAGTAATTGTCTAAAACAGAAGAACGAAGCTTTAATGCGAGTTCTTCATAACACAACGTTATCCTGCCTGTCCATCTGTCCCTATATTTGTCGGTCTACTTCTCACTGTTTACCTGTCTGTCCATCTGTAGAGGCGTTTTAGGTTTTACTGAGTCGAGAAGTTGTTGGACTTGCTTGATATCAGATGAGTTAACGAAGAGTGACATACATACGAGTAAATATAAAGTTTTTAGTTTAGTCTTTCTAGATTTTCTTTCACATATTGTATATACATATTAACATATGTACATATGTATGTAAAAATATTAAAAATATATATACACATAAGTTCAACTTAAAGCTATTGTTCCATTAATGCTGCACGTCCCTACTTTGGCGTCGTCACTTTCTACTAAACTTCGTACATATGCGGTTCCCCTTCAACTAGCGTCCTCATGTCCCCAACGAAGTAAACATGATTGCCTTTAAATTTTGATTCTATTTTTCTAATCTCAAAAAATGTATATTCCAGTCAGCTGAATATCAACTTTAATGTGGGGGAGATGAGACGTGGAGCTAGTTGTTTAGAGTCGCGTAAATGATATTTTTTTTATAAAATAACATTTATTCGATATTTAAAATTATACATATCATACATACATATATGTATGTATGTATGTATTTGACGCTTTGACATTCGAGCTATCTCTATTGTCCGTCGTTAAAATTTTTCTATTTTGAAGCAATAAGATTTTTGTTTTGTTTATTCCCTTCGCCAAGCGCTTTCACGTACTGAAGGGCATCTTCAGTTCGTTCTTCCATTTGTAACACTTAGGAGGTGTTGCATGTATGACATCTATTTAAAGTGATCAGCATCGAATTATGAGCCTACTTAACGATGTCGTTATAAAAACGGTTCCAGTGTAGATAACCGGTTCAAATTTAGTATTTAAAATTGTATTAGTAACACGAAACCACCGACAAAAAATAGTGAGATCGGATATGACCAACTCCCACTTGTGATAGAGACATAGAAAACAAAAAGTTATCCTGCCGTGGAGTTACTGCAGCGCTTTATTGTTGATGTGTGTTTATTTCTAAGCTTGTTCGTATTGTGCGTTTGTGTGTATGTGTTTGGGTTTAGCGCAGCATAACGTTCGGATTTGCACATTAAATTCGCTAAATTTCATATGCGAATTTTAAATATACTCCAAAGCAGAGCAACATCTCAAACCACATCAATCTAGTCATCAAGGACGTTCTGGTTTAATCGGATTCATCAATGAATTTGAGTTTCTTCTCGTATCTCCAATAACCAGAGAAAACCTAAAATGTTCTTTAAGCTAAATTCTAATAACAATTTAAAATATTTAAAATACCTTATTACAGTTAAACTCAATTGACAGACCAGAATGCTCCTTCATCGATGGTCGGTCTTCGTTACAAATTTGTTTTTGTAACTTAACTTTAGATCGTTCCAAGTCCAACGATCGGTATTTAACTTGCTTCTCTAGTGAGAAAAAGTAGTTTTTATTTTCGAAGGCATCTTTCATCCATTTTTTGGTATTCAAAAGAAAGTAACGGCGTCGCGATCAGTTTAGGTTGCATCGATTTGTTTAATTGATAAGAAGAAGACTGCATAAGCAGACAATCGTGTCTGTGTCATCGTAGACCTCGAATATTTTTTTAACTTAAATGTCGTGCAGCCTTGCTCAGGGTCACAGCTTCTTTAAGCCCCTTCTTGTACCCATGCATTCAGTCTGTTGTATATATTTTTTAATTGGTTTCTTGTTTTCTGCCCTTTGGGAGTAACAATTAAGTTTTGTTAGTTGAGCGTCTGAGCATTCGGCATTTCCATTTTGATAGCGCATAATTTGCTTCCGCTTTGTGCGTGGAATTATGCAAAAACAACACGATCACTGTCAAGAAAGGAAATGAAAGGACTAATGGTTCTTAGTGGTCTTTGATTGTAGAAAGTGTGTTTAAATACGAGAATTACAAATTTTTTTATTTATTTATTTCAAAATGTTTGCCGTTGCGACAGTTTCTGATACCGTTGTCTGCATTTGGTAATAGAAAAAATTTCAATGTTTAGAGTAAGTTTTTAATTCGCACATCCCCCGCAAGAACTTCACTTTCATCGAGGAACAAAAGAGTTAAGAGTTACCTCTCCTGGTAGGGACATTAAATTCGATTGATAAATTCGTGCTTGCTTCTTTCCTTTTCTTTATTGTTTTTGTTTTTGTTTTCGTTTTTTTCATTTAGTTTCAGCGATGTTGCTGAGGCAGAGGCTAACTGCAGCATTACCATCGAACGACACAGCTGATAAATAGTAAAGAGAAAGAGGCGCCACAACACCCATCGCCCAACAACACCGCTGCTGCTTTTCATTCATGCTGCTCGAGTGTTTTTTTTTAAGGATAATATTCCACTGTTGTCGGCGTCCACGTCCAATGGGCGCATTCATGCATGTGCCTTGCTGCTGCTGTTGCTGCCAGGCGAAATAATCAACTTTTGTGTTTAAGGCTTTAAATTGAAATTCCAGATTCCAGCATAAAAGGATTTTGCTTTGAGGCACCACTTGGTATTGGCAGCAGCAACAGCAGCGACAGGCGGCGCTTTTGAATTTAAATTGTAATGATGAAAAGTTTTAGCAATGTTGAGCGTGAAGGTTGTGCTAAATGGGTGGAGTTTGGAGCTGCAAAGGCATAACTGTTTGGAGTATTGGATGTTGTCGGGGCCGTAGCGTAGCTGTTTGTTCGTGTTTGAGTTTGAAAACAATTTCGAAAATCACTTTCCAATGTCAGATGACGACTTTTAAACAATATCAATTCGATTCAAAGTTTAAAAATTTCGAGTTTGGACAAACCAATTTTAAATAATAGTCAAATCTGAAATACTTTGAAATCTTACTTTTAGATCTAAACATCTTAAAATATGAATGGCAAGTATTCAAATAAAACCGTTTCGGTCTTAAAATAAGAATGTTAAATCCTGAAATAAGATTTATGTATATTCTCCTTTCTAAGTTTGTATATAGAAAAAATTGAAAAATAATAGTTTCGGGATCGAATCGGATCGGATCGGATCGACTTGATTCTTGAGTTTAGTGTTTTTCCTGTGTGTATATGATTCCTGCACTTATTATGCCCACAAGTAGTGATGCTGATTTTATTTACAAAGATAGGGTGAAACTAAAGGGGCGACCACCTACGATGAAGTTTGATTTTTCGATTCAAAGCGAGAACACCGGCAAGTACAGGCTAATATTTAGTTTAGAAATATTATTCTTTATGCAACTATTGAGTTTGTCGATGTATTTAAATGTGTGTATGTGTGTATGTGTGTGTGTGTGTATTCGTGTTCATATAATTGTATTCCATTTATGCTGCACATGGAGCTTGCAGCCTACGCTTTGACCACCAATAACAACAACAAAGTACACTGGCGCTGATGCAACGCAAAACATTGCTGATACACACTCATGCACACGCATCTGTCCGATACATACATACCTTTGTATATATTTACTTGCTTGGCGCATATACAGCCATTGTAAATAATTATGTGTATGTGTGCGTGTTTTTATATGTATTGCATGCATACACATACATATGTGTGTATTAATGTATGCATTTGTATACCCGTTTCGAAGGTTTGTATGCAAACTGTAAAATTGCGTGCGAAATTTAGTGTGTACATAATTATTATTTAAATGCAGAACGACACACACGCCAGCACTCACACGAATACATACGCAATCGAACGAACATACAGGGTGTCAATTCAGAAATTTACTTCCCATTCGATTCGTTTATCAAATACAATGCAATAAATAACAAATATACATATATAAAAAAAATGTCAAATTAACCGGAAGTACGTAACTTACTGTTTTTGTTTTATTCGTCACTTGAGCACTGGAAATTGTTGTATCCATTGGATATGTGTTTATTTTGAGAACGAAGATTTTTAAATTAAACTTCCTCATATTTCTATTTTGTTTTTTGTTTTTGTTTTGGCAATGTCGCCCTATGTTCAAAAAGGCAAGTACATAAATTGACAAATTGGCTTATAGGGAAGATGGCTCTGGGATAATATACGCCAGCTTAAGCCTGCCAAAAGAAAGTATTCAATTGGAGAAATAAATCTTTCAAATACATACATATATACAATATACATTGGTGCAACTTTGGAACTAAAATCATCGTCGATCAGATGCAGTAAAACGATTTTAAAAGTGATACTTATATGATACAGGACGTATGTATGTATGTATGTATGTATGTATGTATGTATGTATGTATGTATGTATGTATGTATGTATGTATGTATGTATGTATGTATGTATGTATGTATGTATGTATGTATGTATGTATGTATGTATGTATGTATGTATGTATGTATGTATGTATGTATGCATGTATGTATGTATGTATGTATGTATGTATGTATGTATGTATGTATGTATGTATGTATGTATCAAACAAATTATATAAGCTTGGTGCATTCTTCTATCCCGGCTGTGTCCATCGTCTGTCATTGGGCCACCCTGCTGAGGCTTTGATGGTTACATGCGAATGTTTAATACTTTATATTGTTTCGTTGTTTTTTTTTTCTGACATGACTCATTCTAGTTGGCACAATGTGCCTATATGCATAGCTGCTGTTACTTTGATAATAGTTGTTGCTGGAACGTTGCTGCGTTTCAGCGAAAAATACGCGCGTTGCAATGAAAAATGCTTCGACAGTGGCTTTAAATGCCATTTTGTGCCCATAAACAGAAGACGGCCTGGTGCAGTGTGGCGCACTTTTCTGCGCATTTTATGGCATTGAATTGCCAGCCGCCGCCACCGCCTCCAATGCACGACTTTTGTTTCGATTTGCATTTGAATCATCTTTTCCTCAGTAGGGGTGGCTTTTTTCTGCAGTTGAAATAAGTAGACATTATCCTCCATTCGTCTCTGCTTTTGTGAGCGATTATAATAATTTCGTCCATCCGTGTGCGACATTTCAGTATGTTGTCCTCCAACAACATTGGTAACCAGTGCTTTAACTCTATTCGTATGACCGAGTACTTTTGTCAGTTCTCTTTAAGCTGCCGTAGCTTCCCTCATAGCCAAGGCAGCAAGCAGCATGCATCTGCCGCGCGTCGTCTAACACCATTCATTCTTCTTCTGCCCTTCTCCAAATGCGCATGTGAAATCAAATTCCCGAATGAGCAATTTTTCATTCCGGCACAAATGAAAAAAGTGAAAAAAATGTTTTTTTAGGTAAGGGTATCGCAGCATTTCGTAGCACACGGCAAGGTGCAAGCTTTGTTAAGGGAAGTTTGATAGACCGAAGGCCTAATGCTCCTGCGTTTAAAATTAAAAGGGAAGAATTGCAGCGCTGCCAGTTATGAGATTCCAAAATCCCTAAAAAGTACATGTAGAAAATTGGAAAAAAAATATTTCTTGGGTAGGAATGTGATTGCTTTTATTGAATCAAAGTGGCCTCACTTTAAGTGCAAAAGAAGAATGTGTGCCATTGGTTCCAGTTTTATTTCATACAACTTATTCCACTGAAAAACCCGGTTAAACGAAAAATATTGATTAATCTTGCTGCATATGCATAAACTATTTCCTTATTGCTTTATGTATTTACAACAACTTTGGATACGTCCTAGTGCTTAACCATGTTAAGATTGCTTGACTCATAAAAAATTGAGTCGAATGTCACCGCCACCTCACTCTAAAATATCCGAAGATTCATTGGAATTTCTCGAGCTCAGAATTCGCTGCTTACTTGTCTGTCTATACAGCAAAAAGTCGCATCGAAAAGGTTACGCGGAAATCCAGGCATTTC
The DNA here is from genome assembly GCA_949127995.1 of Suillia variegata. NCBI lineage: Eukaryota > Metazoa > Arthropoda > Insecta > Diptera > Heleomyzidae > Suillia > Suillia variegata. The sequence continues at coordinate 62,013,246 of OX421842.1, read as the reverse complement.
CTGTGATTTTCGCAGGAAAAACGTAAATAAAAGAAAGAAAAAAATCGAACTCCACTTGACAAGCAGAAGGAACACGTCAAAAAGAGAATATGATGACGAGGCGGCACACAAGCAAGGATCGCTTGTACCTTAGACCCACAAGGATCATGCATGTATGTCTTTTAATTGTGTGTCCTGTGTGTTGGTGTGTGTTACGGATCACTGGCGGCAAGAGGGATCAGAGTCTGTACAAGAAATAAACCCCTGCTGGTTTCCGTTCTTTTAACTCAAATATATTTTTTATCTTTTTATTTGGAATTTTGTTGCTTTTAGTTGTGCGCCTTATGAGGATAAAATACACACAGACACACTCACACACACACACACACAACAGCAGCACATTTGTAGTCTTGAGAGCATGATATCGGCATACCCGACAACCTTAGTGCTCTAAAACACATCATGTATAAGTACTTTCGCTTAAACTGGAATGCAAGTAATGGAACATTAGAAAAGGTCAGAAAAGATCGGAAAAGATCAGAATTATTCAGCAGACTTTAGTCATTTTCCTTCTCACTACAACTTGGTCAGTGTTTTTCTTTCTGAACCTTCTGCTTTAACATAGTAATTACATATGTATGTATGTACTTAATGGCAAATCGAAACCATATTTTGGACTTTCAATCTCGAGCTGAAATAAAGGCGTTTCAAATCGTGACAATCATTGCAAGTGTAGTGCCAAAAATAAATCGTCAATGTCCAACTACAATAACTTATTCCTACTTCCATGAGGGTTTCTTAAAGCATTTAAAGCACACTGCGCGGCACTGGCTTTAAAGACGCTCTTTAAATGAGACTATGACAAGGGAAGAGAAGAAAAAGAAGAAGAAGAAGAAGCAAGAGGCGAAACTGAAGTAGGACTGAAATTTAACAGAAACTGCCGCACACAAACTTTCTTACACGCTGCCGCAGTCGACGTTTCTTGGGCCTCCTGCTCTGACATCCTCGCTTGCCGCACGACCCCGCGCTGCCTAAAATCGTACTTTTGTATGCGCTGCGCCGTCTGTCTTACGGACCCAGCGTGTGTGTGTGAGCACGTGCGTGTATATGTTGAAAAACGCCAAGAATTCCATGCCATACCAAGCTATCCAAGCGAACGAAGCGCAGAGCGGGAAGCAGAGGAGCGAGCGCACCGTGCAAGTACGAAGCGAGTTAAACTAAAATGAAACTCTGAAGCTAAAACGCGTCGTTGGTTCGTTTGTTTGTTCGTTCGTTTGAATGTGGAAGGACGGTGTGCGGACAGACAGACAGACAGACAGACAGACAGACAGACAGAGAGGCGGGCAGATGGACGGATGGACGGACAGAATGTACAATAGCTCGAAGCTTAAACGCGCACACAGCAGCAGCAGCAACAACAACAGTAACAACAGCAACATCGGCAGCATTTGAATCGAGTCGACTCTAGCAAAGCAGCAGCAGCCAAAACCTACTCGCACTCGTTCAGAATGTTGCTTGCTGTCATCCGTACTGGGTGATTTCCAGTTACCCTCAGCAATTTCCGAGATGAAAAAGTCAAATATATGAAAATAATTTTCAGAAAAAGTTTCCATATCAAATTGAATTACGGCTGTAATCATTGGACAGGCGGACGAACGTTCGTCGTCAAATCAACTCCGAATTCTACACTGATCTTATATCTGTATATATGTATAAAAATGAAAATATATATATATATATATATATATATATATATATATATATATATATATATATATATATATATATATATATATATATATATATATATATATATATATATATATATAATTCTAGAAAATAACGACAAACATGAACAGATTACTAATTTGAATTAATTGTCTTGAACGTATGTATTTCTATTAAACGCAAAAAATATATTAAAATATGTACTTACATACATATGTATATGCTTCAGATAGTATGGTATATATTAAAAAGAAATATGTAATGTTTTTCATTGTGCGAGGTATAGTACTATACTACTCAGTGTAGGGGCAATCGCTCAAAAATATTGGAAAGTAATTTGCTAACGGCAAAGGGGCTTCTAATGAGTTAACCGAGTATGTCCAAGTTTAAGGCGTTCAAACTTTATTAGGTTACTTTGAGAAAATGGATAATGTTAAATTTAGATTGAGATCCTAAGTCACGATTAATGTCTTGATACCATTCAGATGTGTTTGACCATAAAATTCCATAAAATTATTGTCTCAATATACTCATTGAGACTTGGACAAGTTTCAAAAGACAGATTACCTAAGGAATACTTTTAAATGCCTCTTACAGATTCTTATTAGTCTCAACATTTCAGAAACTGAAGTTTTGACTTACATTATCGCAATATAATTTCCATTTAATGCACTCGGAATAGTAATAAATGGCCGCATCTACCCTGTACCACATCACATCCACGGACGAACGTGCAGCGACGACGACGACATCGACGCCGGCAGCAGCAGCCATACTTGCTATGCCGCACTGAGACATACACACACATCCATATACATATATATACACACACACACACACACACTGTTGCCTGCTGGCTGCCAGTGTGACATATACGAGCTCGCTGTGCGTACACCAGCGCCAGCAATTTAGCCCCAGCCAAGCACAACGCGCTACGGCAGCCACATCGCCAAAGCACTGGATCGACTTTACAGTAGACGCACCAGCAAGTAGCTCATTCGTCGGATACGCAAGAGCCGAACACTATCAACTCGATACTTTATGTGGCGATCTCTATCCCCGTTCGGCGTCACCATCAAGTTCAGCAATTGTATGCGCGGCGCAGTGTGTCTGACATATCTCACTTCATGATGGAGCGCCGCGCCAGCAGGAAGCCGATTAGTAAATGCAAACTTTTGTGCCAGATAAATGTGGCACTTTTTGGTGTGTGCGCCACCAAAAAGTGACGTAAACTTTGTGCCCATTTGCGGCGTATGTAAGGAATATGAGTACTGATGGAGCGTTCGCTCCAAAAAGTATTGCATTAGTTTCGACATGCGAACGCAGTCCACGTTAGTGGAACTTTTTGGTGGCGTCGTGCAGAGCGGTGCGCAGAGCGGTGGTGTAAAATTTTGTTTTTTTTACTTTACTCTGCTGGATGGCTTGAAATATCTCGTATCTCGTATCTCGAAGTTCTTCGTAGTACGACGACGGGGTATGCGGATGTATGTGTGGGTGCTGGCTATGCTCCGGCTTCGGCCTGCTCATAGCATGGGAGCGAGTGCGTTTGCAAGTATCTGTGTGTCTTTTATATATATGTAAGTATGCATGTGTATGTTTGTGAAGTGGTTTCTTCGGATGCCATTGCAGGAATTTTAAATTTTGTTTATGAAGATTTCTGCTTCCTCAAAGTCTAAAGGTTTAAATTTTTGCAGCAAAAAGATAACGAAATGTTGTCATTAACTGTGAAACAAAATAAGATACTAAATATAAGTGTATACAGTATGAACTTACGTACATATGTATGTATGTATGTATGTACGTTAATTTTGTTTAAATTTTGTTATTAAAGAAATCACATTTAAAACACATTTAAATGCGAACTGATGCAGTTATGAGATGCCCAACAAAATTAATTTTAAATACATATTCTCGCTTATATCTCAAAGATCTGAAATGCATCACTGGATGAATCCAAAATATCGGCAAATGAGCTGCAGCAGATTCGAAATTTTTGTTTGAAACGGATTCCTTAACAGACCGAAATTCTTCTCATTCAGCTACAAATACACATCCACATTCTCACATTTAAATGGTGTCCGTGTGTCTGGCACAGTTGCGTGTGTGGGTGTGTGTTTTCGAGAGTAAAAATTGCAGTTGCTCTCTTCTTCTCAATTCCTTTGTCAGTCTGCAAACGCGCTTTAAAAGACAGGGTTGCCAGTGTTTTTCAAATAATTGAAGCTGCTGCATACTCGTATAAGAATTGCAAATGCGCGTTTGCAAACTAATCTGGAATTTGAATTTTATCGGCCATTGTTTTTCTTGCCCTAGAGCTGCGCAGCAAATTAAAATTTGTCTGAATATATTCAAAAATAAATTTTTGTCGTTTTCAATAAATACATTATCATATTTCGTCAAAAACAACAACAACAACAACAACAACAATCAATTTAGAGTTTCTTTTTTAATTTCTTTACTTTTGTAGGTTTGTTTATTTATTTTTTTGATTTGTTTCTTTTTTTTTTGTTTTGTTTTGTTTTGTTTCGGTTTGGTGTCGTAGAACTTGCTCTTCTTATCTTATCAGCGCACTCGAAGCGAGTCGATCTGTTTAACAACAACACATACACTCTAACACAAAACGCTGTCTACCGCGGCGTTATTGTCCGCTTAGCTTTTGTTGTTGTTAATTCAAAAACAGTTTAATGCCATTTATTTACAAGCCGCACTATCTTCTCTTTCCGCCCAGCACGCCCCTAAGCTCTAGTAGCAGGTAACGGTGCGGATTAAACCGAAAGGTGGTCGGTCGCCTTTTAAGTTAATAATATTATAAACAAAAATGTATGCAATAGAAAAAAAGTTGAATACATTTTTTAACTTACATAAAATGAAAAAGCCTTTTTCCCGGCATAAAGCTCCTTTCGCAATATTTCGAAGTTTGGCGTTCGTTCCTCGATTTCGTACGAGAATAATCACTTCAGGTTTTTATCTTTTAACATAACTCGAATGTATGTATGTATGTATGTATGTATGTATGTATGTATGTATGTGTATAATTAAAGTGAAATGAAAAAATCTAAATTACAAACAAATGACACATTGAAAGGTGTTCATGGTGAGCATATTCCGAATTTTCAACTTTTCATGCATTCCTAATGAAAATTTTGAAGTTATATGTTCCACGTCTAGGATTGTTCTTCGTTTCACTAATGCAATATTATCTTTTACTGTGCCTATCATCGCTTATATGTATATATATTATTAAAATGTTTTGCCCTAATTACCAGTTATATAACCAAGTACAATATATTCGAATTCTTCGAAATTCAAATTTAAGCTTTAAATGTAAACTTTCCGACTAAAGTTTCTATTTTTTAGATGGGTGCTTTTATCGGCACAACACATTTCTTGGTGTTTTGTTTGGCGTTGCTGTTGTTGTTGTTACTGTTACTGTCGCTACCAATAGCAGACACCACCACCACCACCACTAGGAGGGTGTCTCATTTATCAGCCCGATGATATTTTACACATTTCACATGAAACGAATTTTCAAATCGATTTGGCTTTCAGCGTGGCGTGGCCCCGGCGTGGCTTCGCTTACACTTTGCACAGTGTCTTCTTGGGCCGCTTGTGGCAGTGACAGTGGCACTGGCGCTGCTGTTGGCAAAAGCAACCCTTCATTATGTTTTAGCATTTTGCTTTGAACCCAAGCCCCCACCCCCAGTCGCCCCTTTCCATTGACTAATTTCAAATTCCAAAATAAATTCAAGTTATGTGCGCAAAAATGCATTAAAATAGCATTTTGGAAAAGCGAAAAACGAAAATTCGAATTGAATTGAATTGCGTGACTTGCGTTGCGAATCGCAAATCGCATTTATAAAATTATTTATTCATTTATTTATTCATTTATTTATTTATTAATTTATTTATTTATTTATTTATTTATTTATTTATTTATTTATTTATTTATTTATTTTATTGGGAATTCAATAATTTTAATTATTTCTATTAAAATGTGACACTTTAAGGAATCTTACACAGAATTTTGTTTTATGTCAGTTATGCAGTGTACCCAAAAAAAAACGTCAAAAAAACCGCCCATGACCCACGTAGTTTTTTCTACATCCTAGCGGTTTCCTGTGTGTCTGTCAATCCCCTAAAAAATGGATTGTTTTTTCTTTGTGAGCGAAGTAATGAAGAGTAAAATCTTCTTGTGTTGAATCTTCGACCATTCGATTTTAAAATATCACAAATGGGCGTGATCTGATAAAAGCATTTACATATGTACATATATTGTATAATAGAAAGATAAATTTTGGTGTCTAGCTTCGATAATAAGCGATAATAACCTCTTACAAGTTTTATATTGGAATGATTAAGATTGTGTTTTTTTCCCTCAATATACATACATATGTATGTATATGTGTGAGATTTAGAGTAAAACGACATTGACAGACTGCTTGAGGACGTATATACATATGTAATAGTTTATTACTTGTTTGTTAATTACTGCATACAAATGCATTAAGTATATTTTATAATAATCAAGGTTTCATTGAAATGTTAATTTTGGAGATGTAAAATTTTTGGAAAAAGCTTTAAAGAAGCAACAAGAAATTTTTCTAGTTAGAAATAAATTTAATTTCAAAATAATTTAAGAAACATTAATATTTTATTTAAAGTTTAAAGAGCAAGAGCAAAAACAAAGCAAATCTACATATTGATGTACATATGTATATAAGTATGTACTACATAACATTTAGTACATGACATGTTTCTTTGCTTAGTTTTCATTTACGAATATTCGCATTATGTAAATAATTTCGCAATGTGCTGCTTTTGCACTTTTCCTCTTTTCTTCCACCTCCCTCTTCTTAGTTAGCCAGTGATAGGGTCAATGGAGGAAGTCGCTTGTGCAACGACAAAGCATTTCCGGTGTCAGACAACTATGTTACACTATTTTACGTTAAGCATTTATAATTGTGTCTCATATTATTTAACCATTCAGAAATATATTTCAAAATTAAAACTGGCGGAAAGTCAAAACGCAAAGGACGTTTGTAGCAACACAACGCACTTACCATCTAAAACCAACTAACCAACCAACAACTAACTGAGTTAGTAAGACCGTAATTGTAGTTATTAATGCCGTTATTTAGCTAATTAATTCATTAGTCAGCGTGGAAGCAACTCCGAAGACTTGCTTTTCGCAGATATACATTTAATCGTATATAAACATAACCGATGCTATTGTTCCACTCAATCGTTATTATTTTAAATATTTCACCCATTACGTCATTTTTAGTGACGTAGGTTATGTAGATCGATTCTTATGTAAGTGAATAAGTACCTGGTACATGTCACCCTGAATTCTTCTGACATCCACCTAAATAAGAACAAGAACAAGTACAATGAAATGTTTTTGTTATTTTCCTGTCGGATATCTTTTCTTAAGAATGCATACATACATACATACATACATACATACATACATACATACATACATATATACATACATACATACATACATACATACATACATACATACATACATACATACATACATACATACATACATATATACATACATACATACATACATACATACATACATACATACATACATACGTACATACATACATAAATACATACGTACATACATTAAAAAAAAAACAGATTTCATTGTAAAACAGGCGACAAGAATTAATCGACGTAAATACAATTTTTAGATACGTTTTAGTCGCATTTGTGCGATATTTTTTCTTTTCTTTATCTATTCGACTGATCTTACTCACTTTGTGCATTCGTTTTGCGTTTTATATTCGCAATTATTTTTGTTGTTGTTGTTGTTGTTGTTGTTGACTTGACTTTATTGTTGTTCCTGCTGCTGCTGCTGCTGCTGCTGATGATGTTGTTGATGATTCATACAAATTAAAAATAAAATACGTACAATCTGACAGTTTCTTTGAATTCCGTCTGGCTTTTGCGTTGTAACTATTTGGAGTTCTTTTACCGTACTCGAACTGTTACTATGAATGACCTTACAGCTACCACATATGAAAACACCGTTAAATACAAGTTCCAAATGTTCATATTTAATGTTAAACTTAGTTATTTAAACATGCATATTTAATATTTAAATGGATCATTTGGTTACCCTCAAGATAGGATAAGATAAGATAAGATCGATAGTTTTAAAAATAACTCTTTTACATCGGTCGCTGGCGCAATCCATTCATTCCACTTTATAATGGCTTAGAAGCGACAAAGGAAATGACCGCTCCGCAGTAAATTTGTATTTGCTAATTTCTTAGTGGATTTGGGTTAAGACCATTTGACCATACCAAAAATATTTTTATTTTTTTATAATTTTAAATGCAGAATAAGATACAAAAAAATTTTTTTTTGAAATTCGAACGGAATGCGTCTCTTCCAGTGCCAATTCAGACACCAGTGAAGAATGTCTCTTCAAAGAATCAAAGAAAGACTCGCACAACATTTGGTATGAAATCGTTAAAAACACGAAAGCAGGATCAGAATTAGAAGTGAACAGAAACAATAAACGATAAAAATGAAAAGAAAAGAAAATAAGGTAAAAAGATAAAGAGAAATAAAGAAAGTAAGAACGAAGACAAAGAAAAATTAAAAAAGAACCCCTGACTACAGAAAGTGTACTTGCAAGCAGACTAGTAATACCAAAAATGAAAAAATTGTCTGCTTTTGCTTTTGAGTTTCGTGGTGTTTTGAATTTTCTGCATGTAGCAGAAAGTAAGGAAGCGAAGCAGCAGCGAGCAGGGTGGCACAGCCGCAGCAAATGTGGCATGTTTTGTTGCTACTGCAATTGCTGGTTTTTGCTGTGTAGCCCGTTTCTGTTTGTTGTGTGGCGTTTAGAGTTTGTTTGCTGCGTTGTCTTAACTTGATGTTGCGCCGCGCAGCCATTATGCAAGAAGCAAGGTGATTGCAAAGCGGCGACCACTCTTAAAATGAAAATTCGCAGGAGAAAAAGTTCAAATATAAAAATGTTATTTTAGTTGTTGTCGTTGTTGTGGTTGTTGTTATGCACCACTTAGTGGAGCATTTTGTGTTTGGGTGGCAGTTTGTAACAAGAAAAGCAACAATCAAAATAGATCAACTCAGTTAGTATCCAGATCTTGTTGACTGAGACGATAAGAATTAGCTCTCACAGTGATACAACGACTACGATTACGAATGAATCCAAAAGGGGGCGTGATGCGATTAGAGCAACACCCACTTATAATAGCGACATGTAAACCTTTGGTGCTGAAAAAAGAATATTTTTTGGTGTCACTGCTATGGCGGAGGGTATTTTCATTCTTACCATTTTTTTTAAGATTTTAGTAATGTTTCTTCTTAAGCTTCTCTAAACAAATTTTAAATATAAATATTCATGTTTGTAATAACAAAAGCAGCAACACAAACTCGTATTGCAATTCTAAGGACAACACCGAAAAACAAACAAGAAAAAAGTAATAAAAACGAATTGCACATGAAAATTGACATTTTAAGTGCGTGTTGCAAAAGTGAAAAGATCGATTGCGGTTATCCCACAATTTATTTATTAAAATCGAAGTTGCTTAAAATTGCATACGAGTATATCAAATAAAGCCAAAATAAGACTTGAGACTGACTTAAACTATGTATGTATGTATGTACGAAAATCGATAAAAAAAATTAGGGAAAATATTGGAAAACCTGCTGTGTGGGGCGGCAACGACAACAAGTACAAAGCTACAAGCTACAAGCGCCAAGGCCTAAAATCTACCACGACGAGACCAAGTTCCTGACAGCAGCGTCTCGCCAATGCAGAATGGAGTGACGCGTCGCAAAATACAAAAACAAAAATAAGCAGCCTGAGACAAGCGACACACCAAGCCAACAACGACAAATAGTTATAGCATGTACCAAAAGAATAGCGCAGCTCTAGAAAATATTTTGTAAGGTGGATTTTGGGCTTTTGAATACCACTTCCAGTATACTCCATTGAAATTGGTCGAGAAGCGACACGAAAAGCACTCATTAACAAAAACGGAGAATTACCGATAAAATTATTAGAATAACTGTCAAAAATATCAAAAAGATTGGAGAGTTAGCATCGTTTTGGAGACAACAAAAATAGACAAAAATTCGAAAATACTTTTTAAAGTTGAATCAAACTTTTGGACAAGAATGTACTCAGGCCTTTTTTATAAACTTCAGTTAAACCAAGCAGCGGAGGCGGCAGGACTGAAAGAGTGTAAAAGCGTTTGAGTAGAGCTACAACTACGGGCCCTTTTTATTTTGTTGCTGGATAAAATAAAAAGAGAGCCTAAATGTATGGCATCTGATGCGGCAAGCGACGCAGAGGCCATATGACTCAGGCAACACACACAGCACAAAAACAACATAAAAAACAACAGCAACAAAAACTCGCTACGAAGCATGCTTTTGATTAAGGTCTTAAGCACGAAAGCACAAACCGGGCAAGGCTATAAGCAGCATAAACAAAGAAGGAATTTGGTTGCCGAAGCGCTCTGCAACGCTGCGAACGAACGAACGAACGAACGCACCACCACCGCTCGATGCGGCCCTGTGCTGCATATTTGTTGCTTCGCTGGGCTTCGTTCGTGTGGGGACCATTTTCTGATTTTCTGATTTTGTATTTTTCTTTTCGTATTGGTTTTTTTGTTTTGTTTTACTTTAAGTATTTTCGATTTTGCCCGCTTCGATTGGGTTGCGCGACGCATGTAACCATGGCCAAATGCAGTAAGAGCAGCAACAACAACAACAACAACAATAACCGCAGACATTGAATAGAAGTTGTGGCGGGACACCTGCACTCACTGCTGCTGCTGCTGCAGTTGTTGCCACTGCTTGGACAAGTCCCGCTCCGCAAGAGTGCAGTCAGTCTTTGGTTTTTTGTTTTGTTTTGTTTCGTCTCTTGTCTCATATCTTTTGTGCGGATTTTAGTTTCTTCTGATTTTATATTTGTTAGCTTGTTTTTAGTTTTATGTTTTTTTTTTGCTTTTGGGTTGGTTTCTTGTGTTTTGCTTTTCGTTTGGTTCAGTCATCCACTGGCGTCCATGTCTGCTACATTCACTGAAAGAAAATATTTTGAAACTCTTTTTATCCAATGACTTTGTATAACAAATACAAAATATTTTACAATTGTCATATAATTAAATACATAATACAATATAAAGGAAGATTTTACTGTAACTTACATACATAAACTTTGAAAATAAAATAAAAACAAAAACTGTAATTCAAAATCAAAATCAAATATCGCAACGAATACAAAACATCACTTGCTCATTTCAGTGCCATTGCAACCGTTTGTCGAACTTGGTCGCGTTCAAAAAGCTGCTCCATTTGTCTTTGCTCTGCACAGCAGTGGTTGTCGTTTTCTTTTGCGACAACCAAAAGAGCGGAGTATCCGTGTGAAGTGTTTCCTTCGGCGGATCATCATCGTCCAAAAAAATCAAACTCACAAATAGTTGAGATGGTAAAGATGATCTCGTCTCTTGCCGTAGTCTCTTACAGTTCATGTTCCAGGACAATAAACGAAAATTCTAAACGATACTTAGGTGCAATTCATCATGACTTTCAATTCAAGGTTACAAATTAGTTGGTGGTAAAAAGTTCTTTAATCTAAAGAAAAACCAGAACGTAGAATTTAATAAATATTATTTGATTCAAAAATTATAGTTAAAATACTTTGAATTAAATATTATTATTATTATTATTATTAATATTATTATTAATATTATTTTTACATGATTTCATAAATAGAATTATTATCATAAATTAACGTAAATAAGAAGTTATAAGAAGCCTTGGCCTTCATTCTCTCAACTTCAAAATGACGTTGCCACAACTTCAATAAGGGGTTCAAACCCCCTCCCCCAAGAAGATTTCGAATACGATTTTGTTTTTTTTTTTAATAAATTTATCAATAAAATTGTTTAGCAAACCAAATACTTAAAAAAAAAGTTTTCTGTGAATGTGCTAAAAGGAGCATTTTTTGTGGTGTCACTGAAATGGCGGAGGGTATATGAGCCTCGGCAAAGCCGAAGGAAATTCTCTTGTTAGATTTCATTGTTGTTGTGATAATTTTACATTTTTGTTGTTATAGTTGTGCTGCAGATGCGTGTGCAATTTAAATGCATATTTAAAAATATACATACATACATACATACATACATACATACATACATACATACATACATACATACATACATACATACATACATACACACATACATACATACATACATACATACATACATACATACATACATACATACATACACACATACACACATACATACATACATACATACATACATACATACATACATACATACAGTAGTTTTTTATTAGATTTTGTTTTTGCATAAATTCATTTAAATAAAAACCGTTATAACGCATTGCATCAAAACCGCTCGATCTTCCTATTGTATTGCGCACAATTCAGTGTGTGTGAGCGTGCAGTGACACGCACACTACCATACCATACAACGTGATTTCTCTAAAAAATATAATTGCAAAAACAATTTCAACTTTATTTAATTTAAAATATTTTATTTAAAATTTATGCAAAATAATTGTGAAAAATTCACAAAAATATTGAAAAAAAGTTGGAAAAAAATTTAAAATTGTGCGTGCATGGTTGTGCTGCGTTGGGCACGGTTGGCCGAAGATGGATAGCTACAAAGTGTGGACAGACAAAAAAGCGCACAGCAGCGAAAGCAGATATGTATATACATACATATGTATGTATGTGAGGTGTACAAAGGATGTACAAATACACATAGTCAATATGTACATTTCAACATTAACATCATTACTGAAATTGCATATGCACGTATGTATGTATGTATGCACCCAGCCAGCATTTTTGCTCGCGGAAGACTCTTCAGCGATCGGAATAAGCGATTAATTTGATCTTCCGCGAGCTCGTTTTCTGATCGCGGAAGATCAGGCCTACGGGAGAAACTGTGTCAACAAAGCGATTCGCGCAGAAGAATCTTCGACGACGCATCAAGAAGAGTCTTAGGCGACACACCAAGAAGAGTCGCCGAAGAGTAATTTGGAAGACTCTTCTAAGAGTCGTCCAACAGACGCTAGGACGATTGTTTTGTTTTATACAAAGTACAAAATACAAAGTACTACATTCGAATGTTTGCTTTTATTTTTAATTTTTGTAAATAAACATATACATATTTTAAAAATTGTTTAAAAATTCATGGGCAATTCGGGTATAGTAAATATTTAAAAAAAATATATAATTAACAACTTTAGCTGTTTTCTTGATTATTATTTTGAGCACGCAGTAAATTGGATGTAATGTCGCAGCCCATTTCGCTAAAGACAAGTTTCTTGCAAAAAAAGAAAAATGTTATAAAATTTGTTAAAAAAATATAATGTTTATAAAAATTTACCAATTGAATGCCGATCATTCATTCCGTCCAAGATTTTTATCGTCTTTAACAGAAATTGAGGCAAGAAATTTCATGTTATTTCTTGAACAGAATATTTCGACTGAAAAAAACTACAAAAACCATTTTTTAAAATACGAAAAACAATCGCCAGTGCGATTCAAAAGCGATCAAGTCGCTCAGCAATCGTCAACGCGATTCAAATGAGAGTAAAATAAAAGAAACGGTAAATTTTGCTCTTATTTCGGAGAGAAAAAAACAAAAAATCGTACTTTAATCGCCCAGACGTTTAAAAGAAGGGTTGCCAAACAATCGCGCTCTTTCAACAAACTTCCAAATGCTGGCTGGGCATGTATGTATGTATGTATGTATGTATGTATGTATGTATGTATGCATGTAAATGTATCAGGGTGAATCACATCAAATGGCATCAACAAATTTAAGATTGCTATTTCGTGTTCAGAGGTACACTTGCTTAACATTAATTTTGACGTTAATAAGAACGATAGCCAAGTTTCAAAATCTATCGAGTTGTTTTTCTTTTAAATTTTGCATAAAATGACACTAAGAGAACAAACACTCTATGTAAATTCTTGAATCTAGCCGATGCGTTGATGAAAATCAAGTTATCGTTGCAATTCTCAATTCAACCCAGAAACAATTGTTATTTGAAATTCAAATATTGAAATACAAATAAATTCATTTCTAAATTTAAATTTATTTTTAGATCGAGACTATTTTAATTTCAATTATCTGTTAAATTTTCAGAATTAACATTTGTCTTTTAAGATGTGGTGATCTCAAAATAAAATTTAAAATTCTAATTTGCTGCAACTGAATTCGTTACAATCAAGAATTTCAGTTTCAATTTAAGATTTACACTCATTTTAAGATTTAAACACTGAATTTAAGATTTTTAAATCGAAACGGCGCAATCTTAAGTTAAGTCAGAATAGAACAATCAATCAATCAATAAAATCAAGCCCGACCATTCTAAAATTTGGATTGCGAACAAAATTCTCGAAAAACAACGCGATTAAGTGAAATTACTGGTCAAACGTGACTTTACAGGTTTGAAGAATCTTTTCAACGTTGTATTCCGATGGCATTTGTACAAAACACACCTTTTGGCCGCTATTCTATACTCTTGGAACTCTGTAGAGCAAAGCTTTAAAGCTTTAAAAATTGCTTGGTGATCCACCCTCATGTAAATATGTACATTAGTATGTGTATTGTACACAATTGTGCATCCATGCGTTGGCATTTAAGTACGTGTATGTATTGTGTGTTGTTGTTATTATTATTATTTTATATTATGCAACCTGTCACATAAATAAATTCGATAAGCTCAAAGCGCTCCTAACTATATTTAACGGTATATTCTCTTTCAATATTAAACTTTACTAGTTTTTAGGACCGGGCATATTAATACTTATCCTTAGTTTTCGCATGCAATTGGCAATGAAATTTCTTCGCGGAAATCAAACTATGCAGAAATTGTTGATTCGACCTTTCGTAGTCCTTTTAGCGATGTCCACCTGTCCGTCCGCACCTGTGAATATTTCACTCAACAAGGTATTCTTGTGTGCGTGTGTGTGTGTGTATGCGTGCATGCATGTGAATTTTCGCTGAAATTTATGCGTTCCTTACTGTAGGAAGCCTGGCCGACCGACCGTCCGTCCGATCGTTCACCTGCTCCTATTTAAATGCGGAATTTATCGCGCCATAATGTATGCTTTAAAATTGTGCACTATTCGCCAAAAACTGCAGCAAAAAAAGGTTTTAAATTTATTTTGTGATTACGCACTTTTTCGTATAACGTTTAATTTATTCTTGTTGCAAAAAATTATTTTGTTATTTTGTTTTTGTTTTTGTTTTTTATCTCACGTTTGCATTTTTTTTTCGATTTTGTCGGTATTGCGCAATGAAAAATTTGTATACGATATACAAAAAAAAAAAAAACGCTTGCATTAAGCTTTGAAATATGAGCTGTTTTACGTTATTTTTGTTATAGTTGTTTTCGCATTCAGGCTCCTATCGGATTTACCCTACGAAATTCACATAAATTCACCCGATATGTGCGTATTCACAAACACACGCGCACTCCTACAAACTCGCATATTAAATGTAAATTTAAGCAGTTACTATGCAAACTTATACAATATTTACATAAATAATTAAGTAATGAAAAGTTCTAACTCCATCAAACATATTTGAAGAAAAAACAAGTAAGAAATTTTAGTCGGTCTTACCGACTTTTACACACTGTTTAATATCACAATTAAACAATTAAAATAAAAAAAAAAATCAAACGAAAATCTTTAACGGTTCTCAAGTACTAGAATCAAAAATAGTTGATGTGGACATGGCTGATTAGCAGTTCGTCTTGGGCATAAGAGCAATCAATATCTCTAACGGTTCTCTCGCTATCGCGTCAACAAGAAATGATGAGAGACAGACGGACATGGTTAGATCGACCATGATACGTTACAAACATTTGCACAAACATAATATACAATGCATATCATGCTAGCTATACTCTCGTAAAAACAAACTTCGGTTCTATCTAGCTAGCCTACCAAGTGGTAAATAAACTATTTCAGTTAGATCCTTTGGTTTCTGTTTGGCTCATATGAGTAGGTATGTATGTGTATGTTTGTGTGTGGGTGTACATACATATATGCTGGTGTATGTATGCGTTTGCATGCTCACCACATTATATAAAATATATTTGCACTGAAATATGCGTGCATAAAATATTGCGGCGCCATTGCATAAAATTAATTCCCACATCAAACTTTAATATTAAAGTGAAGCATTCTCATGGACGGCACGGGACGGGACGGGATGGAACGGACTCCGCTTGTTCTACTATTTCTGCTCGGCCTGGTCTCTGCCTTTGGTCCTGTACCTATGTACGTCGTACATGTGAATGTGGACTTTAATGTAAAAGAACAGCCGGAGGATAGTGTGATCATGTTTCAATTGGAATTCAATACTTACTTATGCAGAGTAGCAACGAGTTTTCTTCGATGTCCACTCCAGTGGTTTAAATGTTTCACATGAAATAAAAAATAAAAGTGTAAAACTTTTAACTATAAATGATTTCTTTTGTTTTTATGTATTGTATTAAATTTAAAACAGATCAGCCAGTAGAAAAGCAGTTTACCGCCTGCCGCCGACGCGTGGTGCAGCCTTTTACGAAACCTTAGTGGATGCCTTTGCCTTGGGCGCCGAAGGCTGTGTTGGCTTCTTGACGGCCTTGGTGGCGCTCTTCTGTTCCTTGGCAACCTTAATGTCCTGATCGCGTTGCGCATTGCACACTTCGGGCTCCATGTTTCGCTTGGTCATGATTTCGGTGAGCGAAGCACCAGCAATAGCGCGCTGGAACTTTTGTGCGCTTCTTGGTCTGTTGCTCTTCGATACCCTTGTGATGCTTGCGACGGTAGAGCACGGTCCAGGTGACCTTACGAGGATTGTGCTTCATTAGATATCAGCGCTCGCATTTCTTATCAAGAGAAGTAAAGGTCTTTCCGTCGATCTTAACCCTGGTCTTGCCATGGCCGGGATAGATCTTGTACCCGCTGAATGAACACAAAGCGGTCTTCATTTTTGTACTGGAACAAGAACCACGTTTACCTCGTCAGACGCACGTCAAAAAAGTTCCTTCCTGCATTCCAACAGTATCTGACAAGTAACCAATGCTCTACTCGTACTAACCTCATCTTCCATAATCAGAAATCGTTTTTTTAGAATAGTTCATTAAATTAAAAAATACGAAATTCACAAAAAAAAGGAGTCAAACAAAACTTTTTTTTCTCAACTCGATTGCGATAACTTTAAAAAATGTGAAATGAAAAAACGATATATGAAAGTTTTTAAAAGAAGTTGCGACGTTTTTGCTCCTCAAATGGAAGCAATTGGTTCACGATTACTTCGAAATCATCTTTGAAATTATACGATGTACTCGTAAATAATATGTTTATTATTGTTGACCAAAGATTATTTAACTATTCTCAAATCGAATTGTATAATCAAAGCATTTCAATGTTCCCGGTAGTCGTGTACTGTGATACCATCGTAGTGTACCACGTTCCCAAGCTAAAGCAAGTCTACCCACCGTTTAGATTTAGTCTCATACACCACGAAATCTTATTGTATTCTCGTAGAGCATCTCGTTCCTGAGGCACAGCGATGATCCACCCACGGATAATAATTTTTTTTTAAATGTTTCAAGTTTAAAGAAAATCAGTTCAGCCGGTTGACGCGAAAAGGGACCAAACAAACAAACAAACAAACAAACAAATATTAAGACGTCTTGTCTTGTTTTTTTGTTTCAAAGAAATGCTTTTATTCAGGCATTCATACTTACCAACGAATTGTTCAATTATTCATTAACTAATTAAAAGAAATGCGAATTTAGGTTTTAATTTTCATTTGGTTTTTATTTTGTTGTAATTTCTTTTACTTCTCTTCCGCCATGTTATGTTGTTATGTTTTGTGATATATTTTCTTTTAAATATTTTACATGTTTAAGCTATAACAAAAAGACACGAAAACTTAAATGTACACAAACAAACAAACAAACAAATATACTATAAAATAAATTTACAACTAAACTCAAATGTGCTTCCTCTCTTTTCCTCTCTTCTCTTCTCTTCTCTTCTCTTGTGTTTTCTTTTATTTTAAATTATTTAAACGAAACAAAATAAGGCAATGTGGAATTTGTTTATTTACTTACAACTTAGGTCGGTATAAAAAATGGAAGGTTGCTTAAAAGAAATTATATTACATATGTATGTATATAAAATGCCAAAATTGATTCTTTCATACGAACGAAATTACAAATTTTTAGGTTAGGTTTCCAATTTAGCTAAGGTAAAATTTTAAAAATGTTTCTTTGATGGTAAATTGTTAAATTATAACTGTTCCATTTTCTTGTTTTTTTTTTAAATAATTTCTAGTTTATAAAGATTTCATATCACAATAGAAAAAAATGTGTACTCTTTTGTTTGCTTTCTTACTTAAGATAAACCTAAAATTAAACAATGCAAATTCAATATCGATTTGTGATACTTTGTGTGAGAACCAAAGAAAATATTGTAGTAAATGTTTCCTTTTTACAAAAATTAACGAATTGTAGAATAACGCTGTTTTTTGTTTTTAGATTTTATACTTTTCATTGTTTACTGTTATAGTGATGTAGTTATTGTTATTGTTGTTGGTTTTTCATTTTTAATACGAGTGCCTACATGTGTGTGTGTGTGTGTGTATGTATGTATTTATCTTATTTCTTTTAAATTGACTAAAATTTGAAATATGTAAAGTAAATACAACTATTTTATTTAATTTAAATTTATTTTATATCGTTTTAATTAATTTAGTTTTTAATTTATGAAGTTGGAAAACTTTTTCCAATTCAATGATATAAATTATTAAATTAATTAAAAAGAAACGCCGCACCAAATTCTCGAATCAAACTCGGCTGGCTGAGCTGCTGCTTCTGGTGAGACAGACAAAACCAAAAGTAGCTGCCATTGCGCCCTAAACTAATGTCTGCTGCACATATATTTTCAGTTGAACTTAGTTTCTTTGTTGTCGAAGTAAGCAGCTCTTGCTGGAGCTCATGTCAAAGCGAGAATTTAAATAAAGTATTTAAATTTATTTGTTTGCATCTCATCTGTGCAAGCGACCAGTATTGCCGCTTGCTAGTCGTTTTTTTTTTTTTTTTTGTATCTGATTGTGAGTGAATATCTTTTCACATGCTTTGCCATGAGTTCCAGCGTGGCTGTGTGTTTGTGTGTGTAAGTGCAGTCGAGGTTTTTGTTCTCCGCGTGTGTTTTATTTTATTTTTCGTTTAAATTTAGTGCGGCGTTCGTATGGCAAACGAAAGCTATGAGGTTTTTTCTTATTTATCATTATTTTTATTCAGTTTTTTGTTGTGTACAATGTATGTATGTATGTATGTATGTATGTATGTATGTATGTATGTATGTATGTATGTATGTTTGTATGTATGTGTGTGTATGTAATTATGGGTTGCTGTCTGAATTACATGGTTCAGGGTCTGGCATGTCCGAAGTCAGTTTAGAAACATTGCACGCAGGTAGAGAACTTGGCTCAACTGTTTCACGTTCGTTCGTTCGTTTTTTTTTTTTTCGTTTTTCGTTCACATCAAGATCTGATGTCGTCGCCGCCGTCTTCGTCTTCCCCTGGTCGGTGCAAAGTTAAACTGTAACAAGAATAACAAACAAAAAACAGTTGGTGAAGCCTCCCGCACAGTACTTATGATTTTAAAGTTCGTGTGTGTTCGATTTGTACTTGGCAATTTGAAATTGAGCAGCAACATCAAATTTTCTTACGTACAGGTCCGCATTATCAGTATACACTCCAAGTCATATCGCCCTATGTCTTGTCTCTGCTTCACATGTGTTGTGGTGTTTTCAAAGGAGCAGAAGTGAAGCTAAAATTCGGCAAGAGTTGTCAAGTCAAAAAATCTTAAAAAGTGCTTGCAGGAATTTGTAAATGGCTCTAGTTGAAGTAAGTATTCTGCATGAAGCCCCCCCTGTCCTAACTAATAGCAATGTATAGAAAGCGCTATTTGTTCGCCTGGAGCATGTGTTTCCTTTTTCTGCTTCTTTAAAGTCGTCTCTTGAAATTGTCCTTTAAAAGCGCTATCTCGTAAACGATTATTAATCTTTATTTTGGAAATGCCTTGTTGCCTGAGCCCAGCTAGTTCTAACTTTCCAACTCCTCCGACGCCTTTTGCGCATTTTTCCTTAATTTGTCGGTGAACGCATCATCTCACAAGCCAAAGGCCGAGATTTAGCTTGAGCAGTTTTGGAAGTTTCATGATCACATCGATTCCTTTTGCCGACAATTGTGTGCATCCATACAAATCAATCGTTTTTAGATTGTTCAGATCCTCGGCAAGTGTCTGTAGACCTTTATCCGTAATGCGACTGCACTGGCCGATATTGAGGTTCTCAAGTTCTTGCAGCGATTTAGCTATTTTGAGCATGCCCTGATCCGTTATTTGGCACTGATTTAGACTAAGTGAACGAAGTCGGTAAAGACCCTGTGCAATATGACTCAATGCCTGATCGCTGATCTTGTCGCAGAAACTAACATCGAGAGATGTGATACCGTTGCCACCTTCAGTGAGGTATGCCATTCCTATATCGGAAATGTTGTCGCATGATCTTAGGTTCAACTGCTCTAGTTTGGGCATATGTGCGAGGTGCTTAAGTCCACTGTCCGTGATCGAGACACAGAAACTCAAATTGATCGACTTTAGTGACGTTAGACCTTGTGCAATATGGCCAAGTGCCTCGTCGCTAAGACGCTGGCAGTCTTGTAAGCCCAAATACTCCAATTCTAAATTACCTTCGGCGGTCTCCTTGCTCAGACCGGCCAAATGACCGATGCCCTGGTCGCTAATGTGCCAGCACGAACGCAGATTAAGATGTCGCAGCTTTTTTAGGCCCCACGCGATAAGCAGAAGACCAGTATTGGTGATGTTGCAACAGCCACCCAGCTCAAGTGTTTCCAGACTCTTGAGATGCTGTGCAATGCGACCAAGACTGGTATCGGTGATTTGTTTGCAAAGCGACAGATCGAGCACCTTCAGGTTGGGTAGATCAACGGAAAATGCGTGCCCAAGATTTATATCAGCCACATTAAAGCAACCGCTTAGGTTGAGCGATACTAGTGCAGGCACACTCAGTACTAAATCTTTTAGAGAACGCCGCAGCGAGAGTATCTGCACTTTTTTGATTCCACGCCGTACCAGCGAATTGAAGAGACTAGAGCTGGAGCGCTTGAGATGCAGTTTTGCCTCGACACCCTTCCAGACACTTTTTGCGTAGGCGGCATCACGCCATGAGGTGCATACTTGCGACGCTCGACCCAGATCACGCGTATTCAGCTTCTGGAAGATCATCTCGAGTATTTCGGGAAAGAGATTGCTGATGTGTGTGCCCTCTATTGGTGGTGGACTTTCGGGAGAGGCAGGCCTATGCTGATTAAGATGATGATGATGATGTGCATGGTGTTGCGCATGAGCTGCAGCGGCTGCAGCAGCAGCAGCGTGCTGAAGATACAACGCGGGCGGTATCGTCTGCAACTGGTGTGACCTGTGATGCAGTGCGTACGGTGTGAATCGCAGTAAATGATGGGCGGTGCGCGTCAGCCCAGGCAGTTCAGTCTGTTGATATAGATGATCGTCCATACTACTCCAAGCGGCAGCGGCGGCCAGTTGTGTAGCCGTGGGCATACCACCACCACCGTTAGTGCCTCCTCCACCGCCACCACTACCACCACCGCCATGGTAGTTAGTTAGTGCGGCAGCAGTCTGCAATGAAATTGTTGTCTGATGATGAAATGGAAGAATCTCTGTGTTGGTTGCCATCTTCGCAAAAAAGAGAATGGATCTAGTTGTATGATGCTGTGTCGTTGATACGCTTGGTAGCCGAACTGTACTTGAACGCTTGTTTCAGTAATAATACACAGGAACTCAAATGTCGATTGTTGTCGTGACTTATCAAACGCTTCTCATATTTATTTTATTTTTAATTTAAGTTAATTATTTTCAATGTTTTTTCACCGAACTCAGATTAGTATCTGCACTTGAATTTGCTTGCTGTTAGCTTTTCTTTTTCAATTCTATCTTTTCAAATTATTCACTTTATTATTCAAAATTCTTTAACTTTTTCAATGACAAACGCCGTTTTTCCACTTTTCTATGCGCTTTAATACAAAACAATTTTGATCGCTTCGCTTCGTTGTTTCTTACGGTTCGGTCTTGTGTTGTTGGTGTATAGCTTAGTAATCTTACTTAGGAAACTATGAGAATCGTCGAACGAAAAGACCGCGCACGCAATACCGTTCTCAGCAACAACGTTTCACAAACTAAACTCGTCCATTCGTACGGTTTCGTATATAACTAAAACAAATGCTGAAATTGCTCATGTTGGCTCTCTCTCTCACATTCAAGTAGAGAGCATCTATTTAAAAAAGGGAATGTCTGTGTATTTTCATCAGTGTTAGTTGCTTTGCAGAATTCAGCTATTTGTACGAATGATATGTGGAGCGCAGTTGGCTTGAAAGATGTCTCTCAATGTGCTTGTGCTACTACTGGCTGAATTCGGTTATTGCGTATAAGTATGGGAGATAATGAATGTGTTTGGCTGTTTGCTGCCATAAGTATGGCCCTGGTGTTTCTTAGGCGATTGAAAATAGTAGCAGCACTATTTGACTGTTAAAAATGTGCTGATTTCGGAGTTTTTAATCAGCCCTACGAAGAACAGAAAATGCCGTCTTTAAATATCTAGTCAAGATTTATATAACAGTTATGGAGAAATGCTTTCGTTTTTTTTTAATAACAATTATTATCGTTCGCTTATCTCTTATACAAAAAGAGAAAGAGAATTCTGAATATTCTCTAAGATTCTACACTACTAGTCAGAACGTACAGCTCTTACAAACAGTGCGTTAAACTTGCCCATCACTGGTCTAAAGAGTAACTTACTAGACTAAAATGTATTATGCAAGGCAAAAAAACAATTTCAATTTAATATCTTTAATCTTCATCGAATCCATTTTGAATTCTTCGGCATAATTGCCATTTTATTTATACATGTTTGAATCCAATAGATCCACTTAAAAAAAGTGTCAACAGTTTTGCGGCTTTTAGCACAGACTGGGCTTAATACCACCGACAGTTGTTTCTTTTTTCGAGCGGAAGAAGAGAAGAACCAAGCTTTATCATCATCATACAGAATTAAAATACAACATTCAAAAAATGTAGCTACACAACACAGCAGCGCTGCACTGTCCCGTTTGCGTTGGTATAGGAAAAATGCCTTAAACCATAATACAAACGCAATATTCAAAAATTCTGGTATCATGAAGAGACAACAGAGCAGGTACTGCGTTCGTATGTTCCAATGAAGAAACGTTGAATCTGTGTATTGGTGGTCTTGGCATAGCTTACTATAAGGTCGTGGTCGGCGTGACACGCATACATCCATCCATCCATGCGCAGAAGTAGATCTTCGGCTGCATATACACATGGTTACTACCCTGATTCCAAGAAATCAAAACAAAGTGGTCTCTGTGCTGTTATGTTGGAATAACGTCGCCGTTGATGTCGATAATGGTTTGTTGCTGCAGTTGTTGTTCACGTCGCTGCAGTGTTATCAATACGAAGAGTTTAACTCACACGAATACAACTGATACTTTCATAGGACCCTTTTGCAGTTGGTGTGGCTTTCCTTTTCTACATTTTGGAATTCATTTCCAAAAATTATAAAAAAAAAATATATATACTCGTACGTACACCAAACGAAAGAACTGTAATGCCCTTCGAGCGAAGTATAAAGGCTCTGATTTATTTGAATCTTTCTTTCTTTCTATCCCTTATGTCCTAATCTGCAGGAGGAAGCATGTCTAAGTGAAATACTAGTGCGTAAAAAAAACGATAGGATAGGTTCTTGTACCTGCGGAACAGGTTTTATTGTTCCTAAAACCCGACATAGTGATCAGCGTTGATCACAAAACAAACTGTGGAAAGGTAAACCAAAAAATAATCTTTTCTCTGAAAAATGCAACCAAGCATTGCTTTAGATAGTATCTGTAAATAAGGTGCAAATACACATGCATACATACATACATACATACATACATACATACATACATACATACATACATACATACATACATACATACATATATAGTCAAATAATAATCGTGTTTGTTGTTTAATTTTTAATTAGGATGGCCACAGAAGGACTAAGATGGACAAGTGCACGAACGCAAAACGCACCAGCCCCAATTTCATTAATTGAGCCACAGCAGACGACTTTAACCCCAATCAAGACAATAAAAGCCTTAGTCGGACGTGTATGCCGCTCAATATCGTATATATTGTCATACCTACCACGCCTCCTTATGAGCGTTACGAATGGAAAAACGAGAGCATGAAAAATGTACCCTAAAATTCGTTTAAGCAATTTTAATTAATTATTGTAATATAACAATTTGGCATTTAAATGATTTGTTTGTTTTTATTTAAAATAATTTAAAAAATTGTGTTGTATTTTCATATTTACATATGTATGTATGTATGCATGTATACATTTACGTATGTAGAAAAAATCGTACAGAATACTATGCGCCCACACCATTTCCACTGGCAGTTTGCTTTGACCGACATTCATCCTGTAATGGCGTCGGCGTCCTTTGCACAAGCGCACTGGCTACGCGTTGCGCTGGTATCTCCACCAGAATAACGAGTAGAAAGGCGGATGCAACCGAGAGAACAGTGACGGCAAAAAAATCCATCACCGAACCGACTTCGGTGAAATTTGTCGGCTCGTTGCGTAAGCCAAATAGGCCAACTACAATCGTCGGCGCCACCACGTAAACGCTAAAGCAGTACTTATTCAGAAACAGAAATGGACGTGCGCTCAACGCTGAGTTTAGTACACCACCGCGGCCCACGGCGCACAGCACAATGACACCGCCGGCGCATAGTGCGAAAAGCAATTTACCAAAGGACATAATTGTCGCCACCAGCCAGGACGGGGCGTCGCGCCAGTAGCTCATGAAATTCGTTACCACATAGAGGATGGCACAGAGCAGCCAAAAAGCCGCACGCCAAACCGCAGCAGCAGGCAACTGAGTTCGGCTACCACCCTCTTCCGACGCCTCCGCCTTACGCTGCCGTTGATAATGCAACAGCCAGCCGAGTGCAGCACCACCAATGTATGGGTTGATGCGCACCCACGGCTTCACATAGAGCGATGAGAGGGTGCTATAGATGACGTCGATTCTATGTGGGTGGATGCGAAGGCAATGTTTGAGTGTTGAACGCGGATGAGTGATTGAGTGTGCGAACAGAGGCGGGTGAATGGTTGGAAAGAAAGAAGAAAGGAAACATACGTCATGCTTGTGCCTCTTGCCGCGTTATTTTCATGTTGTAGTTGTACTCACTGAAATGTAATGCCGTTGCGGTAATTGCATATCCACCCCGTTGCCACAAATCCCAGCGCTAATGTGACAAAAACAAATTTGGCAGCGCGGGCACTTTTCGCATAGAAGAAGAGCAGCGCCGTGAACAGAACAAAGAATTGCATTTCGCACGCAAGGTACCACGTCCACGACAAACAAATGTTCTCCATGTCCAGGAAATTGTGGATGTAGAGCAGGTTGTACCACCAGTTGCTGCAAGTGGATGAAACACAGAAACAAGCAAACCATTTTCAAAGTCTTATTAATGCTATTCACTATGTCAAAAATATTTCAAAAATTACACTTATGTATGTATGTAAGCATGTATGTATGTATGTATGTATGTATGTATGTATGTATGTATACTTAAAAACATCTTTTTTTTTTGGAAATTGAAGTATCTACATACATATGTATATAAAACCGAATGTAGTTGCGTTTAAAACCAACACAATTAGAAATTTTGCAAATTTAATTGAAATTTACTTTTAAGTATTTATACATAAGTATGTACATTTATAAATGCCACAAAAACAAAGTTATATAAACAAATTGGTTTAACACGCAAACCGAGCAATGCAAACGCTGCATTTCTCCCGAATATCTGGATAAAACATAAATTGCGCTTAATTGGAAATCAATGCGTGCATTAATCAACGTTTGATTAAATCATGCACGCGTAATCAAATTCGATTTAAATCGGAATTGCTTACGTAACTCGCTTTTTTCATCTCTTACTCTTTCTATAAAAAAAAAAAAAAGAATGCATATACGCCACGCCGCAACGGCAAAGAACATTCAAATTACCCGTATGGCATGACGCAATTTAGTAAAGTGAAAAGGAGATGACAATACAAACCCTGAATCACTGAAATCGACACAAATATCGTACATACTTTTTACAATAAACACCACTGTGCACGCCCAGTCGAAAGGGTGAGTACTCGTTGAGCAGTTCCAAAATTACATCACTCAGCAGCATTGTGACTATTACGACTGGCGTTAAACTAACAACAACAAAAACAATATCAATCGAAAAAATGATTAAAACAATTAGTTCCCGGTTCTTTTACAACTCACCGCATATAACGATGAAAAACGGATTTTAGAAATAATTTGGAATTTTGTACCAAAGAATTCCGCTGAATGCGCTGCACTTGCGCGGCGTTTGAAAGAAAGTTGTAGACGAGCAGAAAAGCGCTGTACAAATACAAATACAAATGAAAATGCAAATGCAAGTATGAATGTAATATTCATTGAGATTCTGGGAGAGCGTAGTAAAAGAGCGGCGCACGCACTAACCTTATTACAAAGAAAACGTCTACATAGAAGCAGGACTGCAGCATCGGTTGCAGCACAAATAGCTCCAGTTTGGCGAAAATTAGTGGCGCATTCGTCATGGCATACAGCGAGTAATAGTAGACATGAAAGACAGTCACCCACAGACAAATGACTGTGCGTAAGCCCGCAATAACGCTAAGAAAGTTATCCGATTTTTCCAACTGCATGGCGCGTCTGTAGTTCGCATTGAAGCGAAAGCACATTAATATAGTATACAGTGTGGAGACTGGCGCGGTTTCGGCATTTTTTGATGTTGTTGATGTTGATGTTGATGATGATGATGATGATTGTTTTGTTTGCAGTGGCACTTGGCTCTTAAAATTTGACCTTGATTTGTGTACGAGCTCAGCGAATATTGGTAGCCCAAAAATTACAGCTAAAACAATGCTTAGAAGAGAAAAAAAGTATTTGTTAAATATAAATCATTTTAAAAAAATTTACCAGAAGTTGTTCAAAAGTCTTGCCTCTCCACTATTTTCAGAAGAGAGCGAGAGAGAGAGAGAAACGCTCAAATAACAAAATTAAGAGATAAAATCCAAATTGCGCATTTTAACAAACAGAAAAAAACTTAAGGCATTTGTAAAAATGGACAAAAAAGAAAATATGTCGAAAACAAGAAATCGCTAATGGTGGCAACGCTGTGCTGCAAAATATTCAAAGCTCCACACGAAAGCTTATGCGCTCAAAAATCTCTCTCCGTTGTGGCACAGTACTTCTTTCTTTTTAATAATTACACGAATAAAATACATCCAGTCTTTTTAAAGAGGTTCCCAACAAAGTCAGGCGTCTTCACATCCACCGCCTGCATTTGTAGTTTAAAATTGCGTTGCACTTCAAATTCACCGCTCTTGAAATAAGCATCCGCAAAACGCATGACAACGTCGGGAGGACAGGAACGCGGCAAACACAAGCCGACATGTAACAAGTTCTGAAGTAAAACAACATAAACAGAAACAGAAACAGAAACAGAAACAGAAACAAAAACAAAAACTTGTATAATAGGGGTATTCCTTTAAACTCACAATAACAACTTACCTCAAATGGCAGCTTTAGATCGATGTAATACGGCGTCTTAAAACTGAAGTAGATCATCGTGAAACGCAACGGAAATGGACTGGTGACATTAAAAGTTACCGCAGGAACATGTTTTTTGGAGAATGAAATACTCCATGGTTTGTTAAGATCCTCGCAAAGCGTCTGCGGTGCAAACCAGAAATAATTACCCCAACTAAAAGCTCGTGGAGCGGCACCAAAAGAGTCCAAAACTAAAAAGTATAGCAATGTATTACAAATTTTAACGCTTGAAATTTAAGTACCTGGTGGACCGAGCTCGCTCGGCATAATATTCAATCATATGCTACATTTTTATTATTTAAAAGTTCTGGAGAACACGCTTAGGTTTTGGAAAATGTCAGTGGAATTTATTTTTGAAGAGCACATGGGTTTTGTTGTTGATGACATCCATTGGTTTTGGAAGACACCCATAGCTTCTGGAGGAATGCCAGTTTAAGTGGTTTTTAAAAAGCACATGGATTTTGTTGTTTTTTAATGCCAATAAGGGCGTATCTACTTTGTTACTTTGTTTACATTTCAAAACTGATAAATTCATTAATAGGAGTACTTACAATCAAGAGTATTTGGAGTACAAATTTATAATGTTGGAAAATCGTAGTTGTTTTGTTTTTGTAAACTTTATAATTTTTACCAAATACTCAAAATACAAGACCCATTGTTCGTGATCGTGAATACTCCTAATTTAATTACTTTAAAATATTTTATTTAAAGAACTTCAATTTGATTCCGATTCCTAAATACTTTATTTCAACTAAGTTTGTTGTGAGTAAGTTTAGGGAATCAATTAAATTTTCGCTCCAATAGGTCGGATAAATTTAACGCCCATCGCCGTTACTCAGAAACAGTACAACGGGGACAACACCGACAAACAAAACTCGGGTAATGCCGGGTATATATAATAGTAAAGGTATATTTATACAGTTGATATAGGCAAAACGTTACCATAGATAAACATACCGTAAAGATGACTAATTAATTACTTAGCAATACAAAACTTGTGAGAGCTTTCAGACAGTGGAGGAAATACAATTTTTTAATCGAACCTTTCAAACACCAAAACTCCTTTTCGACAGCAGCCTTCAACAACGCCTCAAGTTCTTGGCCACATTTGGTCGTGGCATTTTCAGAGCGCGCGCCTGCGTTAGCAACACCAATAAGGAAATTGTCACGGCCGAGTTGTTGCAACACCTGTTGGTGTGCTGTTGCGACTTCTACCGCAACATCAATCGCCGCTCTCGCCAACGTCGGCTTCGTTGCAAATACCAGAAATAATGCTGCCACTGTGGTCACTATTGGCGCGGTGGTCCGCCGCCGCGTGTTCATGTTGCCAATTGTAAGCGCGAAAAACGACTGAAATGGTGTACACGCGAAGCTGCCTGTTGAATGGCTGGCTCGTTGCTTGCGAACCGTTGATAGAAAGTGTCCCAAGCACACTTCCGCTTCAGCTATTCAGCTGCGACGGCAGCGTTGCGCGTGGAAATTGAGAAAAATTTCAGCGAAAGGGTTTTGCGCGTTTGCGCCAAAGCAATTCAAGCAACTTGCGCAGCGATTAGTTTTAAAATTTTTCCTGAAACCGCAAACGCGCCTCATATTTATAGCCTTGTTTAGTTTTTGTTTGCAGTCAAATCGGTTCGATAGAAAAAACTTATTTCTACAAGTTTCGTAGGCAAACTGCTCTGCTACGTAAATCAGCTGGGTTTTTTGTACATGCGCTACACTGAGGGGTCATGTTGGGCTTCAATCTATCTATGTTCGTTTATAAGGTACGTAAGTACATCTATGAACGACATCTTTCACGATGTCTTAATAATCGTTCACTATACATACTTACGTACACAAGTATGGAGTATGAATGTGCTCCCTAATATGTTTAAAGAATTTCACCACCGCGTATCACTCACTCTGTGGTGAATGGAATGACTCCTGGAGTACTCCTATTCCTAATTAAAGCATGACAATGCTTCTGCTTGTTTAGAAATGCTTCAGAAAAATACTCAGTGAAGTTGGAATGGATGGGTTAATTCATAGGTCAGTGCACTTCTCAAAGTCGGTGAGATCAACAATAGTTTGTGCATTTTATTTATTTTTTATATTGAGCAGCTCTTGGTATGGCAAATTTACAATTGCATACTCCGTGAAGGTAAATATTATTTTATATTGTATATTGAAAAAATAAATTTATGTATATTGGGTTTATTCTGCGATAAGTGTTAATGTTCCAGGGACGGAGCTCGATATTTTTTTATGGAGGCGAAAGAAAATGCGGCCATTTTAGGATTATTAATTACAACTTATTTTCACAATCAATTGGTTGTGCAATTGTGGGGACATGGATTTAATATTGTGGAATTATTATAAATGAGTGGAATTTTTTAAACACAATGTGGGACAATACCAACGAAAGCTTTAGTAAAAGTTTTGTACTCAAATATTTCAGCGCAAAGTGGCCAATGAAATGTTTCTTTTAATTTGTATTTGAGACAATTATATAAGCGCCATGTATGTACTTGTATTTACGGCTTTGTCTGATTCAAAGAAAACTTGGTCGAACATGTTTGGACCGCCGTTGCTCTGCGATCATCGCCCGATCACAAATCAAATGTTTGACAGCGTCCCGCCATTAATTGCACAGCATAGGCGTATTTAATGCCAATGTTGACCGACCAAATTCAAAAAAAATATACCTACAACCACATCACGTAGATTTGAATGCTTGTACATATGTATGGACATATGCACACTACGCGCAGTAAACCAGGCTAAATGCATATTAAAAAGTTCATAAAACAATTTGTATTGATTTAATTGCTTGATAGTTAGAGTAAACAAACATTTGCAATGTATTAAATAAACACTATTAACAAGAAATATTGAGAAATTTTTGTTTTTTTGTAATAGGATAAAACACCTGATAGCTCAAAGCTGGTTTGGTCAGCGAAAATTGAGTGATTATGAATCGATGCATTGTAGCAAAGACTTCCTACGTCAGAATGTATTCATTTCCGGGCAGAGGCTGATTAAAACTAAACTCACAAAATGTTAAATAATATTTTGGCAAAGAAAACTCAAATTTTGTTTGTTATTAATTTATTTATGACTGGCTTTATTACCCGGCATTGCCCGGGTTTTGTTCGTGAATTGGCAACAACTGATTCTGAATCTGATTATCATTCCATTTATTTCTCGTTAATTAAAATTGCTTTAAAAGTTCGTATTTCAATTTTTGGCTCTACACCGATTTTCGTATTTTTTTATTTTTTCCCGTTTTTATAGTTATTGTGCTTAATAGTTGTTGTTTTTTCTTTTCATTTAAAACCTATTTTTTATTATTTAAAATTTTTATCATTTTATCACAATCAGACCGTTGTCCGTCTTTATGATAAAACGTTTTTTTTTTTGTGTGTTATTATATTGTATTAGCTAGTAAACATATATACATATATATTTTCATTTAATTCATTTCATCTTTTTCGTATATTTATTTTTTATCGAATAATTTTATCAAAAAGTTTTATATTTCACTTTGTTGTAGCAATACCAAAGCAATAAAAATGTTTTTTTTTTAAGATTGTTTAAGTAGTTCGTATTTGGTTTTTGGAGTACAACTAATTTTTGAATTAACTTGAAAACATAATTGAAACAATAGTTTACACTTTTTAATAATATTTTTTATTTTAGCTTAAGATTAGAATTACAAAAATTAATTTCGTTAAAACAAATTTACTAGATTTTTTAAATACAAGGCATGTTAGTATAAGTTCGACACTTCGATTTAGACTATTTAACTCGGTAACAATTGAAATCCGTTTATAATTTAATAAAATTTAGTTTGAAACCCTTTTTCTTTTAATAGACGGAATAGACAGAAGTGATCCGTCTGAATAATAAAAACATACGCAGGCTACCACATCATTTTAGTATCTAACACTTAGACTACTAACTATTATTAAAATTAATAACACACTTACAACTACTGTACATGTAATTAGTTACTTAGTTTGATGAAATACGATCACAATGAAATTAAATGCTAATCAAACACTTTTCTGTTCTTATAAATTAGAAGTGCCAATGATGGTTGGAATTCTCTCAGCACTAGATGGGGAGGCGGCAATGGCAATAGCAAGAGCTTCGTTTTCAGGCAGTTTTCTGCTTGTTGCCACGTTTCAGCAACAAACTCGACCAGTTGCAATACGGCATCTCAAAAAGCAACGAGAATACGATCGATGCCAGATACACAATCACTGCAAAGCCACAAGCCAACACACACTGAAAGAAAGCATTTGAAAAGCAACAACAGGTAAGACGAAATGAAATGAAATAAAAATGTAATCCGAGTTGTCCTCACCAGCATAAATGGATCCGCATGCGTGCTCGCATTAGTCAAACTGAAAAAGAAGGCTATCACGAACGGATTCAGCAGATATATCGCATACGAAAGACGATTGAAATGCTGAAACACTTTAGCCTCCAATATACGCGACCACCAGCTGCCGCGACCCGTCGCGCTACCAATTATCATCCAACACACGGCCATCGAGAAGAGCAGACGTCCGATTACAAAAAGGGTTGTGCACATGATCGAGGATATGTCTCGCTGAAAGGTTGAGTACAAGCAGATAAAGAAGAGCGCGATGGCCAAGTTCCATAGGCACTTCTCTTTGGTGTCGCTTAACTGAAGCTCGGACTGCTTCTCCCGCAAATACCAACCTGCAACGGCGCCCATTAAATAAGGAAGGACGCGCACAAAAGGACTGATGTAGATCTGAGTGCCAGTGGCAAAGAAAGAGTCGAACGACAGTTGAAACTTTGAATTGATGCCAATGCTGAAGGACCACAAGATCGTTGCAACAAAGGCCATTCCAACAATAGACTTGACGATTTTCGGGTGTCTGGAAATGTAAAGAAAGGAATTTTAGTCGATTTCTAATTGATCGCTAAATTTCAAGCATACTTACTTGGCATATGTAAAAAGGAGTATTGTCGCTAGTATAAAGAACTGCATTTCACATGCCAGCGACCAAGTCCAGTTGACACACAAATCATTTAAATCGAAGAGATTCTGTATGAAGAATAAATTGCGCCACCAGTGCTTGGAACAAATTTCATCAAAACGTTCGTTTATGTGATAGACAGACATATCACTAATGTAGGCATACAGCAGCGCTACCATACCTACTATGACTAGGTACAACGGTGCCAGCCTATTGAAAATATAAGCAACGTTATTTTGAAATCGAATTTCGAAAAAATTGTATAAACCTTAAATAACGATGGAACAGCATCTTGATGAAATGTTTTGCATTGTTTCCGAAACTGCTTCGACGTATCGTTTCCATTTGTTTGACATTACGCATGAAGTTATAGGTCTGCAGGAAGCCACTTTAGAAAATGTTAATGAATTGTTATTAGTGTATTTAAGTTAACATATCACACAGTTGTTGTTTGACTACCTTATTGTAAAGAAAACGTCCACTAATAACGGAGCCGAACTGACATACTGAAAGACCATACGCTCGGCTAAAGTTATTAAATAGGTCTTATTATTGACCGTAAAGTACATATACCACATCACATGAAACACCATTATCCAAAGGGCGCACACGGAACGTAAGCCATTGATAACCGGAATCTCATTGGCTGTGTTCGCCTTGGTGGCGAACATTTTGCCATAGTTCGTTTGAATATCGTAGCACTGCACAAAATGTTTGAGTTTCCCAAAAATGAAACCATCAAACACAGTAACAACTGTTGCAGGACTATCATTTGTATCTGAAGAACTGGCAACTGCGTCCGTTTCAGCTTTGGCTTCAGCCGTTTTGACGCGCAAAAAAGACGCACCACAAATCATAGCCGCCGTGAAGATAACAAAAGTGCTAATCATTTTGAAAGTGCGCTTTTGATAAAAGTCTTCATTGAGTTTGAGATCTTTCATATAGACCACTTTTGGTTTAATATCATATATGTCATTCTCGGCAAATAGGCCACCTTCAACATAGTCCGTTGTGAGCTGCTTAATTTCCTCAGATAAACAAGCGCTGGGCAGACAAAGGCCAATGTGTATGATCTGTTCGGACATGAGTTTGATTTCAACCTGCCACGGTGAGTTGTGTCTCAGGTAAATCACGCGATAGTCCATGTCAAAGGGGGCCATCTCCTTAATGATGCCAGTGTGCATGACACGCTGAAAGTTCTTTGAAAGCGTAATACCAACAGGATTTTGGACAGCGCCACATGCTTCGCGACTTCCTAGCCAAAAGTTTTGTCCAAACACAAAACCAGAAGGTTTAGTGCCCGAGGCATCGAGTACTACAAAAACCGAATAATATAAATACATGAATCTCAAAGCTGAAGTCAT
This sequence comes from Suillia variegata, assembly GCA_949127995.1. NCBI lineage: Eukaryota > Metazoa > Arthropoda > Insecta > Diptera > Heleomyzidae > Suillia > Suillia variegata. The sequence goes on along the minus strand of OX421842.1, from coordinate 61,979,340 downwards.
TGGTCTCACCTTTCATTGCCCATGGTTGCTTTCGAAGGATGTCACGCTGTATGTGCTTCAGCTGGCTGTGGCACATTGTATTAACATTCGACTCGTTCGCCATCCTAATCAGCCCAAAGATCACCGATGATCGCTCAAGATGCGTTTCATACGATGGTGACAATATGACTTTTATATCAAAGTTAGTTTCTATAGATTCCGACAATGCGACGACCTTCACGCCATCGTGGTTTGATTTCGTTGTAACGGAATGATCTGCAAACTTCGCCGTTGTATCAACAAAGGTGTCGCTGTCATTAATTTGAATGGCATATTGCCGAGTCGTTGGCGCTGTTGACGTTTCATTTGAACTGAGGTAGTAACTGGAACCGCTGCTGCTACTGCCATTAATATTGGCCGATATGGTTCTAGGCGAATTACATAAGCTTAACACAAGCGCCGCAATTATCACCTTCCATTCAAAGCGACACATTGTGCAGTAGACTTAAACGAACGTATTGGAATACTAGCGGCGCGCCGATGCGACGATCCGTCCGTTTCGGATGTGAATGCAACTTACAGCTAAAAAGAAAAACTTAAATTGTTTCACTAAGGGTATGATAATAGCTTTTAATAACACTTCATTAAGATGTTTATTTTTTTTGTTTTTGTTTTTTCTGAATTCGACACAGAACAAATAAAAAAAATTATTAAAATAATTGTTAATTGGGTTTTTATGTATTAATGGAAATAAAGTTTGTTCACTCGAGACAGTAGAATTGTTTCCGTCAACATGTAAAAACTATTAAGTATGTTAAATATTAAAAAATGTTTGTCTATGGTTATAAAATGAGCAAACATTTGGAATATAGGCTAGGCGCCTTTACAAGAATAATCAAAAGGTTCTAATGAATATAACATTGGGTTATCTTGTTTGTATGTTTGTTTTTTTGCTAATGATACTCTGTTATTTTCCGTAATTGGAAAATCCATTATTGTGTTGTCATTACAACATTAAACACCTTTTCACTTAGCTATTCAAACATCTAAGGCCTGAAGGAATTTCATAGATATAACCAAAAACAATTAACAAGTTGGAGCATTTCCCTTAACAGTAGTTAAAACAAACAATCTGAGGGGTCAAAACTTATTTAAAATGTGTAAAGTACAACGGTTGGTTGCATCATGTGGAGTGAGTGGATTCCACTCAAGAAATCGTGGGAAACAAGCGTAAATCCTTTTCCTCAAATGTGAATGAATCGTATTTCAAAAAGATGGTGGCTAATGAAATGTAATCGAGTAATTTAATTTAATTCAATTTCATTTCATTTCAATTCGTTTAACTACAAAAATAAAATAATTTAATTATTGTGGTTCAATGTCAGATTAGGAGCAGTAACAGCAATTTACACTGAATACATATTTATTTCGTAATGCGACTACAAAAGTCGATGTTGCCTATCGATTGATAATGGTTTATCTTGGCCATGTCAATTTCTTACTTTACTTAACTTGACTTTACTTTACTCGTTTTTCTAACTACGTACGTACGTATGTAGATTTCAATTTTTTAATTTTTGCATTTTGCGACTTTAATGCCGCATGAAGGCCCCAAATTGCTTGCCCAAATGATTCATAAAATTTGAGGTAGTTTATTGATGAATCTTTGGCATGTCTAAGTACTTGTATGTATGTATGTATGTATGTATGTATGTATGTATGTATGTATGTATGTATGTATGTATTGTGGGGCGTACTAACGGATATTAGTTTCTATTTGGTGTTGGTTGTTGACGGCTTTTGTTGTTGCGGTCTGTTATTGTTGTTGTTTGTTGATATTTGCGAAATATATTAACAAAAGCCGTCGTTGACGGTTACAGATTTGAGGCATTATTAGGTACTTGGGATTGTGAAAAATTGCGCTGGGAATTTTAGTTTTTTAAATAATTGTAAGAATTTAACGCGTTTAGAGGCCACACAGAATAACCAGCGGCTCCAATATGGCGGACACACGTGCCCTTGTGCGAGCACTTCTTTTAACACAGTTTGTCAACAAGCGGTACAATATGCTTAGTGACGTAGGAATAACAATTTGGTATGTGAACTTTTATTTTGAATGCGGTGGTTAAGTTTTAAGATTGGACGAAACTAACTTGTAACCTCCAATACGAGTAGTATCACAAAACCAGTTACAAAATGATGAACAACGCCCACTAAAAATTGTTTCTTTAAAATGGCATAGCCTAGGGCAATTCTCATACAATCTTTCAATCTTTTATTTTTATTTTTCTGATGGAATAATTTGCAGTATTAAATTGATCGGTGATTTTTTGTTAGCTTTTTTCGAGATTAGAGACTGCACACAATTTCACTAATTTATTAAAAAATTGCTATGCTCATATTAGGTTATATGCCCATCATTGTAACATTGTCACATCGCTTTAATAGTATCAATGTATGTATGTCCCAAATACGCTTTTCAATATACGAGTATATATGTATGTGCGGATACGTATGCTTCGAGTAGCTCCATTAAAGTCTAGATTGATTTTTGATTTGTTGTTTGATTTTTTTCTTCTTAAGTGCACAGTCGCACAAGCGTTGATATGATTTGGGAGACGCTCGCGGCTGCTGCTGCCTCCGCCGACTCTGAGCCAAGGTTAATTGAAGACTCAATAGTTCGCGCCAACTGCCAACCAACGAAAACGACCGAATTTACTTGAATCATGTTTTCCAAATAAAAATTGTACTACAACAAAAATACCAATAAACGACGACGAAAAATACAAAAAAGCATCTCCGATTGCTCGTCGATATTATGCAACTTTTGTTATTTACTCAGCAACAAAAACGACAAACGGTGTTAAATTCAATTCGAAACAAAAAGCGCAGGCGCTTTCGGTATGTGTGTGTGTGTATGTGTCTGCATGTTTGTGTAGCAGTATGTGGTGCGTGTGTACCTTCTACTGCGGCGGCTTGGCTCATTTGAGTTCATTGGGCCAAGAGCCAATCCTAACAATTTTTACTTACATTTGATTTTTGAACACATTTTTCGATAAAAAAAACACAACTTTTGCCAAAATTGGCGAATTTGTTGTTATTTATTCGCTTGTGGTTGGTGCTTCGACACATTTGCACTCTTATTATTATTATTAAGTTAGTTTTTTTTAGTTGTCTATTGGCCATTTATAATTTGTTGTTGTTTTTTTACATTTTTTTACACAATTTACGAATTTCAAGGGCAATTTATATGATGCCTTCGTATGCAAATTAACTTGTTTCTTCTTCTTCTTCTGTTTCTTCATACAATATTTTCTCTAGCTCTGGCTTGGTACCATGTTTAAAATGCTTTTTGTGAAATTCTGCATTCGCACGATATACCTAAATGCTTGCTTTTGCTTGTATCTTCTCGAGTTCGAATCGAATCGAATCGAAACGAATCGAAATGTTGTAAGTTTATTATTGAATTTGGGTGAACTGGTGTGTTTGTTATGTTTGTCACTGTTACTGTTTGCCAGATGTCCATCTAAATATTAATATTAAATTTATGCACATTTCAAGTGGTTGCCCCCGAAAAGGATTGCGTGAGATGCAAAGATACATACATACATACATAGATACATACATATAGACAAACAGATACACGTATTGTTAGATTTGACATTGAAGTCGGAGCGTGGTATTTAAATATAAACATGTACCTTATTGGCAAAATGTTTAGCTTTGTTTTCGTATGTATGTATGTATGTATGTATGTATGTATGTATGTTGGTATGTATGTATGTATGTATGTATGTATGTATGTATGTATTTATGGTGGGTATGAAAATGCTTTTATAACTGACATGATATTAAAAAAGTTTTAGTATCTTTACAAATATGTCATTTTCTGCAACCTTGAATTTTCTTCTTTTTGAAATCTAATTTTAAGTTAACTATGTATCAAGTAGATTTCAGATTTAAGAGATACTTTTAATGTACTTCTAGTTTTTTTTTAATAGCCTTATTATATAATGCCCGGCATGCGTTGCAATGCCACTTAAAAAAATGGTAGCAGAACTTTCCGGTACTTCCCGGTACTTTCGTTAGTAACGGAACTTCCCGGTACTCCCGTTAGTTAGCGGAACTTCTCGGTATTCACCGTTGTAGCGATTCTGAGTTACGGTTGTGAAATTATCGGCATACAAACTCAGAAACAAAATCCCAAATTTTTAGGAGCAATATTAGCAATGTCATCGTATATTTTTACTTAATTAAATAAATAAATTGAGGGCGTAATAAGTGGGCGTGGACAATTTTGTATATCCTGTTATTCTTCCCGGTGCATCCCGTTACAAACACGCCCATTTTTGGGGAAGTTATCGACAGTGCCAATACAAATTCAGATACCAAATTTCAGATTTTTTGGAGCAATATTAGCGATATAATCGAATATTTTAACTTAGTTTTACAAATTGTGGGCGTAATAGGTGGGCGTGGCAAAATTTTCTTTGTCCTAAACCTAAGTTGGCGTGAGCACAGCAACTCCCTTAAATTTGATCAAAATCGGATGAATGGTTTAGACGCCCATTTGGTACAAAGAAAGAAAGAGAGATAGAAAAATTCATTTTTATATATATAGAAGATTGTACAATTTTAAATATTTCCAAATGTTTTTTACTTTCCAATTTTGTTATTTTGGTTATTTTTTGTATTTTCAATAAAAAGTCAAAAAAACTGAATTCAATAACTGACTAGCTTCTAGTACCCGGTATTGACCGGATTTTATTTTTAATATATAAATTAGTTAATCACGTCCATTATTGGTAAAATTTGCGACGGTGCCTATACAAACGAAGATGCCAAATTTAGACTTTTAGGAGGATATGGAGAAATATTTGAATATTCCGAATATATGCAGAAAAAAGAAAAGATAGATAAACAGATATTTTTTTAATTCACGTTATTTTGTTTTTTTTACATTTAACAAATTTAAAAATTGATTTCAGAATGAGTTTTTTTTTACCGGAACTTTTTGAAAAAACAAATTTGCTAAAGAAAATAAATGCGAACAACTCAGGAAGAATTAACAAAATAACTCGTAACCTAATTCGAAAAACTTAAACAGACGGACGTAATCATTGATTAGCGCAAAGACACCTAAAGAGGCGCGAACAGTAAATGAATCAGTCAGAGACGACACAAAAACTTAACTAAAATTGGACACAGCGAGACATCAAGTGAGAAGAAGCCGTAGAGTAGAAAAATTGTAACAACTGATCATAGCAATGAATATCATCTTCACTCGACATTAACAACATCAGCAGCAGCAGCAACAGCAACATCAAAAACAACAGAATCAACTGAACACTCGCCGCTGGTGAATTTAAAACGAACATACGTACAATTGAACGGAACCACCCTACACTCGGGTTATTATGATTATGTTATTCACTTTCGATTGGATACTTAAAAGATTGTCAACAATTTATTTTATTATTTAAAATTAACATAATATAATACTTAAAAAATTGTAATATTTAGAAGAAGCATGGCTGGGGAAATTATTTTTAAGATTTAATATTGTTTTCATAAAATGTTGTGAAAGAATGTCATATTGTTGAATATACAAATTCGTTTAATCAGTCGAGTTCTTCCTACCCTACACGCTGTTTTAATCAAACTTGATTACAATTTTATGCAGTGAATTCGCTTTGTGGGGGATCAAGAATAAATTGAATGATCTCGAATTTAATCCAAAAATCGTTTCTGTTGTCCAGAAGTAGTGGAATTGATGTATACTTCTGAAATAATTCAATTTAGTTTCCAGAAGAAAACGTTTTGCTTTAATAAATGCATCAACCTTTTAGTTTGTGTGTTTTCATTCAGTTTAATTTAAATTTTATAATTATCTTGATTAGCCAATAACTTTTCATTGAAGATTTTGTTTTTCTTAGTTTTTAATTAACACTTTAATTCATAGAAAAAACATCTAATATACTCGTAATTATGGTTAAACAAAATTTTGTAGGGTAAAAAACTCAATTAGTCAATAGTCGCACTTTAATGTTAAATTGATTTATGGTTAAACTAACTGCACGCTCTCTCACTCTCTCTCTCTCTCTCTCCCTCTCTCTCTCTCTTCTCTCTGTTGTTTCATTTTCACTTTTATTTAGACGATCATGTCGCTCTTTAAACTGGCAATTAACAATTGGTTATATGGTATGTGCATCTGACAGATACCAACATATCAACATAAGCTACCATAAAACCAACTAAAATTGATAAAAAAAAAATTTTTTAAAACGCAAGCGAGCGACGCCGCCGTCGCGTGTTATTTAATAGGTCGTTCGGCGACGCGTCGTTGTAACTGTCGCGTAATATTTTCAAGTTTATCGACGAAAGTCAAAAGAAATGCGAATGTAGGATACCCAAAAAAAAAAAAACAATTTCATTATTAAGTAATGTTTAACTTTGTTGTTATTTTTGTTTTTTGTTTGTTTTTTTTATATTATTTACGATTTGCGATAATGATCATTTGAAATTGTGATCGTTTCAGCGAAGGAGCGAGCGAGCAGATTTGCGGTTCAGTTCGTTTAAGAGCGTGCAATGTAATTTTTTGTTTGGTGTATTAAGCAGACAATTTAAAAGAGCATCTTCTACCAAAAACATATACATACATAATCATACTATTACGCCCAGGACTTTGTGAAACTAAGAACAAATAGTCGACTACCTCGCTAATATTGCTTCTTAAAATCAATTTGACGCCCACTTTTAATAAGAGGTCGGGTCATTTTTATTCACACCACTATTGCTCAAGAACTCAATGCGCTTAATAGGAAACATATATAGGAATGCACCGGAAAAAATAATTTGGTATACAAAATCTGCCGCGCCCACTTACAACGTCCACAATTTGTTTTATTAAGTGAAAATATTCGATTACATTGGTAATATTGCTCCAATAATTGAAATTTGATATCTGAGTTTGCATGGTCACTGTCGATAACTGCTCCAAAAATGGCCGTGGTTAGAACTAATTATCTTACACATATTTATATATATAAGTCGTTTATAAAAATCGGGCACCAAATGCCAAAATCATAACAAAAATTAATTTTGCGGTTTTTTCGGAATACTGTCCACATAAGCTCTCAAATTGGGAGGGAGTGGTTTCCCAAATTGTTTTCGACCCGCTCCAATGTACAATACATACATAAATAATTTTAATTTAAAGCAATTTGAGTTAAAGGGTCTTTTGAATCACTTCGAAAGTGATTGTTTTAGAATACCTGACGATTGTTTTGCTATTGTAAAGTGCGTTTATTTATTTAGTTTTTTTCTTTTTTCTACAAACTGGGTGATTCATGATTCACACAGGAAATCTTACGCTAATGGACAGACGACTCAACGGCAACACTTAAGATGTGAATCGGGTTTCTATATGTCCGCACGCTCAACCGATGTGCACGTCGCGATAGATGACAACTTTGTTAGGTCCAACGGTGCAACGGCATAAAAAGGAGCACTTTTCAAAACGATGTAACTGAATTTAGGCACTTTGGGACCGTTATTAATGTACTTATGAATTTGTCTATAAGTACGTACGTATTTATTAAATTAACCATAAATCGTCTAGCACTGCAAGGACACCGTGACTAGCTCGCGCTGCATTAGTCTGATTGAACATTTCTTACTAACACTAATACCAATGCAAATTCGAATACGAATACAAATACAAATACAAATAGCAAGTTGTATCTATGGCATATATTTTTGTTAGTTATCGATTAAGCAATCACCTTTTGGCGTTTTAATTTTTTGTTTTCTGTTTCACTTTTTTGTCGTTCTCTTTTTCAATTTCTTAGTTTTTTTGATTAAGTTTTCTTTCTACATTAATGCGTACGTTTTTAAGTGAATACTTTTATGTTTTCTATACTGTTTATTTTATTTTATTTTATTTTATTATATTTTGTAGTCAAACTTCGTCGGCTGGCAGATTTCTTGTTAACTCGGCGGCGATTTTCGATCAAATGCAAAATGCTCCGCTCGGCCCTATACTTTTATAAACTTTGACCAAAAAAACTACAACAACAACTGCAGCAACGACGACGACAACAACAACAACAACAAAAGATATGAGTTGATATGTAGTTCGAACAAGCGCTTAGCGGCGGTTTGGAAGCTGTGCGCGCACAGGAGAGATAAACAAACAAAAAACCCAAAAATCACAAACGAACAACAATGAAAAAGAGGCTAAAGAGAACGAATATTCTCCGTTTATTTATCATTTTTTTATTTTTATTTTTTGTTGTTGTAATTTTGAAACCGATTCATGACGCTGTGACGGTGGCGAAGTATCTGAAATTGATTGTACGCATGCGCGGAGCGTCGCTTGACACTTAAGAAAACAGTTCTCCTTCATCATGTGATAGTTTTTTGTTTAATGATTGAAATTGTATTTTGTGCATTTCATTTTTCTAAATGTCGGTTTGTATAAGAACATACCATGCCTCCTTATGACCGTTGCAAATGGAAGACCAAACTCAATATACTCTACGGTCCGTGCGTGTGCATGGTGTAGGGTATTTGGATGTCATGAATTTAAATAATAACTTCCAATATTATTTTGTATTGTTTCACAAAAGTTTTTTATAAATATTCTTGCAGTTAGCCAAGATCATTCTAAATCGTAGACTATCAATGTACATACATATTTACGGAATTTTAATAAAAACCCAAAATCAGCTAAATAGGCTCATTGGAAACTTTCGTTTCCACATGATAGCTATGCTATGTATGTATGTATGTATGTATGTATGTATGTATGTATGTATGTATGTATGTATGTATGTATGTATGTTTGTATGTAAATAGGTACATTTACGATATATTGCACAACTGTCCAAATCTATATGTCAGCATTAATTTTATTTTTGCTTTAGCCTAAATACTCGGTTTAAAATTAAATAATAACTTGTGCATTTAGCATTCAATAAAATAAACGAGCTACACAAATATTAAATAATTTAATAATAAAAAAAAAATCAACTACAATCAAAAGAGAACAGTCGAGAAGTGCAGCGTTCGATTAAAATATCCGGAAGTGGCCTAAAAGTTGGCTAACTACAGCTGCTTACTGCCGTCTGCTGTTTTGTTTTTTTTTTTCGGTTCGTTTCGCCGAACAACAAAATTTCGTCTGTTGATTTATGGGCGGGTCGAGCTGCATCGCAATCTTTCTGAACGTACGCACCTTACACTGTTACGATGTCCTTGCGTTTATTTCCGATTTCGGCGAAGAATTAACCAATATGTACGTATGTATGTATGTACGTTTGTATATACATATATCTAAACGTATTGCAAGAAACGCATCAATACAAATGTAAAAAGTGAATAATTTTTATAGTGTAAATTTACTTCGAAGGCGGCAACGTGGGGTTATTGACCCGGTACATGCTCACATGTAAATGTTTCCTTTTTTATTCCGCTTGATTTAATGTTTCTTGTTTATTAATAAAACCTTCAAAAGTTCGTTTCGTATTTTTTAAATAAAAACCGAATTAAAGTCTAGAACACCAAGGGAGAACCTTGTAAGTTATTCATAAGAAAAAACTATTATTTTTGCTCATAAAATATATTAAAACTCACCGTAAAATAAAATAATTATGCAGAAGTATCATCGAGAACATAAAATTTACTTTTGGATAATTTTTCTCTGAAGTACTCTTAAGGATTTCGATTTATAATTTCATTATATAATAATCGTTTTACTTGAATAAGTATTGTTAAGAATTTTACATTTTAGCATTTAGCAGAAGAATCGCGTTTTTTCCAGGAATTATTGTTCCGATGAGAGACTTTCTATGTTTGACGATCATATAAAACTTAATATGTGCCCATCAAATTATGCATAAAACGATCCTTCCGATGTACATATGTATGTTTGTATGTATGTATGTATGTATGTATGTATGTATGTATGTATGTATGTATGTATGTATGTATGTATCGCGCGATCTAATGAAATTAATATCAATTAAAGATTCGTGTCACGGTTGAATAATAAGTTTAGAAAAATAGAAATGTGATCGCGAAATGAGCGAACTCACCTCGATTTCTGCCTTATTTTGAAGATGGGTTGTTTTTTATTTTCGAAAACAAACTGCGTTGTGGTTTTTTATTTACTTTAAAAATGTTTAGCAATCATGGCAATTATAAAAAAATTAAATTTCACAAAGTGAAACCATATCGAGGTGAACAGGTACATTTTTTTTACTTTTCTCAGTTTATATTTATTACACCATGATTCTGGTAATAGTAATAATAGATTCTAATAATACTTAGTTCAGCTGATGATTTCACCAATAACCGAAGTATTGCTATCCGGCCACCAGTTCCGTATGTTATACGGACAAGCGGGATTCGTTGTTAAAAAAAAATAGAATACAGTTCTATATTTTAACTAGCTGCTCCATAAAATTGGCTTTTCTATATTTAAAATTTCGGTGCATAAAATGTTTTATTTTCTCATGTCATAAGTACTGTGCTTAAATGAAGTGTCATTTTGTCAAAAAAATATTAATTTTATAAAATAAGCATATTATTTTGAGATACAAAACCATACTTTTATGCCATAACATTGCCAGTATAAGGCAGCCTGCTATGTATATATTTTAACTCATTTCCGCAGAACTTGTTGGTTGACCATTTCCCTTTAAAGTCCGAGACGAAAAGGGACACTTGATAATTTGAATTTGTCACCCACCGTAATTGTAACGCTTAGGTTGGTTTCTCGAAAAGTTGACTACTCTGGTCAATTGTGCTTACTAGTGGCGCCATCCAATGGAAAAATTGTGAGTTACCAAAGTGGATTTTATTTGGATTTCATCCACAGTTATTTAAATTTTGGTTTGAGAACGTGTTGGCGAAAAACTGACAGCTAAGCTTCGGGTAGCATGCGAACGCAACACTGGTCATTCTTCATTGTTAAAAAATATGGCCGACGTCGATTTCGTTTCGGAAAAATAAATTTGTGAAAAGTTGAAAATAGTTGCCAAAAAGGTCAGAAAAAGTAATTGAGAGTAATTATTAATTAACCAATGAATCAACGCAAGAAAGAGTAAATAAGTAGCTTGTATTTTTTCTATTGAATTAAGCGAGAAAACAGAATACAAAATTGTGAAAAAATTGCTTGCCAAAGGAGCGATAGATAAAATCGATTCTAAAAGTCAGTGCAAAAAAACAAGGCTTGAAAGAAAAAGCAAGCAAGAAAAGAAAAAATTTGTTTATTGTTGTTGTTGTGAATGGCAAATTTAAAAGTTACGAAAGAAAAAATTTAATATTTTTTTATTAGTCAGGGCAATAGATAATAAATAGCTTTTAATTTTGTAATTAAATTTACAACAAAAATTTATACACAATCGTCATAGTGTCAACCAACAACAAAGCACACAGAATACACCTGCAACAACAACAAATAAGCAGCGAGTCAATAAATATTAATTTCTAAATTACTTTTCACTAATTCTGTGTAAATATTAACAGGCTACAAACAACAACAATTGAACTTTACTAAATCAGACTGCCGTCCCTTTGTCCTCTTCGTATCCGCATTTGTGTATTTGAATAATGAAGTTCCTCCATAATTACGACAAGCACAAAAAAACAACAACATAATAACAAAAGTGAAAATTAACCTAACAATTTTGAAGGAAAAAAAAAAACAACAACAACAACAAGTAGAGTAAAGGACTTCATTTGTCCACTTATTCGACACTTATAGTGAGCGATTCGCTTCTATGAGGACTCGCTGTTTGCCGTTTTTGCTTTCGGAATACAAAAATATTCGCGTGTGTCAGTTTTAATTAATTTTGAGTCACATCGTCCGTCGTTTACTCAAAAGCTGTGCGTTCAGACTGTGTTTGCCAACAGTCCCAACAGTCCCGGTGCGTGTGCTCTCTGTTTTATTTCTTTTTATTATTATTATATTTTTTTTTTGTAAACAGTTCCAAAAAAAAAAGTTACAATTCGCCCGCCATTATTAAGTATTAAATTAAACATTTGACAGGGCTCGAAACATATATTTACTTGTTTTTGTTATTGTTGATGTAGTTGTCAGCCTCGTCATCGCCACCGTTAGTTTATCGCGCCGCGTTTCAAATAAAAATAAAAAATAAAAAGTCGTACTGAGCGTTTGTCGCTATTCCCCATCATTCTCCACCATTCACCAGTGGACGGAATAGTTATAACATTACGTTGAAATCTAAGTTCCGTATTTGTTTTTATTGTTGTGCACGAATATCGCACACGAGTACTTCACACCTACACACACACATTCGCAATGGCAACCGATAAAATCAAAGTGGCTGTGAGGGTGCGACCCTTCAACCGTCGCGGTAAGTTTAAATTTTTTGTGTTTTGAAAACATATTCCGTTTGTGTTTTTTTTTTGTTTGTTTTTACTTTATTGTTTTTTTTTTAATGAGGTAAAAATTAATTTAATTTTGTGAATGATAAAAACCAATTCAATTAGAGTTATATTCAAAAAAAATAATAATTGTAAAAGTTCTCATGAAAAAAAAAACATCACATACTCGTACATGCTTACGTCTTGTTATCGTTATTTGTATAAGAAAAAAAAATCAAAAATAAATTAAATTGCAATATTAAAACTTTTTTTAACTATATACATATGTATGTATGTATGTTTGTAGTGGGTAATTAGTTGCATGCAAATTGTGACGTACAAATGTGCATTTGAAGGTAGGAAAACCACCTTCCTTCAAATGCACATTTGTACTTCACAATTTGTTTTCCAAATGAAAAGAACAATATGCAATTCTTAAAAACAATTTTGATGACACAAACTTTTAACTAAATCAAAACGGTAATAGTAAACCGAAGTCAAGAGAGTTCTCTATATCGATACGAGTACGAGTACTTTTACATTAACCATTAAATTGGGTTAAATGAAGTTATATGTATATCTCATCATCAAAAAAAAAATACAATTACTTTGAATTTTGTACAACAAAATCAGTTTTGAATTTATTTGAAGCAATTTTTTTCGAAAAAAAGCTTTCTTTCAAAACTTTCTTACTTTTTTTCATTAACTGCAGAAAATTACTTTTCTAGACCCTTCGCCTCCCACAGTGTCCGAGCTATGTAGCTAAAGCAAAATGTACAACAATATACGAGTATATCGCCTTTCGCAGACAGCCAAGTCAAGACAACCGTCAGTCATTTTCACAAGAAATCCTTTTGCACTTGACTTTTTTGTGTTGTGCTTTGTTTTAGCATTGCTAGGTATTGTTGCTTAACGTGTTTACATACATACATTTTGCATTTTCCACAAATACAAAAAGGTTGCTTAATTTCTATTTTCGTCCAATCGCAACACTTTTTTGTTTAATTGTTTTCGACATGGCGTCATAGCTTTTGTTTTTGGATTACCTTTTCTCATTGCATCAAAATCGAATACAACGCAAATTTTCCAGCTATTTATTTGGCATAATTTTGACTAAATAAAGTTTTGTGTTGACTATTGTCGCTCATAATTATCTTAAACTTTGGTTGGTATGCATCGTGGTCAACTATTTTTTTATTGTTATTTTAGTAGCCTTTCTCCTTTTCTTGACTTTCGTAATGGATTACAGAATGTGTTTTATCGCTCCATGTATGTGGCCAATGTCAATCAAAACCTTAACAACGTACAAAACTAAAAATAATGATTCGGTTTCATTTTAATTTTTTAATGTTTTTATAAACAAGATCTGCAAAAAAACCAACTCGTTTACGTTTGTAGATATAAATCTTAAAATGGTGTTTAGCGCATATCTTTTGCCTTGTGTAAGTTAAATTTATGAATATTTAAAATTTTGTATAATAAAAGAAAGTGTTAAACAGAAAAGTACTGTGCAGTTTTCTTATTTTTATTTCTTTGTTAGTTTTATTTGGGCATTTGCGAACTGCTGTTGCCATTCATTTGCCATCGTGACTCATTCGGACAGTCAGTCTGTTACTGTTCCATTGCTCCACACTTCGTTTGCATGTTCACTGGTTCGTTCGTTCGTTCGTTCGTTCGCTCGCTCGTTCGCTCGCTTATTACTCGCTCTATTTAGTATTTTCTTCGCTTTTGTTCAATTCCTAACAACGACTGATCATATGGTTGGTCATCAATATCGCTTGCTTTTGTTGTGTTTTTCTGTTTTCTTCCCAAATTTAACTTATGTCATGTGTTCCATTGAAGAGTTTATTTTACAAACACAGTATATGCACACACACTCACACACACACACACACACACACACACACACACTGCCACATTTAAACAACAGTGTCAGACAGAAGTAGTTAATAGTTACTTAAGTTCAGATTCCGTCATTTTTCCCCAGTTCAGCTACTTTAGCCGACTGCTTGACCTATTCGCTAATGCCACCAATTGGATCAGTTGCTCCGATTGCCGTCACTAACCATTAATCTATTTATTTCACTACCTACAACTATATACATATATATATATATATATGTTTACTCATTTAAAATTTAACATTTAATGTGGCTTATCGCATGAAAAATCATATCTCTAAAAAACTAAAATGTATTATTATTACTTTTACTTTGTATTACTCCCAACTCTGATTTGTAGACCTATTTTTAGCATGTTTAGGTCACATTGTTAACTTGGACTTGAAAAATGTTTTTATGTCGCCTTGTCACGTTATATTGCCTTGAATTTGTTGTTGTTGCTATTTGCATTCATGTTAAAGTAAGGGAGGGGTCTAACCTGGTCTGTTCAAAGTTTCAGATTAACACAAATCACATTTACTTGTTTTCGTTTTGAATATTTTTGTCGAAATTTTCTATTGAGATTATGTCTGCTGAATTTTAGTTTGGACTTTTAGTTTGCATATTTGTTTATTTATAAAGGTTACTAGTTGGTGCTGGTACTTTTGACCCGGCATATAAACGTTTGTAGCTTTGTGGTGTTGTCAATTTCATCAATCGAAACTGAATAAAAGCAAATTTTATTTGTTTATGAGTTATTTGTATAATGCAGTCCATACAGTCAAGCGTCTTATTCCCCGTGCGCTTAAATTAATCTTTATCGCATTTGAGTATTAATAAACAAAATTATCTTCTGCTGACGACGTTAAAGTCTTACTTCACTACTCTTTACTGCGCACTCCTTTCAAGCTTGGCATTCATAACAGGGACAACTGCGAAGCCAATATGAAACTATTTGTTGATATTTTTCAATTGTTCAATATTATTTTTCGTTTACTAACAAAGTTAAAAAGTTTTCACGCTTCTTTTGTGTTTATTTCAAATTCAAGGTTCTTTTTTTATTTTGCGGTAATGGTAGCTTCTAATTGACTAAAATCGTTACAAAAATATTTTGATCGTAATCATTTGAGCGTATAGTTCAGAGTCAGCACTTTATGCATTTTCCTGTAGTATATACTTACGTATTATTTGACCGCTTAAGCGGGAAATATTTTAAATTAATTATTGTTTGTTTATTGGAATTGAAAAGTATTTTTTATTATTTCCAACCTTCCCAAAAAGCATAGAGCAAAAGAATGTACCTTGGTTCAGCAATTTTAGAAAAACTATTTTAAAAACAGTCTTTAATTATTTTTGTTTGTGCCTATTATTATTATTATATTACTATATTTAAGTACAAGTACCCGGCGATGTTTGGTTTTTTTAAATAATAGTCACCCACTTTTCTGGAATTCTATTAATATGAATTGTGGTTTATTTGAAAATATCACATCAAATTTTAATGTTGAACTTTCCATTATTCCGCGTTGTGAGTGAGTAGATATCATCATCTTGTACTATGGAAAATCCCGAAATTCGGGATTCTGTTCTAAAAACATAATAAGTAACAATATCAATACCTTTAAAAAACAAAAATTATAAAAAAATTAGCGAATGCCCGGCATGCCACTTAAAATTTTTTTTACCAGAACTCCCCGATAGTTAGCGGAACTTCCGGGTACTCACCGTTGTAACGATTCTGAGTTACGGCGGTGAAATTGTCGGCAGTTACCATACAAACTCAGAAACAAAATCTCAAATTTTTAGGAGCTGCTAATATTGCTATTATCGTATATTTTCACTTAATTAAACAAATTGTGGGCGTAATAAGTGGGCGTGGCAGATTTTGTATATCCTGTTATTCTTCCCGGTGCATCCCGTTACATGTTTTCTATATAGCTCATCAAGTTCCTGAGCGATGATATGGTAGGCGTTAAATTGATCCACTCTTTTCTGAAAGTGGTCGTTAATTAGTAATAGGTGGGCGTGGCAAAATTTTCTTTGCCCTAAACCTAAGTTGGCGTAAGCACAGCAACTCCCCAAAATTTCATCACAATCGGATGAATGGTTTAGACGCCCATTTGGTACAAAGAAAGAAAGAAGAATTCATTTTTATATATATAGATAAAGAATAAAACAAATAATTCATTTATTTAGAATTCATTAGTAAGAATTATGTTTTTTGGCGTTTTTATAATAAAAACATCATAATAATAATCAACAAATAAAAATAGTCTGAAAATTCATTAATTTTGAATTCGTTTGAATTAATTACAAGATCAAAAATGTATGCGAGGTTTTTTTTATATAAAATCAACCGTTTTTTGTTTATCATTTTAAAATGAATGGTTTTAAAAACCATTTAAAAACCAACAGTTAAAAAAAATATGACATGTGTGATTTCCTCCGTAAAAATTGTATTTAGCAAATTCAATTTTCAAAGTAGCAATTCGATTTTGAATGTTAAAATTTGAAGTGAAATACACTGGCGGCAAAAGCCTCACATAGACCAAAACACTCCATAGCGATTTTGGTTAAAAAAAATTCGCAAGTTAATATTTGTCTTTGTTTTAACGTTATTTGCACTTCTTGAAATTATAACATAGAATTGTGGGATTGGACACCTTATCGTGTATTCCAATACCATTCTAGTATTAACCTTCCCGGTAATCTCATTATATGTAACCAAAATTGCAATAATAATTAAAATTTTTTACTTAAAATCACAAATTGTGAGCGTGACAGATTTCATGTAGCCTGTTATTCCTTCCAAACCCATCCCGATATATGTTCCAAGTTTGAAGACAATCGGTTCAGCCGATTGGGTCTGCTAACGAAACAAACGAAAATAAAATTAAAAAAACAACTTCCTTTTTTATAAGTTTGACCGGTTTCATTATTATTATTTTGTTTTTGTTTTTTAATTCGTATAATTATTATTATTTTACTATTTTTATTGTTAATTAATATATTGTTATTATTGTTTTACTACAGAAATTGAACTCGGCACAAAATGCATCGTCGAAATGGACAAACACCAGACAGTGTTGCAAAATCCACCATCACTGGACAAAATGGAGAGGTAAATTGTGCACATCTAAATGTAAAATCAGTAAAAAATTCTTGATTTTTTCACTTTTTTTCTTTCTGCAGAAAACCTCCAAAGACATTTGCATTCGATCATTGCTTCTATTCGCTAAATTCGGAGGACGGCAACTTCGCCTCGCAAGAGACCGTCTTCAATTGTGTGGGACGTGATATTCTTGACAATGCATTCCAAGGTTACAATGCTTGCATTTTTGCATATGGACAGACAGGCAATAAAATTTGTAATTTTATAAAATGATTAAATTTAAAAACTTTCAACACTTTTTACAAAAGGCTCTGGTAAATCGTACACCATGATGGGCTCACAAGATTGCAAGGGCATCATTCCACGGCTCTGTGATAAACTCTTCTCAGCCATTGCCAATAAATCCACTCTAGATCTCATGTATAAAGTCGAAGTATCCTATATGGAAATCTATAATGAAAAAGTACACGATCTGCTTGATCCAAAACCGAATAAACAATCGTTGAAGGTACGCGAACATAACGTGTTGGGCCCTTATGTTGATGGACTTTCTCAGTTGGCTGTAGCATCGTATAAGGTAAGCAATTTGTTGACAAAAATTCAATGTACAGTTGGTTCCAGAAGTGAATTACCTAATTTGTTAAAGGTTATTAGTAAATTGTAAAAGGAATAAATGTAACATCTTTCAAATTGTTTACAAAGATATTTATCAGTCTTAAGACGTCATTTGTCTCTTTTGTTTGTTTTTTGTTGCTCATTTGAGAAATTCTTAGGTTTAGATATTATTCCTGTTTTAAAAATAATTAACAAGTTGCTAAAAAAAAACAATAAATTATTTCTTGGCAGGACATTGATAACCTCATGACCGAAGGTAACAAATCACGCACTGTTGCTGCGACTAACATGAATGCTGAATCGTCGCGATCACATGCTGTTTTCTCAGTAGTGCTGACGCAAATTTTAACCGATCAAGCTACTGGTGTGAGCGGTGAGAAAGTCTCCCGTATGTCTCTGGTCGATTTAGCTGGTTCAGAGCGTGCTGTTAAAACTGGTGCTGTCGGCGATCGTCTAAAAGAGGGCTCGAACATCAACAAGTATACCTTTGAATTGAAAAGGTTAATAAACATTTTTTCATATGCAACTGCAACTTCTTACAGATCCTTAACAACACTCGGCCTAGTCATTTCTAAATTGGCCGATCAGTCAAGCGGGAAAAAAGGCGGCAACGACAAGTTCGTTCCATATCGCGACTCTGTGCTAACTTGGCTTCTAAAGGACAATCTGGGGGGCAATTCGAAAACCGTTATGGTTGCCACAATTTCGCCTTCAGGTGACAATTTTGAAGAGACGTTATCCACACTGCGCTACGCTGATCGCGCCAAACGCATTGTCAATCACGCCGTCGTCAATGAGGATCCAAATGCGCGCATTATCCGCGAACTACGTCACGAGGTGGAAACGCTGCGTAATATGCTAAAACACGCTACGGTAATGATTAAAGTGGTCTTGCTATTCAAAATAAATAAAAAAAATTTTTTTTAGGGTTCACCCGTTGGCGACGTTCAACGTGTTGACATTCACGACAAGCTGGCTGAAAGCGAAAATCTCATGAAGCAAATCTCCCAAACGTGGGAAGAAAAACTGGTTAAAACCGAACGTATTCAAAACGAACGTCAGCAGGCCCTGGAAAAAATGGGAATTAGTGTACAGGCCAGCGGCATCAAAGTCGAGAAGAATAAATACTATTTAGTCAATTTGAATGCTGATCCGTCCCTAAACGAGTTGTTAGTTTATTATCTTAAGGTACGTGAGTTTTCTGAGAAACAAACATTATCAGAAACTTAAATTAAACAAAATTAATTAAAACTATTAAGATAATTATATTTCGATATGACGAAGCTCAACAACTTTCATGAGAATAAAATTCTTTTTTCAAGCTAACCTACATAAATGTGATTAGTTTCAGTGGATGCAAAAAACTAAATTTAAATTCAAATCACCATTTTTATAAGTGAAAATAGTTTTTAAGTTTGGCTATACATACAGAAAGTCATACTAGTCTTATATTTATACTCAATAACGATAATCAGCTAAATAACAATATCACGCATTCTATTAAAAGTGGAACCATATGCCCATTAACGATAACAATTCGTGCATATAAAATACAATAATTAAAACTCAACAAAATGCTAGAATGGTTTTTTACGTTTATTTAATTTAAATTATAATTCATTTATTTCAATAATTTTGCAGGAGCGCACTTTAATTGGCGGTCATACCATTTCCGGCCAGCAACCTGACATTCAATTATCCGGCCTGGGCATTCAGCCCGAACACTGTGTCATTGCAATCGAAGACGGTGGACTCTTCATGGAACCAATACAAGGCGCACGCTGTTTTGTAAATGGCTCAGCGGCGCAAGAGAAAACACCGCTGCACAATGGCGATCGAATACTTTGGGGCAATCATCATTTCTTCCGTGTCAACTGTCCAAAAAGCGCCAACTCTAACATGAGCTCGTCAGAGCCGCAAACGCCAGCACAGCTGATTGATTATAATTTTGCACGTGACGAGATTATGCAAAATGAGCTCAGTAACGATCCAATACAAACGGCCATTGCACGCTTAGAACGACAGCATGAAGAGGACAAACAAGTGGCGCTCGAAAAGCAAAGACAGGTATGTTGGTTTAATATAACCTTTATAAAATGAATATCTTAATTTGTCGTTTAAAAATGCAAATTAATAGGAATACGAGCGTCAATTCCAACAATTACGCAACATACTATCGCCAAGCACTCCCTACGCACCCTATACACCATACGACCCGCTGCGTTTGGGCAAGATAACTCCAAATACACCAACATCTCAGATGCGAGTAGAAAAGTGGGCTCAGGTAAATTTCTTGAACGTTTTTCTCTATGCGATGTTAAATCAATTTAATTTAATAGGAACGTGATGAAATGTTTAAGAGATCGTTAGGTCAGCTAAAGACAGACATTATGCGAGCCAATGCTTTGATGCAAGAAGCCAACTTCCTTGCCGAGGAAATGGAAAAGAAAACTAAATTCTCTGTAACATTGCAAATTCCGCCAGCCAATCTTAGTCCTAATAGAAGGGTATGTTTTAAGATCTAGTCAATTTTATTGTAGTATATAATTTAAATATTTAAAAAATATTTGTTATACTATTATATTAATTTTTAGCGTGGAGCGTTTGTCAGTGAACCCGCAATTCTTGTCAAGCGCATAAATTCGGGAAGTCAGATTTGGACAATGGAAAAATTGGAGAACAAACTAATCGATATGCGCGAAATGTATCAGGAGCACAAAGAGCGCATTCTCAATGGTTTGGTGAGTTTCATGTATTTTAGTACATTTATGCAATGTAATTGTAGCAGCAGAGCTCTAAATGTAATCTTTCACCAAAGTTATTAATTTGTATAATCATTTACACACATTTTTACTAACACACATATATATATATATATTTTTGCATCATTTCGCGCATTTTTCCCTCCCAAAAAAGCCTCAAATAGAGACTTTTTCCGATGATGAAGATTGTGACGAGGTAATTAAATTAATCAAATTATTTTGCATGTACTTTTTTCAATCATTCGACTTATGTATTTAACATAAATAAACACACTGGTTGATACAAAAAACTGTTTTCTCTTAACAAACAAAACATGATATAAATTACCAACATTGAATGTTATTGAAATCAAAATTTTTATAAATGGTTTTCAAATTGAAAATATAAAAATAAAAAACATGAAAGCCGTTAAATAAGTGGAAGACAATTTTCATGTCGCCATTTGTGTAATTGTCTGTTTTATTTTTTAATATTCGGTACCTTTCAACAGGAAAGCGAAAACTCGAAATCACTTGATCCCTTTTATGAATCGCAAGAGAATCACAACCTCATCGGTGTCGCGAACATCTTCCTTGAGGTACTGTTTCACGACGTCAAACTTGATTATCACACGCCGATCATTAGTCAGCAAGGTGAAGTCGCCGGACGACTTCAGGTCGAAATACAGCGCATTGCTGGTCAAATGCCGCAAGATCGCATGTGCGAATCAGTGTCAGAATCTTCATCAGATTCGCGTGACGATTACGACGATGTTGTCGATCCAATGGCCAATCAGATTACTTGCCGCGTTTCTATTAAGTGCGCCTCCGGCCTACCGCTTTCGCTATCAAACTTTGTATTCTGCCAGTACACGTTCTGGGGCCATCAGGAGACAGTTGTACCTGTCATTAACGCCGAAGCGTCCGCACACGATCAAAACATGACCTTTAAGTTTGAGCACTCAAAAGACTTTACCGTCACAATTAACGAGGAATTCCTCGAGCACTGCATCGAAGGTGCGCTCTCCATTGAAGTTTGGGGTCATCGCAGTGCCGGCTTTTCCAAGTCCAAAGGATGGGAAGTCGAACAGCAACAGGCGAAGGCGCGTTCCCTTGTCGATCGCTGGGCTGAACTCTCACGTAAAATCGAACTTTGGGTGGAGATACACGAACTGAATGACAACGGTGAATATTCACCCGTCGAGGTGACCAACCGCACCGAGGTGCTCACTGGCGGCGTTTACCAGTTGCGCCAGGGTCAGCAGCGACGCATTAATGTTCGCGTCAAACCAGTACAGAATTCGGGCACGCTGCCCATTATTTGTCAGTCGATTGTGAACGTGGCTATTGGCAGTGTGACGGTGCGCTCGCGTCTTCAACGCCCGCTTGATTCCTATCAGGAGGAGGATCTAACTGTGTTACGCGAACGCTGGAGCGAAGCACTCGGCCGTCGGCGCCAATATCTTGACCAACAAATACAGAAACTGATCAAAAAGGAGGAGAAGAGCGATGAGGAGCGAGAACGTGAACTCAGTTTGGTTCACCAGTGGGTCTCACTGACAGAAGAGCGTAACGCGGTACTGGTGCCAGCGCCCGGCTCCGGCATACCGGGTGCTCCAGCCTCATGGGATCCGCCCGCAGGCATGGAACCGCATGTGCCGGTACTCTTCCTCAACCTTAACGCAGATGATTTATCGGCACAAAACACTAACGACGAATTCTCTATTGCGGGGCTTAATTCGATTTTGTCGAAGGAACACGGCCACAAATTCTACTCGTTGCAAATATTGCAACATCTGGAAAAAGACGTCTGCTCGATCGCCAGTTGGGATTCGTCGCTGCACGACAATCAAGCGCTTAATCGTATGACTGAAGCAAACGAACGAGTCTATTTAATTTTACGCACAACTGTGCGTCTTTCGCATCCTGCTCCAATGGATTTGGTGCTGCGCAAGCGCCTAAGTATCAATATTAAAAAGGGTCAGAGCATCGCCGATCGGCTGAAGAAATTTCGTTTGGTGCGCGGTAGTGACAATGCCATCGCTCAGACTGGGGTCACCTATGAAGTCGTCTCAAATATTCCAAAGGCATCCGAGGAGCTTGAGGATCGTGAATCGCTGGCGCAGTTGGCCGCTAGTGGCGATGATTGTTCAGCCAGCGATGGCGAAACATATATAGGTGGGTTCTTCCCTTAATCTTTTTTACTTTACTTTATTGTTAAATTCAGAGCAAGTTTTTGAATTTTTCTATATTATATTTAGTTTTACTACACTTGTACTTACAGACAAAAAATTATCAACCTTTTTTTAATAGACTTATTATAAGACATCTCATTTAAATAAAATTATATATATTGTATGTTTATTTTTGTATTACAGAAAAATACACACGTGGAGTTTCTGCTGTGGAGAGTATATTAACGTTGGATCGTTTACGCCAAAATGTTGCCGTAAAGGAGCTAGAAACAGCACACGGTCAGCCACTGTCAATGCGTAAAACTGTCAGTGTGCCCAACTTCTCACAGGTGCCGTATTTTATAAATTTTCTTTTATACTTTTTGAAAGTAGCTGAATCTAAACTTGTACACGTTTTTAGTCAAGAATTATTACTCTTCGCTTTTGTGCCAAATCTATTTCACATAGTTAGGCGCTTATTTATGTGTACATTTATTTACCAACAGCTTGATTCTAAAATAATATATCTTTTCTCACCTCTTTTGCGCTTTCACTTAAATTCTTAATGTGTGTTTGTTCTCACAATACAAAATAAACGAACAATAAAAAAATTAACGAATAACCTATATCATAACCGCAAATTAAACAAAAAACTAACAACAACACATTCAAAATTGTTAATTTAAAACGTCGTATGTTTGCACACACACATTCACATAATTTTTGTCGTCCATCGGCCGTCTGTCCGTTTAACAGGCGGTTAAAGAGACACCAACAACGGGAAGTGTAAGTATACCGAATTGGAACATAAAACGCTAAGATGCATTGTGCAAACAAAAGTGGATAATTTTTAGCCTAAAACTTATACTCTTTTTGGGAGTATTCAGTGTAAAATGTTTGCTAAGAACAAGTCAATAATATTATAAGTAAAATAAGTTCAAATTAAACCTGTGTTTAATTTCTTATAAACAAATTTAATTAAATTACAAAAAACATATAATCCACTTTCGTTGCGTTTTAAGTCTCTTGTTTGAGTTTATTTCACTTTTATGTTTCACCCAACTATTCTGTTTATTTTGTTAAGCTTAATTTGAATTATATGGACTGCAAAAAACAAGCTTTAATCTATCACTTCTTAATTTTTCCAAAACTAGATTATGCGTTTTGACGCTTCGATGGAATCGCTGCTTAATGTCGGCCGCTCAGAGTCTTTTGTGGATCTTAATAATTCTGACTTTTCGCATCAGGCACTTGGCTCGAAATTCCTAACACAGCCGGGTATGTTTTTGCTATAATACATAATAAAGATAAATTCAGAGACCCAACACATTGGCTCAGTGGCGTTTGGGGGTATATCCCCATACATAAAACTTTTTTCAATTAAAAACACGTTAAATTGTTTCTTGTAATTTCTAAAATTAAAAGTCATTGACTGATATTTTTTGCCTGATTTTTAAAGTAACTGCTATTAAATATTTATGATACAAACTACAAGTCAGAGTTTTTTTTCTTCAAAATTACAAAATAAATGTTTTGATTTGATTGTTTTAATAAAAGAAGCAGTAATGTCTCTGGTAAAAACCGACGTGATTCTTAATTTTAAGTATCTTTAATTAAATATATTTTTAAACAGCTCAACAGGGCATACGCGACTTTGGGGTACGCACACGTCACAGTTTTGGTGGCAAAGGTAGCAACGACGATTCTCCCGGTAAACCATTCGGCATAGGTGAGCATAATCTCTGTTTCCTTTTTTTATGAACTCGCAAACACTTCACGATTGAAGAATTTTTTATATTAACACTTTTTTTAAATAACATAACTTGCGCAACATTTGCAATAATTTTGTTCACGCCCAACATTTTACTTTTTATTGAATATTTAGCTTAAGGTTTTGCTTACGTGCAAAATCACATATACTTTTCGCAACTTAACGAAATATAATTTTCTGAAATAATACAATGAATTTATGCGCTTATAAAACTGCCACTCCCTTCGTTATACAATATATACATATATTATATATTTAGTCACCTCCACCTCACTCCAACCCAATACAATAGAATAATTTTGAAATTATTTCAAAAATCATTTAACATACGTAAATTGTAGCATTAAAAAGGATTTATCTTTTACATTAAGAATAAATAGATTAAAAGTAGTTAAATTTTACATTTTCATACAAAATAAAAAAGTGCTGAATTATGTAGAATTTTAAAATCTTATGATTATATTTTGTTTGTATGAGCGTTCCGCTCATAGATAGAATGTGTCGAATGACGACGCTGTGACTTAGATATTCAAAGATAAATCCTTTAAAACACTTTCGTATCACATTTGTTAAATTTCTGGGTTATATCTTGCTTTGGCTTAGTTTAGCTCAATTCTTAAAAAAAATATTTGTTTTACACGCCAACAAAGAAAATTTAATGCAGCTTTCGCCTAATAAAACCAAATACGTTTTATTTATTTATTTTTATTTTAAATCGATGCATTTATTTGTCCTTCGAAAACATTTAATCGCATTTTAAAAGGCCGGAGACTACAGTTTTTTAAAAACGTTTATATTTATAAAAAAAAAATTTTATTTTAAATTTTACATATTCGAAATTCCGTATATTTCGTTATTATAAATAAACTAACTTTCTACTGCTATTATTATAAACGACAATGAATCAAAACCACTACTACTACCAATGTAACAATTATGTGTATATACATATATTTGTGTGTGTGTGTGTATGTGTCACGCGCATTCGTCGCTAACGTTTATGTTTCATCTTCTTCCGTAACTTAATCCAGGCTCTATTTTGTCAGGTAAAATACAAAGAAAAATTTACAATCTTACAAAAAAGCATCAACTTAAATTGAATTGTTAATCAATAAGTTGTAAATTGTTGAAGATACTGTATCAATTATTTAATTCTTGTTTACCTTCTTTTTGATTTGTCCTAAAATAACAATCAACTTAACATCACAACAAAATAACATACTTTTTCTTTACTACAACTACAAATTCTCAATACCTTCAAATTGTTAAACAGAAATAAAATCAAACTACAAGTGCACATCTCGTCCAAACACATTTCGCAAACAAGTCTTAATTTTATTTGTTGTACACTGCATACCCCATTCGAAGACATGAACAAATGAAGCAGACCTAAGAATTAAATAAGACAATACATTTTTTAATTGATTGTATATAAAACGGCAATTAAATAATGTATCTTTTCAAAAAAAAAAAATTCACTTCACTCTTCATCCGGTCAAGTCTTGATCACAAAAACACAAAAACCAAATTTAACATCAAATTACAAAATTCAATGACATTGCTATGCCTCTTTCTTGTCTCATGTCTCACAAACAGAGTTTGTTTTCGTCTTTTTAATTTCATTTACTTTTCCTCTACTTTTTTTTTTTTTGACGACTTGAATTTCATGTTAGATGTGTTGTAATTTCATTCATATATTATCATATTAGCCATTTTAAAATCACACAAACAACAATTGTACATATTTAAAGTTCGAGAAGTATAAAATCTAAGTAAACAAATAAATGTGAAGTTTTGAACTTGTTAATATTTTTTAAAGTAAAAAAGGAATTTTTTCACTTTCAACTTCTTCGAAACTAATTACGTATATTGCAAATTTTATGTAAAAAATAATAATTTTCCAAAACAAGACTCCATCCTTGATTAATTTGTTCTGCGCTATTGTTGAACTAACTTATCGGCTTACTCACATTTAGTAACAAATTCTCATTTCGCTGCCAAAATTTACAAAGGCCCTAACCAACTTTTTTTCCGAAACACGTTATTTTTACAGTTTCTGAAAACATATTTTAAAATACACTTCCTGACATCCTTAAACAAAAAGTTACGATTTTATAACTAATACAAGAAAGCCATATCAATTTCTTTTGTTGCATTTTACAATATAATGTTTTTTCTTCTCCTATAAAATTTCAGAAATGTTGATGCATTTTCTTGATCTTTTTTTAAACAAACTAGGCCCACATGATTATCATTTTTTTTGGGGGGTAGGGGTTCCATTATACATTTTTTGTCAATTTCGATTTTAATTTATTTGTGGTAAATTTGCGAAGTTGATATAAATGATTGGATTTGTGTAGAAAATTATATATATATATCAAGTGATAAATAAAATCAGGCTTAAAAAAGGTACTTGACAGATTAGTTTTGCTTATGATTTTACGAAACATTCACTCAGCCATGTGTCCATTTGCTCGCACTTAGTAAGTTTATTTTAAGAACAATTATTATCATGGAAAATCACAATATTTGTTGATTTCATTGCTTGTTTTTCGCAGTAGTATGAAATTCATTGCATCAACATCAAAATCGATATCATTGGCATCAGCGTTTGTTTGCAATATTTTAGCCAGCATATTAGCATTAGTTTAGAATTTTGCCAACTCACCTCATTTGTTTGCTGTTTGCCCTTAGTTTTAAAAATATATCTTCAAATTGAAATTTGAGATTATTGTTTCCTCGTAATTATTATTGTAAATTATTCAGTTTAAATAAAACATACCCAGCATCACCTACTAATATAAAACGTTTATAATTCTTCCTCATCAAACATTTTGGAATGCAGCTCGTCCAACATTCTTGAATCTCAATTTGAATTTAAATACATTGCGAAATCAACCAACAAAACGTAGGTGGTATTTGTTTTTTTTTTTATTTTTTTTTTTATTTATATCTCCAACAAACAAAAAACAGCAGTGCTAAGTTTTTTTTCTTAAAATGTTCAATATGAGATCTTAATTAATTATTTGAATCACTCAATTACAGCTTCACCGGCCACTAGCAAATTGTTGGGCATGCGCATGACAACGCTGCACGAGGAACCGTTGGGTGTTCATCGAGCCCTTGCCGAGGAGCCCGAGGATAGCTACAGCGACTCAGAATACGCTGCCGACTACGAGCAGGAGAGGAATCAAAACAACAACTATAACAATACCAATACACGGTCTCGCCTAACGGCATCAAAGACAATGGACTCGTTCATGGACGTGAGCACACACTCGAACCATAGTGGCGTTGGCCATTTAACCTACACGTCGAGTACTAATGCAAATATGAGACATTTGACTGGAGGTCTGACAACACCTAGTATGAGTTCGTCGACATCGAGTGGCTACGGATCGCAGGTAATTATTGTATAACTTATTTTAATGTTTAAATTCTTTTTACTATTGTTTTTTAATTACAGGCGGTTTCCTGCAGCAACCTAACAAACGATGACATTGCTTCTATGCGTTCCATGAGTATTGATGAAACTCCGGGTAGACTCATTATCATTTTCTTAAGCCACTATATATATTTATATCCTTTTTTTCCTTAAATTTTAAGATTTTGATCGAATCAATTCAAATTCACCTCCTAATCGTCAAACGCGTATCAATCCATTCCTTAAGGATATCCAAAAGACAACGAATCATAAACAACACCATAAACAGCAAGAAACTCTCGAACAACAACACAACACCATAGTTAAGACTATGGCAACACATGCCGATGCTAATACGAGTAACTCTGAAGTCAAAGTACAAATGGAAAATAAAAGCGAGATGTCGATGGCACATCTTCTATTGGAGACAATCGACAATTTTGACGAACATAACAATGATCAAATCAAACTTAAAAACAACAACAACAACAACGACTTTAATCGCATCGAAATGGAACCGAATGCGGAGGAATTATTTGCATTAAACCACAACAACAATTTTAACCAGCAGCAGCAGGAAAATAACAACAGCAACGAATCGGTTGCTTCCGTAGTCTATGCAGACAATCACAATGGCAACCAGCAGATTTCATCCATTGCATCATCGTCGCAAGAGGGACAAATGGAAGGCACTGGTATTGTGCGAGATCCACTGCCGGTGGGCAAAGTGGTTCGAAGAAAAAAAAACCCACCGCAGGCAGGACCTTCCAATGTAATGACCACAAGTGCTAACGCAACAATAACAATGACAAGCAACAACAACATTAACGCAACAACGCGTTCGAATCAATTGCAGCGTGCCTCGTTGGCCAAAATGGAAGGTCTGCTAAGCACGTCCAACGATCGACTTGATGTTTCCATGTCAAGCAGTTTGGAGATAGAGGGTGAATATTATACATATGTATATGCTTAAACATATACAATATTTTTATATGAATTTTGAAAATCTGAAATTTTAATAGAATATTCGGCACACAGAATTTTCAAATGCTACCAGAATTATGAAATACAGAATTTTAGTCCAATTAGAATAAAGACCACAATCCACCACTAAACCCATTTGCTGTTCCATGAATCACAACAACTGGAATTTCTTTAGAATCTAAACATGTCTTTCAGAATTAGGGTTTCGCGCCTCGATTTTATTGACACTATAGTATAATAAAAACGTTAATATAATAATTTATTTGTTTAAGGATTATATTGCAATAAACGTAGAATAGTTAGTTTGACGAGAAAGATCGATCTACCAGATAGTAAAGAAGTTCTAAGTATCTGAGAGACTAGTCAAGTTCGGCAGATAATTTAATCATGCCACAGTTAAATTGTATTTGTAATTTAATTATTTTAAAAAAATATAAAGGATTCACCATATATCTGGAGAAATTTAAATAACTTAAGAGTGCATTGGTTTTGTGGTACCTAAAAAACTGGATCAAATAAAAATATATAAATATAAAATTTGTAAGATATATAAATATATACAAACATACAAACATAATAGAATAAGATGAATAAATATTTTAACTTTTAGACGAATGCAAGCACATCGAAATTTCACTGCCCGATTGGGTAGTCGTCGGAGAGTCAGTGCTTATAAGGCCATATAATACGAGCGGCGTCATTAGCTACATTGGAACAACACACTTCCAAGCCGGCACTTGGATAGGAGTAGAGTTGGACACGCCAACTGGCAAGAATGACGGCACCGTTCAAAACATGTCCTATTTCCAGTGCAAGCCAAAACACGGCATCTTTGTGCGTTTTGACAAATTGATTTTGGACAAGCGCGGAAAAGCAATGCGCGCATACAAGGCAGAGAAGATGAGCAAGGGTAAGTTAAAAATCATAATTTTTATTAAATTGACATTTTGATTAAAAAAAATGTATATGATGAGATTTAAAAATGAGCTTGTCTGTGGCGTAAATATTATTCGCCTAATACACATTGAATACACATTGAGCTAAAACAAAATTTGTTTTATTAAACGTTGGGTAACATGGAGTTGTTGCTTTAAAACAGGCAAACGATAAATAATATTGGTTTCAAATATTTTTGTTTTAGATGCATCAACGGCACTTCCCCGATCTAAGAGCCGCTCCGAATCGTTAACCACACTAGGGACGGGACGTAAATGATTGTATCCAAAATGTTCGCATCAAATGCAACGCTGGTCTAATTGCAGACAATCGTCGACTTTGACATCTGCAGCGGCGGCCGCAACAACAACAAATGGAACGGCTGCTGCTGGCCTGCTTAAAACACGCTCTACATGCACAAAACAACAACAACAAATACGTGTAACCAGTACAGCTATCGCAAACGATTCGAACAACATCCAAAAACGCTTCAATCGACGCTCAACGGCATTTTAAACGCAAAAAAGCTAAAACTAAAATATCGTCGCGAGCAACAAAAGCGTTTACAAAAACAAACGAACGAACACAAATTGCAATAGAAAAATTAGTATGAAATTGAATGCCAACAATATTGCCCCTCTATTCCCCTTCCCTTCCTTTAACTATTTAGATACTTGCATTAAGCTACTTTTCCCTTAAAAACAGCAAAATTAATGTTCAATCTGTAACAATAATTTATCTAGTAGATTGACACTGTGCACCAGAGGCGTCTAATTTTTGGACTACCAGCTAAAAAACAAGAAAATAACTCAATTTTAATAAAGAATAAATAATAATAACTAAAAAAAAATTGGATAAAGAGATTTCCTAATATTCTTATATATATTTTTTGTTTGGTTTTTGTGGTATTGTTTAAAAAGTTAATGACATGATTAACAATTTGTCTAAACAACAAACATTAATGTTGTAAATAAACAGATAAAATTAGTTCATTTTAAACTGAATGTGTGTTGTAAATTAGAACTGCTTACGTCAAATAAATTTAATAATTTTTAAAGCTCCCCAATACAATCTGCACGTACATGGTGTTAATTTCGCCCCTAGACGTTATGTTGCAAAAAAATTTGCTATACAAAAGAAATATTCAAGTATGTTTATATGTAGAAAAATTTTAAATCTAAGCTGAGCAGCATTTAGCGTAAGTCTAATTCTTATAGAGATTTTATTCAATTACGTGCTTTTGTTCAGCGTAAATGTGTGTATAAAAGAGATTTAGTGCTGCTTTATTTTTATTTTGCGTATGTATATGTACTCGTATTAAATATAGGTACATTTTACTTTTGAAATGTATTGGCAACTCGTTTGTATAATTTTAAACGAATAGTTTTTAATTTAATTTAATTTATTAGAATGCGCAGAAAGTTGCTTTCAAATAATTCCTAAATTAATTTAACGTACATATCTTATATATTGTATATTTTACTCCAAAAAACAAAAATATGTGAAGCTCTTTTTTAAGATTCACAAACAAAACAAAGAAAGTATTTTTCGCATTGCAAATTCGGATTCAATGTCGTCACATACAGACACGAATTTTTCGTATGTATGCAATGATGAGTTTTTAATGCTGTTGTTTAAATATTTTATTGCCTCAAAGTAAACGGATTATGATTGTGTTTTAAGTTTTTATTTAATTGAGTGTTAAGGAAATAATATTTTCCAAATAAATATTTACAAGTCTATTAGCGCATTTATACACACACGTATGTATCTATATACAATATAAATATTTGAATTATACAATATATAAATTAAAAAACTTGTATTTTATTTTATTTTATTTGTGTTAAAAATCAAAATACCTTATGTGATGTATTTATAATTTGTTTTTAATTAAAATTTTTCAAATAAAGTATTTAAGTGTAAATTTTGCGTTGCCGCCAATTTTAAGCGGTTGATTTGTAGCGTATTGCTTGAATTAGGAGTGTTAATGCACTTATTTCTTTGATTGCTCTTCTTTATTAATAACTAATAATTTGTTGTAGAAACTTTTTGAAAATTGCAAATAATGCAAATAATCGGAATAGGTCAGTACAACCAGAAAAAATCTTAACGTTAAAAAGGACATCAAATAAATAACCCGGCGCCGAAAACTATGCATACAAATTATAAACTCAAATATTTCCAAAGAATTCAATGAAAAAAAAAGAAATATTAAAAAAGAAAAAGCGTTAAAAATTAAGCAATAATTGCACCTATTCCTAGTTTTTAAGTTTAAATGAAGACAAAGTGGAAAGTTGCAGTCAAGCAGCATGTTTAGTGGCTTTTAGAAACCAACGTAAGTTTGCAAGGAATAGCTTAATTATGCAGAATTACTGTAACTATTAACAAGTGAATAAAACAAATTTAACAATTAACAACACAAGAATATTGATCTTACGTCTTTTCAAATACACAAATAATTCCGACCTTTAAAGAATTCAAAATGTGAACATTACAAGAACTAATTATTTAAGATAAATATTTACTTAAAAAATTCGTATACACTTATTATACCAAACAACAAAAATGAATATGCATTCACTTAAAACAATAAAATTCATTAACACTAAAACAATAAAAAATATGAAAATATGAAAATATTAAAAAAAAAACAACTGTTTTACGTAAGTATCCATCCAAGAGATAACCAGTATATAAATATGTATGTCTAATATTTAGCTGCAAGTCTTAAAAAAAAACCAAAACCAAAATAAATATTAAAGAAGCATTTAGCAGAAAAATTGAAGAAAGAAAGCAAAAGACAAAAGAAATACAAATACAAACGTATTCAAGGTGTAGTTTAGTTTACACAGACAGACAGACAGACAGAACAGAGACAAAAATATCTTTTTCAATTCCCAACCGCAGAAGGTTTTTTACACAATGTTGAACTATATTTTTGAAATGAGTTTTCTAATTTACCGTCGGAGCCGTCAGATTAATTCTTGCATTGCGTCAAACAAGTGACTAAAGCGACTAAATTATAAAAATGAACAAAAGAAGAAAATTTATATAAAACCGTAAACAAAAACGTCCACATTTAAAATGTTTAAGCAATTATATGTATTTCCGTATACAAACAATATCAAAGTCATAGCAATTAATGCTTTGAAGTCTAGAAAATGTATTTACGCTCTATGGCTTTAAACTTTTTTGCTTTTGCATGCAAAATTTCCAATGAAACATTTACAAATATTCAAAACACTAACTTATTTTGAAAACAAACAAAATTATTTATAAAAAAAAAAAACAATTATTCTGCACAAGCTTTTCAAAAGCAAAACTTACCAAATACATACAAATTATGAACCGAGCTAAACCTAAAAAATCTCTTAGTAAAACAACAGAGTTCCATAAAAAAAATAAAATACCTTTAAAGTTGTTTTGAATGCAATCCTTAAGTGTTGCCTCGTCACATCCAGTTCGTAATAACATAGCCAACAAATTAATACGATAAGAAATATTCAAAAAGCACATCCAAACAAAAAACGAACGTTTTTAAAATATTTTTTTTACTGGCCAAGTATTTTTCCATATCGATTCTGCAAAAGAAATTTTTAGTATAAACCTTGCGAGTTCGGTTTAACATAAACGACAAAATTGTTCTTATGGCATAATGCGAAATAGGTGAAATAAAAACTTTTATAATCAAGTTCTAGGGCACTCTTTTGTTACCATGTCAGACCAAATCAAACTTTAAATAGAGCTCTTGGTTGCAAAAAAAGGGCAAGTTAATAAATTGAGCAACATTTTTGAAAGTATGTATACAAAAATAATATCCACGCCCGTCAGACATCACAACTGCGAGGCAGCAGCTGTGCTTGAAATGCTTCGGTCGCTTCCAGCAGCAGTTCGCGACAATCATCTAAAAAGACGTTTAGTTTCCATTTTCCAAAAGTATGTTTCAATTTTATTTTCCCTAATGAAGATTTGTCTTTTATTAAAAGGAACTTAATGAACAGATTTAGCAACAGGTAAACTTTAAATTGAGATAATTGAAAGAAATCAATTGTAGACGACATAAACTAAAGTAAATTAAATCAGTTCAAACAGAAATTTTTCAAGATTAATTCTTACTTAAGTTAAACTTTTAAATTTAAATTGTAAGAATAAAAGACTTACACTAACCATTAGTTAAAGAGTTCCAGTCACTGAAAAAACAATTTAATAGGCACCACCCGCCACACAACTTTCGCCCCTTGCATAACTTCTTGAGCGCATTTAGAAAAAAATAAAATGTTTAAATAAAAACATAAACCAAAAAAACAAATACAAATAGAAAGTAATATTACAGCAACAGAGGAAATACATAATAAATATTTAATATTTATGAAAGCAACATAAAATAAAAATATAAAATATTGACAAAGTAAAAGAGCAAAAATATAAACTTTATTGAACTCCAATTTTGATGTCTTAAAAATACATGAATTATTATATTTAAAATATTGCAAAAACAAGAATAAATAATAAAGAAATATAATTATACAGAAAAGTTGTTTTTCTTTATATCCAAAAGTTTATTTGTTTATTTATTTTCAGCAATTTTATTCCATTTCATTATACATAAGTGAGCAAAAATTGACAATTTTCCAAAGTGACAAATTTCTCGTAAGTATATATTGGTTGGTTTCTTTCTTGTATAATTCTTAGTCATGGTGCTTTTAAAATGCGAGAATTATAAAATATAATTGTTTATATTTAGTTTTCTTATGTACAACCATTAAATGTATGTATGCATATATAAAAATATATATGTATATAAAGTAGGAGTGATGTTTTTCATTATATACATATAGGTATTTCAAATATATATTAATATGTAGTTACATTTCTATATTTTCTGGCATGTACAGGAAGAATATTTTGAAAACGTTAAAAAAATGCTACACAATTACACTCATTTAAAACGATATGAATATGAGATAAGTGTACAAATGACTGCATATGACACAAACATTAATAAACAGAGTTTTGCAGAAAGTTTTAGATATCCATATATATACCCAATATATGTATATATATAATTTTTTTATAAATGCTAATTTGTCTAGTATATTAGTTTAGATAACAGATCGAAATTATTATTACTCTTTATATATATTACAGAAAATAATTTTGAAAATTGACACTCGTTGAGTAAAAGAAACTAACTTTACAAATTTACAAATACAAAGAATTTAGTATTTGTTAACATAACCTACAATAATATATTTCATTTTTATAAAATACACTCAAATAAGGCCCTTCTAAATTATAATAGAAAGCTCAATAATCACATTGAGGAATGTTGAAAAAGTTAATAGTTTTTGTAAAACACAGACGGATATAAATTCTTCATTAACTAAATATTTAATACAAATAAAATTCGAATATTATTTATTAATAATGACTGAGATTCTAGCTAGCTATATGAAATTGTTTATGCATAAAAAAAGGTTTTTATTTACACTAACAATATTCTAAGCGGACTCTAATAAAAATCAACTTAGCTTTTTTTCTTTTCTTTTGTTGTGTACTCGTAAGGTATTTGAAAAAAATATGATTACTCCTTTCGTAATAAAAAGAAGAAGCCTAAACCTCTCGAAGTTTACTCTATGTGACTTAGTCGTGATCAAAAATCCATCGTTGTGTCTCGCTGTGTGCATCGCAGGTGTTCACTTGCACTTCATCCATGCCCTTGAGGCCGTGATGATCCAGACAAAGTCCTGTATTTGAGTGCACTAGGTGCTCGTCCGCGTAGTTCCACTCTTCGTTGTACTCGTCGTTGTCCAAGCATGTTGTCATCACGACCATGTGTGGTGGCGGCGAGTCACTATGCTGAATTGTCGCACAGCTAAGCTCATTTCGGAGCACTTTATTCACGGTGTACGAGTAGAATTGCGAACGTGCGAGCGTCTTACTGCACGTGTACAGGCCAAGATTGTACGGCTTCTCGTTGTTCTGCTGAAGATCGTCCAGACACAAATTGCTACTGGCTGTCTTTACTCTATAAGTTAAAAATTATGTACATTAAAATAAACAAAAGTTTATTTTTATAAAACCAATCATTACAAATTAAATTAAAATGCTTAAACTGTATTTAAACGTGAGTAGTTGGTACTTACTTGCCGTAGGCGATGACATCTTTTGTAGGCACAAACTTTTCGGGATACACATTTTTCAGATACCAATCAAAATTCTTGCAGCGCAATTTTTTACGCAACATAACACGATGTGTCACATCGCCAATGTCCGGATGGAATTTTAGATCGGGTCGATTCATAAAGAAAATGTTGACGTAGTCATCCATCCAGACCAAAGCCATACGCGCCGTGTTAATGCCATGCGTATCGCGATCATTAGGAAATCTTTATATAAGCAATGTACAAAAAGTTTAATAAATTAAACATTTTATTTAAAAAAATAATATATTTTAAGATACAAAAGATATAAAAAAGGATTCTGTTGCATTTTACTTACTTGTATGGATGAAAATCACGAAAAACATGGCCCACGCGCGAGCAGGGTATCGTTTCGATTGTGCCACCACACTGCCAAATCCGAAAGGACATTTCTAAATTTTCGCCGCCCCATCCGTCCATCTGCTCGTCATAACTGCCAATTTCCCAAAAATACCGACTGTCGATAGCAAACAAACCACCTGCCATTGTCGGACTGTAGGCGGGACACACCTCACGTTTGGCATTGCACTCGCGCTCCTGACGTCGCATCTCTCGATCGGGCACATTTATCCAATCAAAGTGACCAGACCACTGAAACCCACCAACCTGAAAACTCTTGTAACCGTTTGTGCTGTACTGGAAGTCCTTTGAATCAATAACGTCAATAATAGGCACAAGAACGCTTGTCCGCGAATCCTTAATCCGCTGCAACAGCGGCTCACACCAGCCAATGTTAGCCTAATAAAGTATTATTTTTGTTTTTCATTTATATATATTTGAACAATTATACAAAAGTAGATGTGTCAAGTCAAATTGCATTTTCTTCATTTATTTCATCGCCTGATTTTCAAATTTTGAAATTTGTAAATGCACAGATCGTTAAATTATCGGTCCTGCGTATAAAACAACAATTAAAACAATTTTATAAATACCTCACAATGTGCATCGAGAAAGATAAGAACATCACCGGTGGCAATACGTGCGCCAGCTAGTCGAGCGCGTATCAGACCAAGTCTATATATGAGAAGTGGACGAAAAATTTCATGGAGAGCATTCAAAAGTATTCTTCAGAAATTAAATTTATATATTAATAAAACAGTTCCATAAATACATATAGATGTTTGATCAAGCCAATTTTAAACCACCAAAAATTTGTTCATATAACTTCTTTTTTTAGTAATAAAAATAAGTATTTACTTATAAAAGTAAAAACAGTTGTGTTAATATTGTTTTTTGCGATCGACCGTTAAATACAATACATAAGATTCCAGTTGGGCTGTTTGACAAAGGCACACTTTTAAAAGCTTAATTTAAATGAAATATATTGTGATGACGGCGAAAACGAGTTATTTAAATGAGGCGAGCGGGAACGTTGATTGGTATTACTGCTGTTGTTGGCTTAAATGCCACTTGTCACTTTGGACGAGTCTTTTTTTTTGGTTATGTCGCTTCTATTTTCATTTTCAATTTGAGGCAAGCAAAAGTTAAACTTGATCGCATAAAACAGTCAAAAATTAATTATATACAAATATGTGTATGAATAAGAATTTGATCATTTAGAATGTAAAATTAAGATGGGCCAAATCTTTTACCTAATTTAAAGATAACCAGTTTTGTGATTTTTTCTTTTAATTTAAAATAATAATTAGGAACTGTTCCTGTTTTATTCAATTTGTTTTATATATACTATTTATCAAAAGAAGTTTTAAGATAAACCCATTTATTGTTCAAACTAAGTTAAAAAAATTAAATATTTAAGTGAACAGTCAGAACATTGAAACTAATTTTCCTTACCGATTTTTTAAGCGCAGTACTTTCACCTTGCCGTTGAGTATGCGTGACTCAATGTAGTAGTCCAACTTTCCGGCCAACTCCATATTGGTGCTGCCATCATCGACGAGAATGATTTCCTTCAGCAGATGTGAGTTGCATGTGTTGAGCGTGCTGTGAACTGTACGCAACAGCACCGAGTAGGGCTCATTGAAGAAAATGATGATGACGCTAGTCGAAGGAAGCGTCGCTATGTCGTAGTGGAGCCGCATACACTCCGGATGGCGCGAATCTGGCACTGTCCGATTGTACGAGAGACGTTCGCTAAGCTCCTCGTTGAGGGCAATTTTCTTGTAAATGGCATCACCGCGTTCCTTGGCCTCATCGTGCAAATACACAGCACGGCCTTCGTCACCCAAGCCAGCTTCTTGTTTCTGAAGGTCTAGTCGTATACTCAACTCATACGGCGATGAGGA